>OX421501.1:24864439-25284439 GCA_949126835.1 Anisus vortex | reverse complement strand
AATGTCATATTTTAATGGATACCATAATGTTGGATTAATTTAAAGAAATAATAATTAGTCAGTAATATTTAATATATTTCAAAACATAACTTGTTGGCATCACTATTGAATAAAATGTGGATAGTTTATTTAAATAAAGGGATATTATATACTCGTTTTTTTTTGCTAATAGTTATAATAAGTTTCTTTTTTCTTTCTATTATAAAAAAAAGGGCTTATAACATTGAAAAAAAAAGTGTTAAAAAGTATTTTAAAATTATATAAATATTATATGAATAAAGAATGTAAATGTATATTATTAAAAATTACATTAACTACCCAGTTTTTATGATTACTATGTATCTATTCCGCGTGACTATAATTAGTTCTTATCATCCTTTCAAACTTTAAATATATTATTAGGACATCTCAGTTAAACTATTAACTGAGATCAAATACAATTAATAATAGCAATAACAGGTGCTAGATCCTCATCTCGGCTAACATATGATAAAGTTTATACATTAATTAACTTATTTTATGTGTACCTTATTTATTTTAATAAATTAGTGTATTTGATATTAATGCAAATACATGGATAATAATCACAAACTCGTTAATTCTGTATTAAATATAAAACGCTATAACGAGTTTCTCTATAAATCTCATTTGTTGAATGTCCTATAAACAATATTTTTGTAAAAGTATAGGCCAATATAATAGAGCAGGTTTACTTTTAGGCTGTTGGCACGCTGTATGGGGCATGGTAGCCGAGCGGCAGCGTGTTCGAATGGCGATGATCCGAAGGTCCTTGGTTCGAATCCTTGTGAAGACTAGGATTTTTCTCAAAACCTTATTCTACCCAGCTCTGATGGGTGCCTGACATTAGTTTGGGTAAAGTAAAGGCGGCTGGGCATTGTGCTGGCCACACATCCTAAGTACTCCGTGGCCACTGAAACTGGTGAGCGCTGCTCGACCAGCCCTAAGATCAGTTTGGTCCGAATGGTACTTTACTTACTTACAGACGCCCCGTATACACAGAAGATCAATGTGTCCTACGGTTAACTATTCTCTTATTATATTGTTACGAACTTGAGTTATAAATAATGATAGTAACTTTACATTGACCCTTCGTTGTCCATATTAGAGCCCGAGGAGAGGGGGGAGGAATGACATTCGGGGATATTATTTTTACTTAAATTCAATATTGTAACCTCCATCCCGTGGAAGTCGAGGCATCAATTGTAAGTCGTAGATTGACTTTCTGAACCCTCGTGAAAACGCATGATTTTTGATTTTGCAACCGTTTGGGGAATCAATCAGATTTGGAGACTTGTCTTAACTCGTGTAGTCGAGTCTTAGTTTTAAGTTAGTTCTTGTTTAGAGTTTGAAGAGTTAAGGTCTTGTCCATCATCTGTATATACTTTAGACTTGTTTATAGAAGTTTATTTGCACCCAACGCGTATCCGTAATTTAGTTTTGAATTAGGATTAGGGCTTTGATTAAGGTTAAACGTGAGTGGATTTTCTGACTTTTTCATGGAACCCATTCCCCTTGCCCCCAATACATGGAACTTGTCGCTGCATTGATTCGGATATATGTGAGAGATCCGTGGGGGATATATAACGTATAACACTGTGCTCAAATATGTAAAACAAAATGGTGGCTGTATATTGTCTGGTCACGCTTGTCTTCTCGCTTATGAAGGAACTAGTTAAACTTTAATTAACGTAGCAAAAGATGTCCCAGAAAAAAATGGAAATGGAATTTTGAAATATATATATATAAATATATATAATATATAAATATATATTTCCTAGTAACTCTACTGCTATAGTTGGTCACTGTGGTGGAGTGGCAGCGCTGTCGACTGGCGTTCGAATCCTGGTGAAGACTAGTATTTTTTCCTGAGATTGGAGGGTGTCTTTGAATCCAATGGGTACCTAGTATGTCGTGGCCACAGAAACTGTTGAATGTTTGACTCCATTTTAGATACACTTTCTTATATAACTTAGTATGTTGAATGCTCAATAATTACTTGCTGATAAATTTAAATAGCGCAATTTGGTTTTCGCATTTTTCTATGTGTATCATTGGTTTGCAAATCAGGGCCTATAGCTGAATTAACTTTGTTATTCGTCAATTTAATGATTTCCAATTGCCTCCATCAAACTCTACATACAATGCGTTGACGACCCCGTTTTCCCTTTTCCCAAATTCTGGCTTTCAATCTAGGGTTGATAATTGTTTAATTAACACTGCATGACCAATTATTGTATCAGAAATTGTTGTATCAGAACTACTAATTATATCGGAAGTGCTTACATGTTAAATACTTTAATCACTAATACTTAGTCCTATACCAAAAATACTTAAATCAGAAATACATATAACAGAAATAATGTTATATGAATGTTCATATCGGACATGTTTAAATGATATTTTTATTTGTAACAAATACATATAATAGAAATATTTGTATATCAATAATGTTGCAGATTTACTTTTGTGTAAAAGGTTTTATCAAAACTAATTTATCAAAATTACTTGCATAGGAAAACAATTATTGCAACAGTTTTAATAATGGCATTACAATAGCTTTGAGTGCTGGACTTTTTCATCCAATTAGAGTCGGAATACGTTAACAACTTTAAATTGATCAATAAAAAATGGGTTCCACGTCTCGTCCAGTCTTAAATCTTAAAGAGTCGACTCTAAGCTTCATATTTACTCGTATAATTTTAAGACTAGAACTAGTTTCACGGACACTTATAAAAGCAACACCAAAATCCTTTTTTTTTTTAAAGATTTCCGAATCCATCTTATCTGATTCTGATTTAGGACTTCATCAATAACTTGCAGGATTTAGTTTTGTCACATTGTGAGGCTCATGGCGACCGTAGGAGCGTATCAAGGCAGTTCATTTTGAGGACCGCTTTTCCATCGCGAATCCTTTATAGTAAAAAAAAAACACACACAAAAAAAAACAACAACACACGCACATATACCAGGGTATCATAAGATAAAAAATAATACGTGGGGTAACTGGCGGGAATTATTGTAAACCATACATTTTCTGCTCATTACCGGAAAGTTTAAACCCGTATTATCGACCCTCCCATCACACACACACACACGCACACCCCGACCGACACACACAAACATCGACACACCCACACGTACGCACACAGAAAAGAAAGCCAATTTTGTTCGTAGCGGCGACACTTGTTTCTTATCGTCTGGATCAAAATTAACGCCCCTGTCACCGAAGTAGAGAACTAGAGAGCAACTTTTTTTTTTTTTTTATATGGCGGGGAAACTTTAGTCCCGCCTTCTGCTTTTCAGTTTTCATGGAAATGAACGGGCCCAGTTATATATTATTTTTCTTTTTTAAATAAGGACGCATAATAAAATTATTGTCATTGATAAATATTGAAATAAAACATTGATATAGACATGATCGTTTTCACCAATTACACAAAGTATATCTAGACCTATATCAGACGCTCCTTCTATAAAGAAGATTATTGCGTCCTACGCTCATCCGTGGTCCGAGTCAAGTCTTCCATCTTTATTAGTATTTTAAATAATGATAAGTGATTGGTTTTCCTGGTTTGTTTAGGCAAGCTTTTCGATTCCCATAATGCCACTCGGGAAGAAAGAGTAGGCCTACTTATATGCATTTATTTGTTCTGGCATAAGGGATAAGGAAAGTGTTTTTGTCCTTATGTTTATCTGAGCATTGCAACAGTATGTTATTGCATGTATTTCTAAATTAGAGTTTAATGCATTATGTATTATTACTACTTTACTCTTTGCCCTTCTGTCCTCTAGTGTTTCTACGTTTAGTGATTTAACTATTGATGTTACTCTTGTCAATGGCAAATATTCGCTAGTAATGAACCTTGCAGCTTTTTTTTTCTGAATCTGTTCAATTTTTTTTATGTTTTCTTTAGTTGATGGGTTCCATTTAGATCATAGGTTCTCAATCTTTTTTGGGTCACCGCCCCCTTTTACAATTTTTTTCCGCTCACCGCCCCCCCCCCCCAACTTTATTTTTGCGCCCACTCCCCCCCCCCTTCGGCCCATCTGGGCTATAGTTTCCGTAATTTTTTTTTAGGCGGACTAGACTTTTTGTGTGATTAATTATCTTTAAAGAAAACTGAAAAGGAAACATATTGTAAATGCCTTAACAAAAGGTTTCAATAAATCAATATTAATGCGAATCGTTTGCCTGGTGTGTTGCTAGCAATTTGTCTATTTTTGTTTCAATTTTGGTTGCAAAAGCCTTAGATCTAATAATCAATAATATTTGTTATATTACAAATTACAAAACAGAACTTGTTCGGCATCACTATTGAATCAAATGTGGAAACATTTTTTTGTTAAAGGGAGATAATTAGCCCGTTTTGTTTTTTTTAAGCTAAATTTCTTTTTTTTTCTTTTATAAAAAAATGGCTTACAATTTATAACTTTGAAATGATCAAACTGTAAAAAGTATTTGAAAATTATATAAATATTATATGACTAAAGAATATATATGTATATTTTCAAGCATTACAATAACTACCCAGCTAGTACAATTACTACTTATCTCTACCGCTTAACAACATCCAATATTTGCTTTAAATAACGTATACCACAATAAAAACATCTCAATTAAACTGAGATCAAAATATCATTATTATTAGCAGATGTTAGTGGGACAACCACAGGACCAGTCGGCCGCACACCATATTTGCCAAATAGAGACCCCTATTTCATCGAAAAGTCACTGCGATTCATATTTCTTATTAATATAATAAGCACTTGCACTAGCGTTTACATCATATTTCTTCCTCCAAAAACTAATCGATTCAAATAGCTGATGTGTTAAAATATATCTGGTACGTTTGTACCGCCCACTTGCCCTTCACCGCCCCCCAATCGCCCCCCGGGAATATCAGCGCCCCCCCTAAAGCTTCCCACCGCCCCCTGGGGGGCGATATCGCCCCTGTTGAGAACCTATGATTTAGATGATAGGTCTACATATTCTAGTTGATTGCGTAATTAGAGTCTTCATTTGGAGAATGTATGAAAGAATGAATTTTAAAGAACTTATTCGATTTTTACATACTAACCTGTGACATAAATATCAGCCATAGTCACAAAGAATATGTGTGTGTGTGCCACTTAGATTTCTTAATCATTTAATATATTATATATGTATATATATATCTTCAGCATCCTTCCGTCTCGCGAGACGATGGTGCATCACCGTGGGTTGAGGTTGCATTTTCTTGTGTAGAGTGGCTGTGCAGGCCTATCCAGGAATGACAGTCTTTATCACAGCTTTTACACACGTATTCTGTGGTTTCCATTTTCTTCGCCTTTCTCCTAGCTCTTTTTTCTACGGTCTCCTCCATCCAGTGATCCTCTGCTAGTTTTACCCCCTCCCTGACAGCAGTGCGCCAGGTGGATCGATCGTCTGCTTTCCACTCCCAGTCATTTTTGTTTATGCTGGCTGCTCTCATGTACCTCTGACATACATCTTTATAACGGAGGCGTGGGCGACCTGTTTTTCACTATCCAGATGCCAATTTTCCATATAGGAGGTCCTTAGGAATTCTACCTGGACTCATTCTTTTTAAATGTCCGGGCCATCTTAGGCGTCTTTTACTAAGGACTGAGACCATGCTTTGGGCGTTGGCACGCGTCAGTACCTATTGGGCACTTTGTCCTGCCATTTAATGCCAAGGATGCGACGCAGGCATCTCAGGAGGAAGCTATTTAGCTTACGCTCATGGGACGCATAGGTGATCCATGATTCACTTCTATAGAGCAGCGTGCTGATAACGCATATCTTGTAGACACACACTTTGGTCCTCTCTGTCAGCTTGGTGTTTTCCCAGTTTACAAAGTTTAGCCATTGTTGTCGATTCTACTATTTAATTCATCCTCTATGGACAGTGAGCTGGAAATATTGGACCCCAAATATATAATCTTATATTTAGTGGAAAAAAGACGTTTGGTACATGTTTGGACACTCTACAGTGCCGGCATCTGAAATTGAATAATAAAAAAAAATTAGTTTCACCTGTCATACTTACGCAGCGGCGGAATCATCCACAGGTTTGAGGGGTGCAGGGAACGTCGTCATTTTCCGCCTTATTCCGCTAAATGACATTATTAAGACCCTTAGCGGCTCTGAACATTTAAAATATATTTGCGGCCCTTCCTCCTTTTATAAGTAATGTAATTAAAATACTGTATAAATATGGTAATAGAATGGAATATATATATATTATATTATATAATATATATATAACCGGAGCTCGATCATAAGCTGTTAACCGAACCGAACCAGAACTTGAGCTGTTACCGAACTGAACCCGAACTTAAGCTGTTACCTTACCAAACCCGAACTTAAGCTGTTTTTGAACCAAACTTCTAAAAGTGAATTTAATTTCCATCTCTAGTCATGTCCTCCCTCTTGTTTTGTTATTCTTGTCGGCTCAGCCTCGTTATCGGTAGTCTTGCACTGTTTCCCCAAAGCTTGCCATTGGTTGGTCGATACTTTACATTAAAAAAAATATACAAATATGTATTTACTGCAGACGCTCCTTCTCTGGAGAAGATTAATGCATCCTACTCTTCTTCGTAGGTTGAGTCTTGCATATTTATTAGAGCTATACTTTTATATATTTTTTTTTTGCCGCAATAGTTCAGGCAACCCATCCCATTACCGACCGTTGGTTGGAGAGAAAGAAAATTGTTATGAATATATCATTGCATAGGGGAAAAAAAATTGATTTCTTATCTAATGTGTTACAGACGATCCTTCTATACAGATTAAATTGGTTACTTATATAGCGCTTCTATCCATGCTATTTTAGCATGCTCAGTGCGCTCTGTAAACACAATGCTGCCTGCTGGCGCAAATATGTTTACAGGCCCAAAACTCCTGCAGGGCGACAGGGATCTGCCGGTGGCCGGGCTAGAACCCGCGACGTGACAGTTGGTTTTTGGTTGCAGTCCGGTGAACTAACCGCTGGACCAGCCGGCTTCACAAAGATGATCATTGCGTCCTTCGCTCATCCGTGGTAGGCGTCTAGTCTTACATTTTGATTATTGCGTTAAATGATGTTAAGCTACTTGGTGTTTTTTTTTCCTGGTTTGTTCGGGCAAGGCTTTTTATGCCCAGATACCGCTTGGGAACAAATAATATTTATATGCATTTATTCTTGCATATGGGATAAGAAAATTATTTTATATCTTTTTCTAAATAATTTATAGCATTAATTTCCTGTATTTCTAAATTTAATATAATAATTTATCTCATTTCAATACTAAACCTTTTATCCTTTTCTGGAGTGTTGACAATTTTTTAAAATGTAATTTTACTAATTATGTTAGGCCTACTCTTTATTAGCTCAAAACAATATAAAAAAAAACAGATCGCACTGGTGGTAAAATTGTTACAAAGAAGAACACATTGTTTATTTTGTAACTAACGAAGATAATTTAACGCTTTATGACAAAACAATACAATATACAGCATTTTTTTCCACAAGAATTATCTCCCTTCCTTAAAACCTTAACACCGTCAATCGCCGCTAACAATGAAAAGCCTTATTTTGTTTAAGCTTTGATATTGCAAACCCGTGAGATAGCAATCGTTCGCGACTATCCCATAATTTTGAACAATCGGCACAAAACCGGGTTATTAATTAAGTTGGAGTCAGGGAATTAGCGCCGCCGCCATTTTGTCGATTGTGTTTGCTAAGTCTTGACTTCCTTCCTGTGCATTAGGGAGGCATTGTGGGGAAAATGGGTAAATGGCAGCCATTGTTTGAGATAATAGCGAGATGTTATCTGGCCGTCTTGTTTCTAGAAATGCAATATGGAGAGAAAGAGAGATAGAAAAAGAGAGAGGGAGAAAAAAGGAGAGATATTCGGGCTGGGTTGGGTGAAATATAGAATGAGTGAGAATATAACGAGACGGAGAGAGAGAAGGGATTATTTAACAAGAGAGATAATAAGTAGACTATGCTGGTATTGGGGACTGTGAGAGAAATAGGTATAATGTAATGCAGGAGAGTGGAGGTTAAAGACAGATTGAGGGAAGGGGAGATAAACAGAGCTAAGAATTGATATAGTATAAACACACGGTGATAAGTACACTTGTACAAAGTAGACTGTGTGTGTGTGTCGATTTCGATCCCCATTGGTTAATTTAAAGACACGTAACCTTATTGTTTCATATTTTACTTTTGTGATCTCTCTTCCGGTATGTCCCTATCTAGCTGAGTGGTTAGAGCAGGGTGCCAAACTTTGCACGCAAGGCGAGTTTTAATGGCACGCGAGAGACCTCCAAGAGGTGTTTTATTATTAATGAAAAACAACAACTATATTTTCCGGTAATATATCAATTAAATCAAACATTTAACTATAAGTTCTTCCCTTTATAAAGGCATATATTAAGATTGGTAGTTGGGCTTTTTCAGAAGCACATCGAGGCACTCAAAGCGTAGTTTTCTAATCAAAGGCAAGACTTTGAAATTGATGGACTCATTTTTTTCATGGCTTTTCAAGCTTAACTGGCTTGATTTTACTACAACCTTCTTAGATGTAGATGTGTTTTTTTTTAATTAAGTGTCGGGATAATGGCAATAGTAAAACGTAGCCAGTTGAGTTTTAAGCATTTAAAGAAATTGCCATCGAAATGTGCCAAGTTGTTTAAAAGATAAACTCCTTGTTGAATGGACAAATAATTAACGCAGGGAATGTTTATTTACAACTTTACTGTTTAGTTAATTACTTTTATACCTCTGATAATTAATTCTTGTAATGAATACCACAATGCTAGTTTACGTAGAGAAAAAATAATTAGTCAGTAATATTCGTTATATTACAAAACATAACTTGTTTGGCATCACTATTAAATCAAATTTAGAATCTTTATTTTAATTAAAGAGAGATAATTATCCACTTTTATTTGCACTAATATTTCTAATAATTTTATTTTGTTTTTTTGTAATTTTATTTTATAAAGATTACATGATCTACAACTTATAACTTTTAAATGACCTAACTGTAAAAAGTAGTTGAAAATTATATAAATATTACATGACTAAAATAGTATATGCAAAGTTTTTTAACATTACATTAACTACCCAGTTTGTATGATTACTTTGTATCTATTCCGTTTACGATAACGGAATCGCTATATTTAGAATATTTACACTTGAACAAATTAAAGAGCATCTCATATAAACTGAGAACAAAATATTTTAATGAATATGAGCAGTTGAAAGATCCTTATCTTGACAACTCAATGATAAGCTTTACTAAATAGTTACCATAAATGTGAAAGTTTGGTAATACAATTTTCTATTTGGTATAAAATGCTAATAAAGAGGAAGATAATCACATACACATTATATTTTTTAATTGAAATATAAAACGCTTGAAAGATTTTAGCTATGGCCTTGGTCTTGCTACAGATTTAAATTACCTACTTGTCTTATAAAAATAAGAAACAGTATAATTGAGCAGGTTGACTTTTAGGCTGTTGGCACGCTGTATGATTTAAAATCCTAGTTTGGCACACCATTAGCAAAAGGTTGCCGACCCTTGGGCTAGAGTATCCGACTGTCATGCAAGCGACCTCGGTTCGCCCCTCCACTGATAACTTGTATATTTTATTTTTCTACTTTAAAAAAAAAAGACATAAATTTTTTTTTTTTGTGTTTTTTATAAAATTGTGAAGAATTTTAGTAATTAAAGCTTTCTTAAATCGTTTTCAGTAAGTAAAATGTAACAATTATTTGCATGAGGGAGAAGGGTGCTTAATTCTCAGCCAGGGATAGTCCAAACTTTTTGTTAAAAAAAACAACAAAGAAATGACCGTTTCAACCCGATTACAATATTTATTTTGAATTTCTTTCTAAAATGTTTTCAGTAAATAACAATTTTTTTTTAAATAATTATTATAGCTTTATGGTTATTGCAGATTATAAATTTGTATCTGAGAGAGAGAGAGAGAGAGAATGTGTGACAGAGAGAGAGAGAATGTGAGAGAGAGTGTGTGTGTGAGAGAGAGAGAATGTGAGAGAGACAGAGAGAGAGAATGTGAGAGAGAGAGAGAGAATGTGAGAGAGAGAATGTGAGAGAGAGAGAGAATGTGTGAGAGAGAGAGAATGTGAGAGAGAGAGAGAGAATGTGAGAGAGAGAGATGCTCAAATGTTTTATGGAGAGAATTTAATGCACATGTGAATAGGGGATATTATCTTCTATATTACAGACGCTCCTTGTAAAAAGAAAATTATTGCGTCCTACGCTCATCCCAGTAGTTTAGCATCTTTATTAATGTTTTAAAAGATGTTAAGTTACTGGTTTTCCTGGTTTGTTCAAGTAACCCATTCCATGCCCGAATGCCACTCGGGAAGAAAGAGTACCTGCAGGCCCTATGCATTTAGTCTCGCTTAAGGGATGAGAAAAGATAGAGCGAGAGAGAGAGAGGGGGGGGGGAGTGTGTGTGTATGAGAGTGTGTAAAAAATAGAGCGAAAAACGTAAAATAGACTTATTTTGAAGGAGTAGAGAAAGGAAATGATAGTAAGAAGTATCTCTGTAGGGAGAGAGAGAGAGAGAGAGAGGGGGGGAGAGAGAGAGAGAAAGAGAGTGATGATACATTGATGTTGTAAAGAAAGAAATCATAATATCCGTAATGGAAGAGAGGCGGAGAAATAGAGGGAAAGATAGTGAGAAATATAGAAGGATAGATGGAATGGGTTAGTGGAAATTTAAATAAGCACTACTGTGGGAAGAAATAGGAGGCGAGAGCGAGAGCGGAAAGAGAGGGTAGAGGTAATGCGTCCTAATGTCATGCAACGTTGTATACCTAGACGTAAGGTGAATATAAATAAAGAGGCTGGGGGGGGGGGGGCGGTAAAATTTAAGGAACTTCGAAATTCAAACATATAATTACGCAAGGTCTTCATGGTTTGGATAGTGACGGGTGGTGAGGGTGAGGGGTGCAGAGAACTGGGGTGAACGGGGCGGGGGTGGGTAACGGGGACTGCATTAGGGAGGACTTAAGAGATCTAGGGAACTCAATCCGGAGACAGGAGGGCGAGGGTGTAACTTAATGTATCAATGTCTTAGTTCTTGTTGTGTGTGTGTGTTGTGGTTTGTTTTTCTTGTAGTTATTTCACTGAAAAGTTAAACAACGTTTTTTTCACACAACAGTATTGGCCAAGAAAAGAATGATTGGGGGAAGCGGGATATAGGATTTGAAGAGATTATCATTTGGCAAGTTTTATTTAACCTTCCGAAAATGTATGGTATACAAAATCAATTTGAAGAGATTATCATTTGGCAAGTTTTATTTAACCTTCCGAAAATAATAATTGGTCATTTATATCGCGCCTCACTCCATGCTAATGCAAGCATGCTCAGCGCGCTCACAAAAACGAAACGACAATAACACTCTAAAATAGTTTTAAACAAGGTTTCGGCCGATGGAGGCACGAAACGACAATAACATTTTAAAATAGTTTTAAACAAGTATTTTGCTGATGGATGTGTACTTTATCAACTTAGTTGAAAAGAAAAGTCTTCAAATTCTTCTTGAATGCTTTTTTTGACACAGAGTTTTTCAGTGTCTCAGGTAAGCCATTCCACAGTGTAGGCCCCACAGATTCAAACGAGCGTACACCAAGAGTCTTTTTTCTGTGACCTTCCAAACCTGGAATTTCCAGGAGAGGTTGTGTTGAAGATCGCAGCATCCTTAACGGGACATGCTTCGGTATAAGCTCTTTGAGATATGCAAGGTGCTGTGCCTTCCACGCATCCATAGGTAAGGGACATAATCTTATGATCGATGCGCTTCGTCACAGGGAGCCAGTGGAGCTCTTTGAGAATTGGAGTGATATGGTCATGCTTCTTTACTTGTGACACAATGCGTGCTGCAGTATTTTGAACTTTCTGAAGTCTATCCAGTTGTTTCTGGGGTAAACCCCACAGGCAACTGTTACAATAGTCTAGTCTTGACTGTATTGTTGCAACAGCAAAAGCATTGGCTGTTTTTTTATTAATCAGAGGTCGCAGCTGACCCAGGGCACGAAGATGGAAGGAGCATGCCCTAACCACAGTACTGATGTGTGGACCCATTGTTAATTTACTGTCAATGATAAAGCCCAGGTCTCTGACAGTGTTGGACAAAAAGATATCAGAGGCCCCTACTTTAATAGATGGAATATCGACTTTCCTAAGATTGAAGTTTGAACCGCACATAATTGCCTCAGTCTTGTCGTCATTCAGTTTGAGTTTGTTGGCAGTCATCCACGCTTTCACCGCTAGACAGCATTCTTCCACTGTATGGTATACAAGATCAATTTGAAGAGATTATCATTTGGCAAGTTTTATTGAACCTTCCGAAAATGTATGGTATACAAGATCAATTTGAAGAGATTATCATTTGGCAAGTTTTATTTAACCTTACGAAAATGTATGGTATACAAGATCAATTTGGTGTGTACGCAAGTTGGTGGACAAGGATTGGGAAAAAGCTGCTATTGGCTGAGCTAGTGACAGCCGCTCAAGATAGGCAAAAAAAAAAAATGGAGAGAGATGACTACTGAGGTGTCCATTCACTCCTTTCAACAACCACAACGGTCAAAGCATCGATGATGATGATGTAAAAAAAATGTAGGCCCTAATTAATATAATGTATATAATGGTAATTTATATAGCGCTTCTATACATGCTATTTTAGCATGCTCAGTGCGCTCTAGAAGACTATTAATCTGCGAGAGGTTTCACTGCTGCCGGTTAAGTGCTCGTGATAACAACTCAATATTAACGTCATCTAGTCCCAAAACTCCTGTAGGGCGACAGGGATCTGCCGGTGGCGGGGATAGAACCCGCGACGTGTCAGGTGTTTTTTTGGTTGACAGTCCGGTGCGCTAACCACACGGCCAGCCGGCTAAACATATTAACTATTAATAACTATTAATAGAGGCAAAACGAAATCTAATCAGTTTATAGAGCAGAGGTCGGCAACATTTTGATAATAATGTACCAAAGTAAGATTTCTAATTCATTCGGCGTGCTTACAGCCTAAAAGTCAACCTACTCCATCAATTAATTTCTTGTAGCAGATAATTTAATCGCCATTTTTTTTTTTCATTTTACGTGCATTTAAAATTGTTCTACGTGCTAATTCTGGCAAGCGTAGCATAGGTTGCCGACCGCCGGTGTACACAATTCCGAAATGGTCAATGTGGCAATGAATCCTGTTGAAAAGGACGCCATATAAATCTGTACACTGGATGGCTGGAAGACCTAATGCAAGACATTTGGGAGGGGGGGGGGGGTCAAGGAGGATATTGTTTATTGTTGTTCTATTGTTGTTGTTTCGTTCTACAATATCTACATACAAAAAACTAAATGTGAATGAATGCTTAGAGATGTATCAAATTTTGCAGGAAGTCTTTACGGTCCATTTAGTTTTTGATTAATTGACACACTTATTGAAGATAATAGATAGACTTTGTTATTTTTTTTTTCTTAAATTTAATTATGAACTTATACTTTACAGACGCTTTTTTTATGTACATAAGATTATTGCGTCCTATGCTTATCCGTATATAATCATAAATATATATAATTACCGTGAGTTTGTTTATATGTTAATATATATGTTTGTTTGCTATAGGCACCTTGGCCGTTTCACGAATAGGGACAAAAGGTAAATGTATACATTTGAAACGCTCTCCAAAATAAATTTTTATTTTATCAACAATATAACTTAATTCGTTAATTTATTTTTTAAAGTAAACTTAGACCTATTACTAATCACCAAATGTTAAGGTTATAAAACGGGCGCCATTTCCGAAAGAAGTCCCTTTGAAATGTTTTCAAATTTAGTGCGTTTCGGGATCGAAATTGACAAGTCTTAACGTTTATGCATGCATAAAAGGTCAAAAAGAAAAACATTTCCGGTCTTATTCGATCATTTGCTTCAAAGCATGTCTGTGTGCTACGTTACTAGTTGTACGAAAATATGTAGAGAATTAAATTTTATTTTATTTCCACAAGATGGCGCCAAAAGAAAACGATGAAATGCAAATGTTCAGATTTGAAGAATCACCTATTTATAATCCCAAACTAATTGCTTGATGCAAAATAATTTTCTTGTTTTTTTTTTTATGAATCTCGCATTGTGTTCTTTTAATTACCAAGGACGCAACTCTTGACTAACTTTTTTTTAAATAAAAATGTGGAAACAGTGTTTAATTAACAGGAGATAATGAACCCATTTTTTTTTTGTGCTAATATTTCTAATATGTTTTTTTTTCTTTTACAAAAAATAAATAAATAAATGATTTAGAATTTTAAACTTTGAAATGATCAATTTTGATCAAATTGTAAGAAGTATTTAAAAATTATATAAATATTATATGATTAAAGAATTTAGATGTAGATTTTTAAACATTACATTAACTACCCAGTCTGTATGATTACTACCTATTTATTCCGCTTAATGATAGTAGCGACGGGATTTTTTATATATAAAAAGTATTTAAGGACATCTCAGTAAATCTGAGATCAAAATATCATTATTATTTGCACATCTAAGGGCGACAGGGATCGGCTTGCGGCAGGAATAGAACCTGCGGCCTACGACGTGTCGGTTAACAGTCCGACTAATTAACCACATGACCAGCTGGTCGCCTCCATACTTGTCTATATACTGACCGTACTTCTTCGAAAAGTAATTTCTTATAAGTATAAGTACCAGGTGACCGATCATTCGATCGGTAATAAAGAGCAGGCGCTTGTACCTTAACATAATTTGTATGTAAAACAACAGTGCATAAATTTAAAAAATACGTCTTTACCAGACCAATAAATTATATTTGTCTTTTTCTTTTTTCTACTATGAATAACTTAGGCTTTAAATTCTAACAGTAAAAACAGACGTTTATTTGTGCAGTCTAATATCTAGATTTAGCCCCCCCCCCCCCCCCAAAAAAAAAAAAAAAAATAAGAAAAGAAAACAGCTTAATCTGATTTCAAACCCTCAAAAAAACATGTAGGCTAGAGTGGTCAGTTTTAAATCCAACAGAAATAATATTATATGTCATTTATGTCATTGTGTTATGTATTTAAAAGACTTAAAATGAAAAGATTAAATTTAAAATATCGTGAATTACGTCAAAATTTTAGTCCTTCTACCCCTTCCCCTACTTTAACAACTGTCAAACTTTCTAGTGACCCCTCTTCTAAAATGTGTTTCAATTTTTTTAAAATTCAAGCCAACAATAAGTTACGGCCGACAAGTATGTTTGATAAAAATTAAAAAGGTCTACGAATAAATGTAATACATTTTTACTAGTTTACCAGGTGTCATATTGACTACTTAGCATGGTCTAATATTTCTTTCTTGGGCACATATATCTTATCTTATCTTATAAATTACATACGCTCCTTCTATAAAGAAGAATATTGCGTCCTACGCTTATCCGTGGTCCGAGTCTAGTCTTGCATTTTTATTAATGTTTTAAATGATGTTAGGTTATTGGTTTTCCTGGTTTGTTCAGGCAACCCATTCCATGCCCGAATGCCACTCGGGAAGAAAGAGTACTTATATGCATTTGTTCTAGCATAACGGACAAGGAAAGTGTTTTTGTCTTTATGTTTATCTCAGCTTTGCAACACGTTGTTAATGTGTTGTATTTCTAAATTAGAGTTTAATGCCTTATGTATTATTACTACTTTACTCTTTGCCCTTATGTCCTCTAGTGTTTCTAGGTTTAGTGATTTTACTAATGATGTTACTCATGTTAATTGGGAATATTCACTAATTATGAACCTTGCAGCTCTTTTTTGAATTTGTTCTAATTTTTTAATGTTTTCATTAGTTGATTTGTTCCATACAGATGCTGCACATTCTAGTATAGGCCTAACTAATGTGATAATATTAATATATTATTGTATATTATATATATAGATACTAATATATTATATATATATATACTAATATATAAATCATAAGTATAATTTGTATATCACTTGTAAAAAATATCTTATACAAAAAAGTATTTATTTATTATTTTCAATCTTTTCAATGTAGGCCTATTATTCCAAACATTGTTTGACAAAAAAGTAACAATATATTATATATAGTTTGGTGTAAACCTTATCTAATATCCTCCATGACTGTTACTATGCTATTTAAAATAAACTATCGCGGCCAAATATAAAATCGATTAATTAAAACAATGGTATAGTAAACATTTAAAAAAATTGTTTAAATTTTGAGCACTACATTAGTTAAATACTAAATAATTAAAGGTAAAATTATGATATTCATTGAAAAGACTGCAAATGAAAAAAATATAACATAGGCTATATTAGATGATTTGTTTCATTCCCCCGCCCCCCCCCCCCTCCTCCATTTGTGTTACTATTTAAAATAAACTATCGAGGCAAAATATAATATTGATTAATTAAAACAATGGTATGATAAACATTTTTAATTAAAAAATACATTTTGAGCATTAAACTTAAATACTAAAAAATTAACGGTGAAATTATGTTATTCATTGAAAACACTGCAAATGAAAAGATTATAATATATATAGGCTACGTTAGATAATGTGTTTAATTCCTTCCCCCCCCCCCCCCCCCCCGCCCCTCAATAAAACTAACAGTATATTACACTTCTGACTGTTGTTATAAGGAAAATACGAATATACTGAATACATCTTTTCTAGTTTACCACATTTCGAATTGACAATGTTAACATATTCTAATATAACTTACTTTGGTAGGCCTATATAAGCAAATCATACATATTTTTATTGCAACATTCGTAAACATGTGTATAGAATAAAAAAAAAGTGGATACTAATAAAGTGTATACTGTTTACAGTGTAGAGTATACTGCTACATTGTATACTATTTACAGTGTAGTGTACATTGCTAGAGTGTACACTATATACGGTGTAGTGTATACTGCTTCGGTGTACACTATTTACGGTGTAGTGTATACTGCTACGGTGTACACTATATACGGTGTAGTGTATACTGCTAAGGTGTACACTATAAACGGAGTAGTGTACAATGCTACGGTGTATACTATATACGGTGTAGTGTATACCGCTACAGTGTACACTATATACGGTGTAGTGTATACCGCTACAGTGTACACTATATACGGTGTAGTGTATACCGCTACAGTGTACACTATAGACGTTTTAGTGTATAATGCTACAATGTACACTATATACGTGTAGTGTATACTTCTACAGTGTACACTATATACAGTGTAGTGTATACCGCTACAGTGTACACTATGTACGGCGTAGTGTATACAGCTAAAGTGTACACTACATACAGCGTAGTGTGTACTGCTTCAGTGTACACTATATACAGCGTAGTGTATTCTGCTTCAGTGTACACTATATACAGCGTAGTGTAATCTGCTACAGTGTACACTATATACAGCTATTCATTGTTTAAACACAAAAAAGTTTTAAAGGTGTTTTTTTCCAAACAATGTCAGATAAAAGAAAGTTAAAAATAGACCTTTAGTTTGGTGAAACTTCATCTAATCCTGTTATTATTTAAACGGCAAACTATTATCACACTATAAATTGATACGTAAATTATTTATTAGTTTTAATTTAAAATATATTGAAAACGTTATAATCTAAATAAGCCTCGAGGGCCGCATACTATTGTTTGTCCACTGGCTATAGTTAGCACACCCCTGCATTACATAAATTACACTTTGTCTTGCTTTACATTTTAGCTATTATCGGTGCCGGTGCGCAACAGTAGTCTAAACAAGAAATTAAACTTCTTTCTTTCGCTGTACGGGTATTTCCGAAACGTCACAACTGCGACGCAACAAAACACCACTCTTGAAAGGAGCACTACACGTGGATCGTGCAATGGCTTGTCTCTTGCAGACTCCCAGAGGGCGGCGCAGGACCGAGACAAATGGCGTAGGATCATCGAACTGTCAAAAAAATGTGCCCCAACGACCCTCACTCGGGGTATGGGATAGGAGAAGAAGAAGTTCAATCTATATCAGGTGCATTTGTACCGCCCACTTGCCCTTCACCACCACCCCCAAACGCCCCCAGGACCGTCAGCGCCCACCCAAAGCTTCTCACCGCCCCCCGGGGGGACGATACTATTGAGAAACTATACTAGAACATCCATATACATTTCTCATTATAATATACAATTAGCTGCATTACTTAATGTAAGTCCAATAAGAAACACAAAGCTAGAATGTTTGGAATTATTTTTTGGGTGCTTGGGTGTACGCCTTGTGAACTGAAACCTCTTTTAAATCAATCTAGATTCTTAGTACAAATTGAAATTTACGAAATAACCTAAATCAAAATTTTTACCTAATCTCGCGACAGAGTATGATTGTAATTAATATTTTACTGCCACCATCTTTTCCAAAACTTCCTTACGCCTCGAGATGCACACACGTGGAGGAAGTGACGTTAAAGTTCCAATAAAAACATGGAATCCCTTCGGTTCAATTTGATCCATAGGGCCAGTGAAGCAGCGTTCACCAGTTTCTGTGGCCGCGGCATACTATGGGATTGTGTGGCCAACACATCACGTAGCCGACTTTACTTTACCCCAACTAAAGTCAGGTACTCATCAGAACTCATCAGGGAATTGGACCCGGGACCCTAGTCTTCACCAGGATTTGGAACCAGGATTTGTACGCCGGCCGTTGTGACCCATATAAGTTGGAGTAAATAAGATATATTAATAGTAAGATATAGTATATTTCGTCAGATATAGTACAATCTGTTTGATAAGGCCAATCAAAATAATGCCTGAAATCGAAACTCGATTATTTAGTATATTATAGTAAATCTTATATTATCTTAAGCATTACCGTTCGCTCCTACTATAAAGAAGATTCTTGCGTCCTACGCTCATCCTGCATTTCTATTAGTGTTTTAAATGATGTTGAGTTATTAGTTTTCATGTTCAGGCAACCCATTCCATGCACAGGAATTTATTACTAATATTGAAACTTTCATTGAATTGCATAGCCAAAACAACACACACACACATTCAAACAGTAATAACAAAACAAATATATTTATTTGAATTGTGAATGTATTGATAGTATAAACAGTTAATATGTTTACAATAAAATATCTCACAAGGACACACAAATATCATAATACAATTGTTATTTATTAATGTTTCGCTACACTTCACCACATTATATTATCAAAGTGTCTCTTTTCACAATTCAAGTTCATAATAGTATATGTAGCCTATAGTATATCTGTGCGTTTATATCTCGTACATTGTATACAATTTCACAGAAAGTAATGTCACACTTTGCAAAGTTTTGCAAGTTCCATAAGACTGATGAAGCTGATTTCACTGTTTCGCTAGCCCTTTGGCGTACTATAAGAATTGAGTGGCTAGCACAAAGCTCTTTACTGTTGTTTTTTTAGTTGTCTGTGCAACTAAGGGACTTTATCCAGACCTTAACGGAAATACTGGCACTCTTTGGTGTGTTTTTTTTTACCTTGTGTTTCACTAGATTCCAATCGGAGACCTTTGTAACCGAAGTCCACCGAAAACTATTCATCACTCATTATGTCGACAAAATAAAGACACAAAATTAGCTTCAAAGAGGTTATTATTATTATTGTTTTTTTCCACAAGCGACAATCACGGTCGTAATAGAAAGTCACAATCCTTTTGATGTCATTTAGCAAATGTCATGCGTCCTTGACTTTAACTCGAACCCCCACCCCCTTCCACCATTTCTCCCCCTCTCCCCCGATCCATAAGTGTTCTCCCGTTCGGATGTTTAGTCTTTCAATGGGAGGTTACTCCAGCGAGTCGGAGGGCCTGGGAGGGGGGAAGCAGCAGAACTGAGCTGACTTTAACCCAGAGTGCATTGATGCAGAAGCCTGGAGTTGTGAGATTGAAGAAGAAATGTATTTTTTTGTTGTTTTAATAAAAGAAAAACCAAACAAAGTGAAGGAAGGAATGAGATTCTTCGGTCATGGACTCAAGAAATGAGAACCAAGGCATCAAGTATTGTTGCCGAAGATTTATACTTCTATGCCTTTTTCTTTTCTTTTTCTTGTCCAATACTGTTTTTTTTATATATTTATATTTCATCTTTCTTTCTCTCTCATCCTCTGTTTTCAGCCGGAAACAAAGATGGCGAACTTTGAACCGGAAGCTGACTGACGTGTTGCTGAAGTCCATGAATAAACATACGGGGTAGCAGGGGTCGGTGAGACGTTGGTGACACGGAGTTGTCCGGGTTCCGGAAGTAGAGGGCGTCTAGATTGGACAAGATGGCCGCGGCCTGAAAAGAAGAAAAAAAAAACAAATATAATGCAATATTTTAACATCTCTCAAGTATTATTAGGCTAAACCTTTTCTTGGGATATTTTTCTTTTTGTGTGTGTGTGTGTTTTTTTTTTCTAAGTATAATAAAAACGATTCTTTATTTTTTATTTTCAAGTTATTTGAAAAAAATGTACATTTCTAAATGATTTATTATAAAAGTATATATTAAAATGGGTTCTTTATGAATATTTTACAAAAGGAAAACTTAATAATAGTATTATTCATTAATCTTAACACTAACTAATCCAATCAGAAATTTTCTCTTTTATCATTGCCCTCTTATTATTAAAAATATATATATAAATATATATTAGAGACCGACCGAAACCAAATTCTTATGTTCGGCCGAAAACGAATCCATACCGAATATCATACATTAACTTTCGGCCAAAACCGAAGACGAAACCAAAAGTTTAACTACAACTTCGGCCGAAACCGAAAAATAAACCGAAAATGCGAGACAAATGATTTCAAATTCACATTTATGTATAATATATTAACTAGTGTATGGGCGCTCTATTTGAGTAAGCAATTCTTTTGAGCGATTAAATAATCCGTTATTATTAACTTTAGTCTTCTACTTCACATTAGGGATGTTAAATTCCCTTTTTTCTCTAAACCTATTTTCGGTTCTAAATATCCGATTTTGTACCCATTTTCTTTTCCCTCTCTTCGCCCCCCCCCCCCCCGGGCAAAGTAAGTTATAGTTTGGGAAAAGACAAATTTGCATTGATTTTACTAAAAACAATAATACGAAGGACCATTGATCCTTAGAACGTGGTGAAATCTTTGTAAAAGACTGTGGGACTTAGCAGTGGGGTTATTCTTTCACGTGGTCATTTCCAGGACCCGATACCCACAGGGAGATCTATATGTTACACACATTACACACGTTTTTGAAAAGAACCTTACAAGTTCTGCAAAGTGTTTTTTTTTTAATTGCCCAAGTAGCTTTTCAGTCTACATTAAATAAAATGTTGGGTCAGTTTTACTAATATACAATTAGTGGCAGCTAATGTAATAAAACTGAACTGATTGGGGATTGTGAAACACTAAATATGTGATTCATTTTGTCTCTCTATGTCCTCCTTATGAAGTCCTACTATCTCGCAATCTTACGTCTATCTGCCTGTTTGTCTGTTAAAGGAGCGTTCAGCATTAGTGGGGAAATTCCAGTTGTTGTTTTTTTCGAATACGTAGATCAAATGTCTGTACCGACGACTAGCGTTAACATCTGCATTTGCTGTTGTATGTGCTTGTATCGCAAATTGACAAGCAATATTCGGAATTCGATAAAAAAAAACAACAACTCCGACAAACGAGTGTTTGCAAGGATTTTAATTTTAAGGAATTGTTTAGTGCTAACTAAACAGGGTTTACAAATATTTCTTCAGATACAAAGAAAAAAAATCGTGGGACACAGTTATGAATGATTTCCTCACGACATGCGGTTTTCGTTTCATAGAGATTAATTCACAACAGTTCAACTAAATGAAAGTATCAATAAGCAGAATAATAGATCAGCTATAGGCTAGCATTTTTAATTTTGAAAGTTAAAATAGATATTCGGTTGATGACCGAAAGTCAATATCAGTTTCGGCCGAAACCGTAAACAAACCGAAAACTAACCTTTTGGCTTCGGCCGATACCGAAACCTCGCCAAAAAAGGCTTTTCGCCTATTTTTGGCGCGAAACCAAAGCCGAAACCGAAGATCGGTCTGTCTCTAATATATATATATATATATATATATATATATATATATATATATATATATATATATATATATATATATATATATATATATATATATATATATTGATGTAATTTATGTATAGTTGTCATTGTTTTAATATTGTTTAACACATTCGAAAGTTGTGTGAATCAGTATTAAGAACTAACCAAGCTAGGAAATATGTATACATTACCCACGACAGGTGGGTGCACTACATGAATACCAGATGTTGGCGTTTATTGATAGAGAAAAGAAAGTGTAATGCTGGACGTCAACTGACCACAACTCACCTGTGGGTGATAATTAAACCAGTACGGGTTGGTCTGCAGCATCCTCTGGACGGCAGCATAATTTCCGGCCTCTGCCAACAGTTCCAGGCCGACAGCTGTCTGTCGCTTCCATTTAGTCCTGGGAATAGGACATACACATATTAATATATTATAATTTGATTAGATTGAGGATTAAGGAAAAACAAATTGTGACAGTATATAGAAAAGAAAGTCAAATAAAGAGTGCGATTCCGGATGGAAATAGATAGATAGTTAGATAGAAAGATGACCAATAGATAAATAGATACACACCTAGATAAACACATATATACATAAATATTTAGATAAAAAGAGTAAGATAAAATAAATAGATAGATGAATGATAGATAAGTAGATAGATACGTAAATAGACAGAAAGATAGATAGATAGATAGATGGGTGGATGGATAGATAAATAGATAGATAGATGGATAGATAGATAGATATAGATAGGTAGATGATAGATGCATATATATATAGATATATAGATAGATAGATAGATAGATAGATAGAGAGATAGATAGATAGATAGATAGGTAGATAGATAGATAGATAGATAGATAGATAGATAGATAGATAGAGAGATAGATAGATAGATAGATAGATTGATAGATAGATAGATAGATAGATAGAGAGATAGATAGATAGGTAGATAGATAGATAGATAGATAGATAGATAGATAGATAGATAGATAGATAGATAGAGAGATAGATAGATAGATAGATAGATAGATAGATAGATAGATAGATAGATATATAGATAGATAGATAGATAGATAGATAGATAGATAGATAGATAGATAGATAGATAGATAGATAGATAGATAGATAGATAGAAGAGTAACATCTGCAAACATTTTTTGGATCGATTTCTCGATCAATTTCCGTTCGACCCACCTGACACCTAATGTCACGTGATCTTACCTTCTGTTTTGGTACCAGGTCTTGACCTGGGTGTCAGTCAGGTTGAGCTTGGAGGCCAGCTCCATCCTGTCCTGGACGCTGAGGTACTTCTGCCTCTCGAACGTCTTCTCGAGGACCGACAGCTGGTGGTCGGTGAAGGCCGTCCTGGCCTTCCTGGGCTTCTTGGTCTTGATCGTGAGCGGCGAGTCGGCGCTGCCACGCTTTCTGTGAGGCCTCCCGTCACTGGATTCTGCAATCAGACAATTTAGGCTTTGTTAATACTTATGTCATGGAAACTTACACTATTACATAAGCTCCAGAACATAGTATAAATTCTACCCAGCAAGAAAAGTGTGATAATTTATTTGTAGTAAAGTGAATGCATCGCACTCTACGGCCGCTTTATCCCATACGATCAATAGGGATTGTGGAGCAGCGTTCACAATTTTATGTGGCCGCTTAATACTTGGAGCACAATACCCAGCCGTCTTTACTTTGCATCAACTGAAGTGAGGTACCCAACGGAGCTGGGTAAACTTAGGGACATTCTTCAGACTTGGGGAAACAATACTAGCCTACACCAGGATTCGAACCCGAGACATTCGTTGGTCCCAGACTAGAATTGCATTTTGATCAGTGTTTTACATTATATTAAGTGACTGGTTTTCCTGGTTTGTTTAGGCAACCCATTCCATGCCCGGTTGCCACTCGAGAAGAAAGGATAATGTGCATCTGTTCTAGCAGAAGGCATGTAGACACGAGAAGTTTTTTGTCCTTATGTTAGTATCTGAGCATTGCAACATATTATGAATGTGCTGTATATGTTGAATGGGTGGGATTGTGGTGGACATACAGATAGGTCGTTTGATTGTTTGACACGCATACAGATAGATTTGATAGATTCAATAAATACACAGACCAGACATATTTCCATTAGGTTCAATGGTTGATCCAGAAATGCAACCAATCCAGATAAAATGCAAGCGTTACATCAAATCCATCCCTATCTGTATTCATTAAATTTATTTCATTCATGCCTACATGTAGAGATTTAAATCAATTCAATAAAGCCGATGAAATCAAAGTAAGCCCTTATTATTAAATTTGTCAAAAATGATAAACCAATCACTGAAGCACTGCCCCCCTCTCATTTTTATCCTTCTTTCCTGTAAAATCAATAAACCCTCCCCAAACAGGTGAAGTGTTTAGATCTCAGATCTAGCTTTAATTATAACAAAAGCAAAACACAACAACACACAGAGAAATACACTTTACCCAGAATCTCACTTATCAGATCGAAGCTAGAGATTGATTGCCAGATATATGGACAAAACTCTCCCGCTTAGACATGGTCCATAAAGATCGTTTCCGCTTCCACCAACCTCATCCAGTCCTCGACGCTTTTTTTTCAATACCCTCGCCATCGAGCTCGGTAAGAGAAGGTTAAAAACAAGAAAAAGGGGGTTGGGATGGGTTGGGTTAAACCCTACCCCCAGCAGCTCGCGTAGAGAGGTCTAACAAGAGCTGTGATCATATAGCTGCTTGTCATCCTTTTCGCGCAAGCTGTCCCATACACTAGAGGAAGAGAAAAAATAATGTCAAGTATTATGAACAGCAAGATGTCACCTGCCGACTGGGATATGGCACTCGGGAGACAGAAAGAGGAGAGAGAGAGAGGGAGAGAGAGAGAATCGCAACTGAAAATAATATATACCGGTATATTACATACACACACACACTCACGCAAAAGCTCATCATTTTAAAACTATCATGCCGTTCCCCCCCCCCACTCACCTAACCTCAGCCACCCCTCCCCTTTACCCACGAGTGACTTCTCACAGCCAAATCGTCCGTACGTATCTTTTTTTCCTCACAGCAATTCATGCGTATTTGTTTACATGTAAACTGCATTGGTTTTTTAGAAAGAAATCCGAGCCCGCCAAAATCAGCGTCATTGTCTGACTACCATTGCCGAATATATCTGGCCACTTCTTCTCAAACACTACTTGCCACATTGGCTTTTAGTGATTTCAATTTGGCTTGGTATTTTTGTAGAAGTGGTTTGGCTTTTGTTTCTTCAAAATATGATTGTTCTTGTCCTTTTTTTTTTCTAGACTAAATATGTGTTAAAGGCGGGAAAAATGGTTCATTTTAAAACCGGAAGTAGGTTATTGTGTGCAAGATATTGTAGAGTTCCGCTGCCGCCGTTGGATTGTTTCTGTGAGAAGACGTCAAGCAACAGCTTGTTGCCAGGAAAAGCTCGCCGCTCCCTGAGAACACGAGATGAGGCGCTTTTTCGGAGGGGAAATAAATGAGACTGGGAAATCGAAGTAGTCGTCTGCAATACTCCCACCCCACCCACCCCCTACCCGATCTGGTTTTAAAAATCAGGCTAATCCCCTTTCTTCCTTTTTTTTTTTTTAAAATTCTCGACTTGGTGTTAGGTTGTTCTTTTTTTTTTTTTTTAAATTTTTTTCAATACGATTTGGGGTCTTTGTTGTTTTTGTTTTTTTTAAACTATATATTCATTGGCCTTGTTTTAAAGGCTTTTATACGTGAAACTATACACCGCGACATGGATATAAAACGTATTATTTACAATACTTTACAGGGAGAACAAGACAAAAAACAAACAAAAAACAATGGAGCAGGACATAGTCTGTTAATTGACAATTTAGGTGCATATGACCCCCCCCTGTGACAGGTATGAGAAAAACTATAAAATTTCGTCATGTGGAAGTGGTAGAAGTGGGGGGGGGGGGGGGGGGAGAACGGGACAATTGCCAATAATAAATTCTCATTAAAACAATTGTGTGACATTGGAGTGGGGGGGGGGGTAGTAGAATGGAGGGGGAGGGAGTGGATAATTAAAATGTGATTGTAGTAAAAAGAACAACTTAGGATGCAGGTAAAAAATAAAAAAACTGCACGAACAATAACTATGTGTCGTTTTAATTGTGACATTGGTCGTAAAACTACGTTCTTGTTCTTTTTAATTAGAGTTTATTTGTACAGAAAGCAAGGTCGAAGTTTAATCCCTTGATAGTGGATAATGGCTGGTGATCTATGTATATAGGGGGTCTCAATTCGCCATGGGGCTTAGGGGTCAGTACTTTAAGATCCCCCTTCCAATAAGCGTTACTGGGACCAGCATATATTGTTTGCAGTAACTTTCTTTTGTTAATTTGTAAGGGGGAGGAAGAAGTATGTACTAAAGGTACCCTCCCCCCCCCCCCCCCCACCAACCCCCATGTTCACATACGCATTGAATGGTGTAGGTGACAACTGTGAATTACAAGGATGCAATTAGAAGGCAGCTGCACTCTAAGGAAATACTTCAATAAGGTTTTTGCTTTTCTGGAGGCTTTGTCATTATAATAGGACGTTATTCTGAATGACAGTAAGAGCTTGAGAGATAGAAATGAAGAGAAATTATAAGGAAAGCGTGAGTAAAGTATTCTTCGGACCAAAACTGATCATAGGGCTGGTGAAGCAGCGTTCACAAGATTTCAGTTACCTTGGCATACGAGGGGATGTGTTGCCAGCACAATGCCCAGCCGCCTTTACTTCACCTTCAGAGAATGGGAGTGATAAGGAGAATGGGTGGTATCAATCAAGGACATGAAGTGAAAGAAAGAAAAAGGACATAGAGGTAGAGAGAATGAGAGAGCGGTAAAAGAGCAACAGTATCCCATATCCAACTTCTTAGAATAACTCCCTCCCCCCCCCTCCAGAATCCTTTTTCCCCCCCAATATGTTCATTATCATTAATTGTATGTGTTTGTTATTTAAAAAAAAAATTGACATACATATTGTTGTTGTTGTTGATCAGCGCCAATGCAGCTGCATGCAAAAAAAAACTATATGTATAAACCACGCAAGTATTCATTTAATATCAGCCCTTCCCTCCCCCCCCCCCCCCAAACAAACTATTCTTTCTTGAACAAACACTCTATTATAAGCTTAATTACACAACCCACGGCAGCATGTGAACAGCCTGCATCTTTTACCTGGTTGAAGGTGTGGGGGAACAAGAAAGAGGTGCGCGGGGGGCGGGGGGCAAGTTATGAGCAGCTTTATGCGTGAAAAATGCAGAGGACAAGACGAGGAGAGGGGAGTGTGGGACGGTCCGGGTGTTTTTTATTTCTAGCCATGACACGCACGCAAACACACAGCTAGGGTGTGAAACGGGGGTGGGGGTGGTGGTGTGGGACTTGACGTAACATTCGATGTAACATTAGAGATTGTTACTGTTATGTTTACACGAATTATTATTGGGGCTTGTTTTCTTGTGGTGGTGGCTTGTTTTATTAGACATTAGAACAACTTGTTATACAGCCATCATTCAAATGTGACACATTGATCTAGTGGCTGTGATTTCAGGGGGGGGGGGGGGGGGGTTCGCTATTTACCGGAGTTCAGATCCAAGGGTTTAACGCCAAGTGGAGTTTTTCTATTTATTCTTCCTGGGGAGTTTTGGGTGTCCCCCTTGAGTCAAATGATTGTGGGGCCACCTGCCATTAGTTTGTGGTCATTATGGCGGCCACGCAATCCTCTTGTATAGCGTGTAGAAAAAAATATATAGACTAACAGGAGAATCAAACCCCGGTTGCCTGCATGGCAGTTCTGGATACGTTAACAACTTAGCTGGCAAAGACACACGTCCGAAGTGAAATCACAAAAGAATAATATGAGACAATAAGGTCACGTGTTTTTAAATTAACTAATATGATTGGTTGAACAAACACACAGTCTACTTTATATATAGGCCCTATATATCTAAAAGAGTATATGAAAGATTATCTTCAGCACAATGAGTTTGTTGACAACACAAATGACTGGAATAATCCTAAAGCGAAACAAGCACGTGCCTGGTACATCAAGAGACAGGGGCATGACAGAGATTTTTAATATACACTCACTTTCATTAGTCCATGATCTATATATTATGCACATGCTGCAGCTGTGCGATGATCCACAATAAATTCTAACAAAAATAATTGTCTTAAGCTGTCAAAATCTATTATAAACCAAACAAAAAAAAACGTGGGGAGTAACAATTTAACAAGACATTGGTCTGACCACACAATCGATGTTATGACGCATGACCACTGATAGAGGAGAAAGTTTTTACACCATAACCCATTAATACAAATATTTTAAAGTCATTACACTATATGTACCTTTGCTTGTTAAAAGTGAAAGGATTCATTTTGTTATTTTAATAAACCGATAAGCTACATTGCCCGGCGTTGCCCGGGTGAAAAAAAACAGAGCTGTATAAGGTGCAGATAACAAATTGTATAGACTACACTTAAAAGAAAGCCATAAATCTAATAATTAAATTATTATTTTTTTACTTAAGACTTTTAGGAAAGTAATTTAAAATAAACATTGAATACGGGTAAAAAAAATAAGGCAAGTATTTTTATTTAACAGAAATCTAAATTGCCCATAGATTTACAATGTCTTTTGTTTTTAAAAGTTTGAAATTTTTTTTTTGAAAAAAAAAGTTTTAGATAACTGGAGAATCAAACCCGGGACGCCCGTATGGCAGTCCTATACGCTTACCACTTAGCTAACGAAGACACATGACAGATGTGAAAAATTATTAAACAGTATATAGGCCTAGATAGGTCAGTGACACAAACTTACGTGTTTTCAAATTGACCAATGGGGATCCGTATGCCTACAAACAGGATCTTTATATATATATAGAATCCGAGTAAGAATTGTAACATTTGAAGCTTTACTCTAAATCTCTAGCTTTTATAACACAATGCAATACATTTTCTTACTTTAAACATTAAACGATCATCTCTGTACACGGAGTTAGTATATACCAGAGATTGCCAAACTGTTTATTTTACCGATGTTGTTTTTTTACTATGCTTATATTTAGTGACCAATTGCTATCCGTAGACTTGTATAAATATACCCTTTTCCCTCCGTCCCAAACCACACTATTTCCCATCAACTGCCAATCTCTCTCTCTCTCTCTCCCTCTTTCTCTCTCTCTCTTTCTCTCTCTCTCTTTCTCTCTTTCTCTCTCCCTCTTTCTCTCTCTCTTTCTCTCTCTTTCTCTCTCTCTAACTCTCTCTTTCTCTCTCTCTTTCTCTCTCTCTCTTTCTCTCTCTCTTTCTCTCTCTTTCTCTCTCTCTTTCTCTCTCTCTCTTTCTCTCTCTCTTTCTCTCTCTTTCTCTCTCTCTCTTTCTCTCTTTCTCTCTCTCTCTTTCTCTCTCTCTCTTTCTCTTTTTCTCTCTTTCTCTCTCTCTCTCACTTACTAACTTTGAAAAAAAAAAAAGAAATCATTGAGCGTTTGATTGCACGCGTTCAGAAGTAGATAATCCAAGTGAAGATAAACCGAATATTTATGATGAACTAGTACAGTAAGACGTAATTAGCAGGGAACGTCCAATGTGTTGCAATGGATGATTGCAAGGTAGGTGTTTAACATCGGATTCATATGTTATTAAATGTAGGCGTCAGCTTATGTATGTGTCATGAGAGATGTGGATATGTATAGGGAATGATTTATATAAATAGGCATATTATATGTAATTATATTATAGTGATAGACAGATAACTAGCTAGGTAGGTGAGTATTTAGATGATAAGGTATAAATGTAGTTAGAAAAGGCAGACAGAAAGACAGATATATAGAGACACAGTCGAAGAGATAGATAGATGTATAGATAAATAGATACTATAGATAATATTGATAACATAGATAGATAGAGAGAGAGATAAATAGATAAATGTATAAATGGATCAATAGATCAATACGCTTAGACCAATAGATCAATAGATCAATATATAGATGTACAGACGGAAAAAGAGGCAGAATGATAGATAGACAGACAGAAAGACCAACAAAGATACAGACAGACATATTGGGCGGATGAACGGGCTGACGGACGGAGGGATGGATGGGTGGATGAATGGATGGAGGGAAAATTAGTCTGGATGTATGTAAATGTGCACTTACTAGAAACATGTAGATTCTGGACCTACCCTCTCCCCACAGATTTTCCAATGTATTCACCTCATAAACAGTAGTTATCATCGTAAGCTTTCAAGTCCTCCCCAACCCCCCCCTCACACACACACACACACAAACACACACATAAATACACCCTCACCCCCAAACCCCACACTATATCATGTCACATGTGGCAAGAAGCTTTAATCTATATAATCCAATGTAACTTACGAGAAAGGATTAAGTACCTTGTTATAATCAAGACAATCAAAGACATACAGGTTTGATCAGATGTTTGGATCGCCATTTTGTTTCGTATCCTCCACGAGCGTTGCGTCAGATAGCGATCTTTATGGCTGATTTATTTTCTTTCAGTTAGTTAGATTCTTGCATTATTGTTATTATTATTTTCATTTATTGTGTAAGATTACAAACAATCTATGGTTGATCAAAGGCATTGAATCCAACCTGAATCCACGTTGTGCGTGAATCCTGTGAATGGGATTTCGCTCATTATTCTGAAGACTGCACTTATTATGTCGGTCAGAGGTCAAAGTTAATAAAAAAAGTACACTTTTGTCTGTTTTTTATTTTATTTTTAAGGCGGACAACAAAAGAAACGAATAAATTACGAAGTCAATATTTTACATTGACATCAGGTGGCCGATGGGTGTACGATATAGCCTACTGCGCATCCGTGTCGGCTTAACACCAAGCCGCTGACCACCATGACTCTCTCCAGCAGGTGGCGTTGGTACAAAGGTTTTCCCGATGTGCCTCCTTGTTAAATGCACCTCGAACTTGTTTGTAAAATCAGTTATATTTAATACTAGTAACAGAGCGAAGTTTTTATCATCATAAGAGGGCGAATACGTACTGAAAATTAAATGTTGAGATGTCAAACGTCTGGCCGAATGAAACAAGTGTGTTTTGGTAGTAGGCCTACAAGAAGGACAACTGCTTAAAATGGACTTAGAAACTCATTATGGACACAGATATACGGCCCTTGAAAAGTCAACATTGTAAAAAAAGAAAGCCTGCCACAAAAGAAAAAATAATAATTGATAGTTTCTTTATGGGTTCTACCTTATTCGCATTCTCCATCACGACATGAAAATTCTTTCCAACCAAAGTTGTTGTTTTTTTGTTTAAAAGGTAATAAGATATATATGTATGTTTTTATATGTCTATGTGTGTATGTGTGTGTCTGTTATGGTTTGTGGGTGTATTCTATTTGGGAGACTGTCGATGGGTTAACACAAACAAATAAATGTAAAAAAAAAATTAAGCCCATAGAATCAAATAAACTAGAACTGTTGTAGTTGTAGTAAAAAAAGAAGAACGACTCAAAATCTACGTATAATTATAAAGATCTTGTTTTATTATTCTATAATCTTGTAAATCTTCCTTAAATTCAACCACTTCTAAAAAAAAACATTACGTCGTGTACAACAATTATGTGCTCTCTAGATTCTGGGTAAAGCCCTGAATTGTGTTTGAATCTGTTTTTCTATTTTATGTCATTATTGGGTATCGAGTCTACTTGACCTTCGATAGAATCACGCACTATAATCTCAGAACCTAGCTCAGGTGGCAACAGACTGTGGCAACACGTGGCGAGTTAGGTATGGGAAACCAGGTTAACCACTTGCCATAACCCTTACCATAACTCTTGAGAGAATAGAAAATTAAAACGTAAAAAAGTATGGCTTCGGTTCTTGACCCACTTCGCGAAGGAGAGCTGAGGAAAGGCCTAATGTCCTTTAGATGGCCTCCATCGGCAGACAACTCCCTGAAGTCCTGACAGAAGTCGAGCTTAAAAGTCGAGTAAAAAATCGTATATCGTGTAAATTCTTCATCTAAGTTTCCCAGAACAAATTAATTATTTTTTTTTTAATTTCAACACGAAGGAAGAAACTACAGTATCGGCCATCAGACCAATGAATTAAATATAGGGCAAGTGAAGCATTGACGTCTTCCGGCCCACGGCGTACTACAAGATCGTGTGGCCAGTACAATATCCAGGAGCTTTTTATTTTGCCCCAACTAATGTCAGATACCTAGCAGGACCTCAGGGACACCCTTCACTAGCTTTCACTGGGATTCGAACCCCAAAACCATCGGCACGCCAGCCGAACGCGCTGAAGTACATGAAGTAGTACAGCCTAATAATAAAAGTACAATCATGATTGAAACTTGAAACATTCGCTAAGACAATCCTAGCGCTCTACCACTAGACCACACTGACTCATGAGCCGATAAAGAGAATATCTTTAAAAAAATTGAAGACCGGATAATGATACATTTTATAAGGCGTTTTAAATGCAACGAAATGTTATGTAACGAAATACAACAGCCATTATAATGAACTAGACATATGTTACAACAAGCATATAAATTAGATTTTCTTTAAAAAAAAAACTAGACTTTAAGACCTCTATTATTAAACAAGCAAACCAGACCTTGCATAATTTATAACATATGTGAATTATAATTGATATTTTATTTTTGTCGTGACTATTTTGATATTTTACTTTGTTGAAGCTTAAAAAAACACTAAATGTAAAAATTATAGTAGTAACAAAAATATAATTATAGACCCAAAAAAAAAATACATATGTCGACGATTTCCCACACAAAAAGAATTTTTTTATAAAAAGTTGGCTTCTTTTCAAACGAAATGGCAAATGAGATTAAGACAACTAGGATTATCCAAGATTTACGACTGCATAATTGTCTAAACGTAAACTTAAAACCTCTGGAAAGAAAAGGGTTTAATACGCTCCACTATAGACGTAATCTTAATGTACGTGTGCTTTAACAATATGCCCAACAGATATAATGGAAATATACATTGTTGTAGCCTTCGTTTTCTTTTCTTTCTATTTAAAATAAGAATTTAAAATTTTAACATAACAGAATCTCCTTTAAGAAAAAAAATTATAAAAGCGCGAGGAAAGCTAAGAGCAGATAATCTTGGTGTTAGTTGAATGGATTCTTGTGTTCGGAGTAATTTCCCTTATTTAAAAAAAAAAGGTGTCGCCTTTTTGATAAAAATGAAACATTGAAAAATCGTTAAAGATTACCAACTAAGCCCATGTAGATGTAGATCTGGATGGTTAGTTTTGGAGTTGTAACATTGAGTTTGTTAGTTGATGGGAGAAAACACAATCGATTAAACTAGTGAGAGTTATTTCATTGGAGAAAGAGACACGAAGAGAGAGAGAGAGAGAGAGAGAGAGAGAGGGAGTGGGAGAGAATGCAGATGGAGTTAGTAAATATTAATATGTTTATACTTGTATACCCTTCGGACCAAATTAAATCATAGGGCCGGTGAAGTAGCGTTCACCAGTTTCCGGTGGCCGATTAGAGTTTCTGAAGGTACTGGGTTCGAATCTTGGTGAAGGCTAGGATTTTTTTCCCGGGACTGTCCCCAAGTCTACCCAGCTCTGATGGGTACCTGTTTTTAGGGCGGCTGGGCATTGTGTTGGCCATACATCCCCTAGTATGCCATGGCCACAGAAACACATATACATACATACAAACACGCGCACACACAATTAAGTCATAAGATTGTATTGATGTGATGTTTTAAAATTAAAGGGAAAATGTTGCTTTATTTTAACAAATTAAACAACCGAAATAATAAGACGAAAAATGGATAATTATTAAAACAAAATAGTCTTAAAACGATCACCTAAGGATCGTTATTTTTCTACAGATTTTTGTGTGTCTTTATCTGCAACATGGAAAAATCATAAATAATAGTATGTAGGCTAAGTAGATACATGGGATCAATAGCGATATGTTTCCTGTTGTTCCTTTGCTTACTTTTATGGTCAAATTTTGTTTCAAGTAAGCATTTTACTGAATTGCATATATATATTTTTTATATAAAGGAAATGAAAAAAATGCTCACATAAAACACACAGACAGATACAGAGACTGATAGATAAACAGGTAGAGTCACAAGTTGACAGATACAGAGACTGATAGATAGATTAACAGGTAGAGTCACAAGTTGACAGATACAGAGACTGATAGATAGATTAACAGGTAGAGTCACAAGTTGACAGATACTGGATATACAGATATGTTATAAATATATACAGGAACAGATTGACAGATAGTTAGTTGATAGACAGATAGATAGATATGCAAATAGATAAACATCTAGATAATATAGAAATATAGAGCGATAGAAATATAGATAGATAGATAGATGAATAGATAGATAGATAGATAGATAGATAGATAGACAGATAGATAGATATGCAAATAGATAAACATCTAGATGATATAGAAATATAGAGCGATAGAAATATAGATAGATAGATAGATGAATAGATAGATAGATAGATAGATAGATAGATAGATAGATAGATAGATAGATAGATAGATAGATAGATAGATAGATAGATAGATGAATAGATAAATAAATAGCGAGGCAGAGAAATTAAAAGCGAGTTAGTGTGATAGTAAGAATAAGAGAATGATAGAGGGAGATAAAAAGTCACCTACCATCATCATCAGATGCACTACCAAAATGACTGTCATCCATGATATCACCCCCATTCAAACTGCCATCGCCACAGTTATCATCATTCATATCGTCAACATCTATCTCGGCATCGTCTTCCAAGTCGCTCTCCTTCTCCGGCATTTGCCGAGCTCTGTCGGAGACGAGGGGAGGAAAGGCGTGCCGCAACGACGCGGGATTGAAACCCATGCTCGCCCTACCCAACGGCGAGTCTTTCATCATCCCCGGGAAATCGTAAGGGCGCTCCGTCGGGCGAGGGCCGAGGATGTCCGTTATCAAGAAGGACGGTCGAGCAGCTCCGGAAGGAGATTTTTCTTTGGCACCGGCGACGCCCTGGTTCGGGTCCCTTTTAAGGTTTATGGGCAGCGTCGAGGATGGCGAAGGCATGAAAGCTCTGTGCGCCATCGTGGCGGAGTGTGGTGGGGATGTTGGGGGAGAGCACGGCGACGGGGGCTCGTGGAGATGAAGAAAGTTTGGGAACCCCAGGGGCAGACATTTCATGTTCGCCGGGATGTCAAATGGAAAGGCCGAGTAGTCTGCGTGGCGGCGGAAACTGTTCCTGTGCATGGTCAAGGCGCTGAATGCGCTGTTCCGTCCTGTCGTCATGAACAGCTTCTCGGCCTCTGACAGCGGCGTGGAGTTCGAAAGGTTCATGGGCTGCTCGGCTCCTAGCCTGTGGTCCTCTGCGTCGATATCTCGGGGCCTGGCTGCAGGAGATTCCACCCCGCTCACCCTTGCGTCGTCCTTTTTATTATTCTCTTGCTGGGCGTCGTTGGTGACGTCAATGGTTTCGTCGTCGCTGTGAATGACGTCATCGGATTTTGTCGACATCACCTGTCTGGCTGCAGGAGACACCTGAGAAGCCATGCTAAACAAAGTCTATTTATAGAGTCTCAAAACTCAGCTACAGAAGACACTGCCAGGGTAGCTCGTCACTTCCTGCCATAAGCTTGAAGAGATGGTCTTTAGGAGTTTGGCGCGCTATCTTCCATATGCAAAAAAAAAAGGCTAGAAGGGGAGAAAAGTATTAAGACGGCACTGCCTCGATGGCTAAGACTCAAATGCAGTGACTCAACGATACAATAATTGTATAATATTTTTAGTAATATTCGTGTAAGCCAGATGGCCACAGCAATACGCTGGTTAACAAAAAACAAGAGTGGTCGTCCGTGTTGAATGTCACCAAGCTGCCTGCGCACATCGGGATGGTGTGGCCAAGCCAATGACTGATCCGGTGTTCGATCTGTAAATGTAAAAACATGAAAACGGTTGGTTAAGCAATATTACACAATTTAAAACTATAGACATTTACTAATATTTCAACGAGTATTACTTTGATATAGTAGTACGTTTAGTCTCAGTCAAGTAGAACTGTCAAGGCGCACATCAACATTATGTGGAAATCACCTTTTGTATAAGAGCAGGATATTCAAACCAGTAGTTGGAAAATACAAATAAAATACAACAAGATTTTGTGGCCAGCATGATATCCATCAGCTTTTGTTTTGGCCCAGGTCATGTCAGGTACCCTTCAAGGCTCAGGGATACCCTACACAAGCCTTCACTAGGATTCGAACACAAAACCATTTTGTCTTACTGCTTTTAGTTACCAATCCAACGTAACAATGGTGACAATGCGGTCTCATTTGTCTTGTTTCTCCTGTTAACCCTTCCTGTACCGACCTACTTCTATCTATGCTGCCTTCAGTTCCGCTATATACGCGCCCGGGACTGTAAGGGTTAAAGGTTGACTATGCTCTACTCTACTCATTCTTTCTTATAACGAGTGGGAAAATAAGGGGTTGGGGTGACTCTGGCCTTCGGGCTTAGACAGGAAGAGCCACACAATCTCCCGGCTAGCAATCGACATTAGAATGAGAGGGGGGGATAAAGGAAGGGGGGGGGGCGAGAACAAGATTTGAGATTGGGGAAAAGAAATCGTTGCTTGTCGGAAACGTACAATACAAAGGAATGCAGACATCGATTTATTCCAGAAAGAGGGCGCCGTGGCCTTTATTTATATCGATAGGTGACTAAGTACGTTGCAGAGCCCCCCTGCACCGATCCTCCCTGAAAATAAAAATTACTGAAAAGGATAGAGAGAGAGAGAGAGAGAGAGAGAGAGAGAGAGAGAGAGAGAGAGAGAGAGAGAGAGAGGGCGAGAGGGAGCGGGTTGAAAGTGAGAGTGTGAGATTTATTGCAATTAGTGATTGAGGCACAATACAGCAAAACTCCACACTCGTATGACATCCTGGACTGAAAGTAACGTCGAGGGGGGAAAAATGTCACCACCGCCAATGCACAGACACACACAAACACACAAACTTAAACCACACATTCCTAATCCAGAGGTTAGTTCATGTTTTTCAGTTCATGCCCAGATTTCTCTCCCCGGGACGCGCTCATGCAGACTGGTTGGGGAAAAGAAATTCATAATAAAGGAATTTTCAAATTCTATTAAAATGATTAGAAGTGAGAAATATCTATAAGGGAAAAGCTGGCGAGTCGACGCTACAAGGGACAGAACTTTTCGGGAAAGGGAGAGAGAAGGGGGTGGGGTATGCTTTTGTTCGGGGCTTCGCTGAGGGATAAGAAAAAAAATGGGGCGGTAAAGGAGGAGAGAACCCCCTGGAGAGGCGCCTTGTTTCCCCTTGAGTTCTTCAGGTGCAAACTGGGATCAGAGACGAGCATTCTGGTGCTTCGCTTACTCCCAGCCCCCTTACAAGGGCGCGTACAATAGGGTGACAATGCGATCCATTACGGCACAGTTCATCAAACTTAACGTGGTAGCGGGCGCTTTTCACCCGGGACGTAACGCAAAACGGTTGTGTTTTTTTTTTACTCCCAACGATCTCCGCCTAGAACTGCGCTAGGGGTCGCCCCCCACTAAAGGGCCAGTGGGGGCGTCTGCTACTTCTTTCGCCCTCCCCAACCTTATTTGGGAAAAAAGGGAAGGGGGGGTTTGACGACAAAATAATAAGCCTAGAGGAGTTAATCTGCACGGATACTTGGCGAATGGTTAATAATGAGGGTGTTGACGACAAGGGAGGCGGGAGGGGTAAATGAATAAAGTTGCACACAGAAAGAGGGAGGTAGTATAAGGTACGGATTGAACCAGGCCCCGGGGGCCGCACTGGCGCCCCTAAAGCTTTCACTTGATAAACAAACTGGTGTCTAAATTCTTCGCGTTTCGCACTCGACACCATTCACGCGATGGTCTAGGAAGACATTATTGCAACTTTTTTTGTTGTTGCAAATGTTTACTTTGCAATGTCATTCATTCATGGCCTTTCGTTTTCCTTTTATACCTCACATGACTTTTTATTTCCATAGAGAGAAAGAATGAAATAAAATTATATCATATATTTGAACATTGATTCTTAGGATTCTATTGTAGTCCTTATAAAATCCAGGTAAAAATCTTCGAATTTTTTCATTCAATGCCTTTAGGCATAAACTAGTTTATGACTTTTACTTTATTCATTGCCTGAAATTATTAACTCGTACCCCCCCCCCCCTTATCCACCATCTCATTTTTTTCTAAGGTTCGTAGAAAGGATCCGAACTATTGTGTGCGTGTGTGTGCGTGTGTTGAATAAAGTAGCAGGAGAAAACTCGTAATTTCTCGGACTCGACTCGGAGATGCACTCGTCTCTCGGAGGTCGCCGAGTTAGGGTTCGTTCCGCTCGCGCGGGGGCTCGGCAATGGGGGTCGGAGGTAGAGGTGGCAGAGTGTAGAATTTTAGAGACTATTATTTTTTTGTTTTGTTTTGTTTGGAATTTGAATTTGAAGAGGGACGCTACAAATAAACAGCGGAGGTGTTAACTTTCTATTTTCTTTTCAAACTCGTTATTGGATGTAATGAGATTATAAGGTCAACCGGAACAACTATTGTTAGAATAAAACAGAAAGAACAAATACTAACAGGCATTTTGGATCGCTAGTAGATATGGGGGGGGGGGGGTCGACTTCAACTCTTGTTGTGGCTTGCACTCTTTGGATTAGTTTTGTGTGGGGGGGGGGGGGGGGTTAAATACTATAGGGGGAAATGGGAATTAAATACATCGACAAAAAAACATTATATGGGTATAAAATGTATGTTTTGATCGTGATGCTTCCTTCAAATGTATTTTATAATATCATCTTAAGAGTTGGAATAGTTTTATTTATGTTGAAATATTTTCTTGATGAGTTTTTGTGACTCCTGCATCATGCATGATAAATATGTGGTGGGGGCTGAGTTAATCATTCACACGCACTCAATATTGTAGGGAAGGGGGAGGGGGAAGGGGGCGTAGGCACGGTCAGTAAGTCGTCATAGATTTAACTTTTTTTTTGTCAACTTTTGAACAATTCAATTATTTTTTGATAATTATCTATTATGTGTTTGTATTATACTACAAACCCGCTCGTTTTTTTTTTTTTTTTTTTTGTGTTTCTGGGTGGCGGAGTTTGAGTGAAGATGGGTGGGCAGAGAATCCGTTTTGTCAATGTGCCATTTTGTGTTAGTTTCTGAGTCTTTGTGAAAACTATTTTTGACGGTTTTATAATGAAGTTAAGTAAGTTTTATTATTGGTAGAGATACCATTAGTATTTTATGGAAAATATCTTTGATTGCCTTCATATACTCATTAGCAAATAAGATTGCTATATTTTAAAGAATCTGAGGGCATCGCTAGTCATGACTTATAATGTATAACATTAGTGTGTTTTGAAGAAAGTCATAGTGACATATAACATACACAATTAGTAGTTATGAAGAATTTTATAGTGACATATAGCATATGAGATTAGTATCTTGTGAAGAATTGAATACTGAGATGTAAAATAGTGACACATAACATCTAACATTAGAATCATACGAAGAGTGTCATCATGACATGTGACATCTAATATTCGTAGGAAATAATTTTCTTCTTCTGCTTACGTGATGAATATATCAAAACGGAGTGCGGAGGTGACGATTGGTTTAAAGTTTTAACAAACAATAAGTTTACCGATGAATGTTTAATTGTGTATTTCACTGAAAGTCAGATTTACGTGGTGAAGATTGCTTGCAATGAAAGTGGTTGTCCATAAAAGCCGTGACCTTAGTATTACAGATCTTACCACACATCATCGTTATACGGTGAGTCAAGAAAAAAACGTCAGAGGCGCTGCTTGGAAAGTGAAAAGGGGCGGGGGTGGGTGCAAATGTCCCCGATCACCACGGTCAAGCTTATCCGAAATGAGGATAACATCGTTACTTTATAACTCATAATAATATTAGAAATTTTTTTTTATTAACAGAGGAAAGGAGGGAGCACCAATTCAATCGTTCGTCCCCGAGTGCAATATATCCGAGTTACAGCCCTTTGTGACCTGATCAGGCTAAGATGTCACAAGGATGTCTAATAGGAAACGAGTTATATTTGGTCCAAATGTAGAAAAATGTATTTCTTATATTATATAAAATGCCAAAGTGTATTGAATATTGAGTTAATTTTAAAAACTATATAGAAACTACGACTGCTGTAATAAAAATAGTAGGCCTACCTGTTAAAGGCAAGAGAAGCAGCGGTCACAGCTGTACGTGACCACGGCATACACGGGCATCGTGTGTCCAACACAATGCCCAACTGCTAATACGTTTACTTTTAACTAATGTCACCTAGAGCTGACTATCCGATAAGCGAGTGATGTCGTTTATGTACGACCCATTCCACCCGCTCCCTCCTGGCGTGCAAAAAAACAAAACAAAAAAAAACAAGGCAGACCTGCAGATCGCTCCCCCGCCCCTCGCCCCCACCCTTCCTCCTCGCCCCCCCCCCACTCATGTTTAATTGCAAGGGTTCAAAGACATTAATCTCGTTCGAGTCATTCCCTGAGTGGCAAATGTGACAGATTGCCAGTGACATGTCGTGACAAGTGACAATTATTGTGTATGTGTGGGGGTGGGGTGGGAGGGTGGGGCTAGTTGGAGTTGAGCCCGATGAGCTGCGAAATGGGCTTTAATTAATTCTGAAAGAAGAATAAAGTAAAAAGAGAAAAAAAAAGAGAGAGAGAAAGAGGTCGGATGAATTATGTTTAACTGTTATGTTTACTAAGGGAGAGATACGGCAGGGGGGGGGGGGAGAGAGAAGAGTATGACAATTGTACTAGCTCACACATATACGCACATGCAAGTAAATCAGCCAATGATAATCTAGCAGCTCTGACCAATCATTTGACGCTAAGGTCAGTCATGTTGACCTGACGTAATCCATAAACGCCTAACAAAAAATCGACTAACATGTTTTAGATATATTTTTGTTTTTCTAAATAGACTCAATTCAGACTTTTACTGGTCCATATGGGCTAGTAATTTAATTTTTAAGATAAGGCATACAAGAAGATTGCGTGGCCTTAACGAGTAACTTTCACTTAATACTGTTAGAAGACTGGGTCGAGTTAGTGGCATCTTGAAATAGGGGGGGGGGGAGGGGGAACAACTCAAGCCTTGACCCGGATTTGAACGAGAAGAAGATAGAAAAAAGTAAACTACCCTATGGACAAAATTGATGATAAGGCTGGTGAAGCAGCGTTAACCAGTTTCTGTGGCCACGGCATACGTGGGGATGTGTGGCCAGCACAATGCCCAACAGTCTATATTTTACCCCAACTATTGTCAGGTAGGCCTACCCATCCGGGCTTGGTAAACTAAGGGACACCCTCCGATCCCGGGAACAAATCCTATAGCCTACACTATTATTCGAACCCAGGACCTTCGGAAGGCCAGTCGAACTCGCTGCCGATCTCATGCCCCATGAAGGAGACAGAAGTTGAACGATAAGTTTTTTTGCAAATTGAACGTCTGTATATGGGTGTTTGTATGAGTGTGAGGGGCGGTAGGGGGTCATAATGACGACTCGCAAGGTAAACAATTCAGAATTGTATTGTACACACTCCTTCTGTTTTTCTTCTTTTTACGTCAACTCTTTGTGGTAAACTTTAACTGGAAACTTTGAAAGTGAACTCTACGTGGGTCTGATTGTCTGTATACAAAAGATTTATAATGTACATGACAAAAAATGGAAACGTATTCTTTGTTTATTTGTTGTTTTTTGTTGTTTGTAGTCATTTTGTGGTTGCTGTTGTTTTTTTATACGTTTTTAAGGGTAGGCCTACAGTTTAAAATATTGTGATATGTAGGTAAAAGGTAAAAATTAATGCACTAAACAATTAACTAGAAAAAAATATTTTACAAGGCGTTTTATGTGGATGAAAGTAAAGTATCCGGTAAGACCAAATTGATTCATCGGGCCAGTGAAGCAGCGTTCACCACGTTCAATGGCCACCGAATACTAGGAATTGTGTGACCAGGACAATGCCCAACCGCCTTTACTCCATCCCAACTAAAGGCAGGTAGCCATCAGACCCAGAGACACCCTTTAATCAATGGGAGCAAATTTTAGCCTAGACCAGGATTAGAACACAGGACATTCGGTACGCCCAGCCGAACGCGCTGCCGCCCAACCACCGCACCCATTTATGTGGATGAACCATTAAACAATGCGGCAGAGACTATAGCGCCTGGCATCGTAAAGTCAAAATAAGAGGTAAATTTTAAATCACGTGATCTATAAGTGTAAATGACGCACACGATTAAACTACAATACACCACAAAAGTCCTAACTGTCTTTTACAGTTTAGTATTTTTTGTAACAAGCTGTACTTTAGACTATAAATCCGAAGCCGGCTGGCCTAGCGGTTAGCTCACCAGACTGTCAACCAAAAAACCACTTGACACGTCGCGGGTTCGAGCCCCGCCACCGGCAGATACCCTGTCGCCGTACAGGAGTTTTGGGACTAGATGACGTTAATATTGAGTTGTTATCACATGCGCTTAACCGGCAGCAGTGAAACCTCTCACAGATTAATAGTCTTCTAGAGCGCACTGAGCATGCTAAAATAGCATGGATAGCAGCGCTATATAAATTACCATTACCATTACCAAATCATTATTTTTTTTTTGTGCATGTGCCTATAAATAACTTTGGTATAATTTTGGAAATTAATATTGGCACTGTTATTCCTCGAAGCAACTTAAAAAAAAATTTCATGTCAAGTATTATCTTTTTTATTTTAATGGATCATCTTTTTAAAATTATTCATGATAGGTATTTTCCTTTTTTTATATATATTACTGTTTAATTTAAAAAAAAATGTGTATTGGTCAAAGTTATGAAACATATAACATCTTCTCTGAAAGAAATAATAATGCATACAACATTAGCTTTTAGCTATGAAATACAATACAATTTTATAATAAAATATTTAGACAGACATTGAAATTAAAACATTTTACTTACTCAACATATACTTGAAAAAAATAATTTCTGTAGGTTCGCCCCATTGTCTGTTTGTCTATCTGTCTATTTATCTATTTCTACATATCTATCTATAGATCTCTTTCTCCAACGTTTTTATCTTTCATTCTACGTTACAGACGCTCCTTCTATAAAGAAGTTTATTGCGCCCTACGCCAATCCTGCATTTCTATTAGTGTTTTAAATGACGTTAAGTTACTGGTTTTCCTGGTTAGTTCAGGCAATCCATTTTATGCCCGGATGCCACTCGGGAAGAAAGAGTACTTATATGCATTTTTTCTCGCATAAGAGCATTGTAACAGATTATTATGAGCCAAAAGACTTTTCGCTATTTTTTATAATAATTAATATAGGCCTAATAATTAATTAATTAATTAATCTTTATTTTTTTGTTTGAGATTTCACCAAACAAAACCCTTATTTAATGACAGCTTTACTCTGAAATTAAAGAAACTAGAAAACATTATTTTAAAAAAAAAATACATAAATTTAATGACTTGTGTCAGAGCCGAACGCGTTAGATTTGTCATGAAGCGACGTATCATGTCTTAGGAGTTAGGAACAAATTTATTGGAAAGGGCCGGAAAGTATGTCTAACAAACAAACAAAAAAGTTTAATTTATGCAAATATAAACTCCATCATCATTAAGTACCGAATGTTACAAGTAGTCCTACAAATAGAAATAAATGCTCTTATGATGATGTCGATTATAATAAAGGCTTTTTTTTATAGAGCGCTTCTCTTCGGGCTATTAGGCCTACACCTAGAATGATAAGTGTTATATATATATATATATATATAGCCTATAAGCAACATATATAATTGATGAAGTTTAAGAAAAACATAGATTGCAGTTTAAATAAAGGTAGGCTATTATTGATTGATCACATTTGAAATAGAGGTATTGTTGATTAAATTTTAAATAAAGGTATTGTTGATCAAATTTTATATAAAGGTAGGCCTATTATTGATCAAATTTTAAATAGAGGTATTGTTGATTAAATTTTAAATAAAGGTAGGCCTATTAGTGATTAAATTTTTAAAAAGGTATTATTGATTAAATTTTAAATAAAGGTATTATTGATTCAAATTTAAATAAATGCATTATTAATTAAATTTTAAATAAATGTATTATTAATTAAATTTATCACCTCCCCCCTCAAAAAAAAATAAATTAAAATATAAACTTTAATTTTTGTTTATAAACTGAACGTTTAATAGCCTAAAGATGAAATCCCCTATGCATTTTATAAACACATTTACTAAACGTAAAAAAAAAAAGGATTTAATGATTAATAAAAATATTATAGTGATTAAAATGTCAAATACTACTTACAGATTTAATACATTAACCCTCGTTATTTAAATAAAGAATTGATTGAACGCTTTAGACAATCAGCATTTTTGTTTCATTCCTAATGTTTAGAATGGCATAAAGAAAATTAAATAAAGTCTAAACAATCCACAAGAATTAGCGGATTTCCACAAAATAAAAAAATCCTCAATCCATTTATTTGTGTGATTTATGTAGCTGTCTTGTCAGACATTTTTTTAATTTTTATGAGAATAAAATCTTACGTTTGCATCCTATTCTATCTGTAAAATTGAAATGAATAAATCATATCCAGTGTAACAAATCTTATTCATTATTGTCATTATATTAAGTTTTTTTTTATGGCTTCAAGAAAGTAGGTTATAATTGACTTATTCTTACATTTCAATCATCCTATCTTTATCTTTTCTTTAAATATTCTTTAACTTGTTTAAATTTTTTTTTAATAAGCAAAAAGTAAAGTATCCCACCGTACTAAATTAACCATTGGGGCCAGTGTTTATCCGTACTCGTTCTTCACATGTTGATTTATCCTCGTTGTATTTACATATACTTGTTTTACCCATAGGACCACCCGTTTATCCTTGCATCATATACGCATAATTGTTTTATCCAAAGGCCCACGTGTTTGTCTTTGCTGCATTAACCCATAGGCCTACCCGTTTTACCCATAGGCCCATTCGTTTATCTTTGCTGCATTAACCCATAGGCCTACTCATTTTACCCATAGGCCCATCCGTTTATCTTTGCTGCATTAACCCATAGGCCTACTCGTTTTACCCCATAGGCCCATCCGTGTATTCTTGCTTCATTTACCCACATACTCATTTTACTAATACACAATTTTATTCTCGATGCATGAGTAAACACTAGACGAGGTTTAGACCCCGATATCTCCCTCCCCCCCCCCTGCCCCCCAAGATCAGTTCAATTAAGTTTTTCTCACGATTCTTTCGTAAATTAATCTCAAGTCACGTGGCCTCAATTTCAGTTTACAGTTAATCCCCAAATGATTATTCCAACAGCGCTTTAAACATAATCCATTTGTGCAGTGTTACTTCTTTGTAAAAAAAAAAAATAATGATTCATTCTTTGGCGCAAATAAAAAAAATAAAAAGATCCGACTCGAACTGAACCCTAAAATCCAATTAAATATATCATTTAGTCATCAAGGTAGTTGATATGATTTTTTAAATATTTTTTTCCATTTTTTTTTGTGACTTAATATTTGAGTCTATATTTAGAAAGTACAATTAAATGGGAATTCCCCGATTAGGATGAAACCTTGTGAACTTTGAACCGTGGGTGAAGTCACCCATATCAACAATAGAAAAAAAAAATTCAAAAACTTAAGAAGGTACAAGAGTATCTCCTTTTTATATTGTGTTTTTGTTTGCAAAAGACCCTGTAACCATCTTTCATTCCTTTCACCATTCTTTCTTTTATTCTATCTTTCTATTCTTCTTTGTTTTCCTCCATCTCACTTCTCTCTTTCCTATAATTTCTTTCCTTCCATACTTTCAAAACTTTATTTCTTTCTTAAATCTTCGTTCATTTATTTATTATCTCACTTTATTATCTCTTGAATTGTTCTGCTTTCTACTTTCCTATCTTTCTTTCTTTCTTTATTCATTCACTAGTTGTTTCTCGTTCCATCTTTTTTATTCCTTCATTTTCTTTTTTTTCTTTCATTTTTTTTTCATTATTTATTTTCATCCTTCTTGAATTTTCTCATTCTTCTTGTATGTAAATATTATAACCTACATCTTCGAAAAAATGTGTCCTACATTGTCCTAGAAAATGTTCTTTAAAAAAAAGATTTTTCTGCATAGATAAATAAATAAAGGCTTTTTTTTTCAATAGTAAAAAGTATTTAAGTTTTCGCCAAGTCAAAAGACTTAGACCCTACGCCAACAACAGTCTGTTAGTCATCAAGGCAAATATTATATGAAACAAGTAAGCACTGTAAGGGTCATTACGGTTCATTGAAACCTAGCCAAACCAAGACTTCCCAACAGTTTACAATGAGATTATGTGGTCAGTGCAAGGCTAAGCCTGTTCTCACCCCCCCCCCCCTTACATACCCTTTTCCCACTTCTCCCACTAAAATAATTTTGAAAAGAATGAAAACCCACCGCAGCCGGGTAGACTTATTATTAATTGAAACTTCATCTGTTATTTTAAAAACGTCAGTTCTTAATGTGTGCATATAATAAAAATGTGCACTTTATAAAAACAACAAGAACAAACATAAAAAGCTGACATTTCGGAAATGTCATCAAATGTTGTGACATAAAGGGATAAAATATAACAAACAAATATGGCCTTAAAAAAATTATAATAAATTATATGAAACCAAAAACTACTCACTAATACTATCTGAAATTATGTCATTTGTATCTTTATAAGAACCATATAATTCAATTATACACCAATCATTTAATAGACTTATCTTATACATTATAGACGCTCCTTCTAAAAAGAATATTTTTGCGTCCCATGCTCATCCGCGGTTTGAGACTAGCCCTGCATTTCTATTAGTGTTTTAAATGATGTTAAAGTTACGGGATTTCCTGGTTTGTTCAGGCAACCCATTCAAGGCTCGGATGTCACTTGGGAAGAAAGAATACTCGTATGGATTTGTTCTCGCATAATGGATAAGAAAAGTGTTTTTGTCCTTATGTTTATCTGAGCATTGTAACAGATTTAATTGTGTTGTATTTCTAAATTAGAATATAACGCCTAATGACTGATATATTATTACTACTTTACTATTTGCCATTCTGTCATCTAGTGTTTCTAAGTTTAGTGATTTACAAATTCAAATTGACTCACCGTAGATAGCTTTCCTGTTTGTTGTTCTTCTTCTTCTTGGCGATGTTCCTTCTCTTATAATAATAAAATAAGTATTTGAAATCTTGAGTCACATAAATCAGTCGAACGTTGGCGTCACTCAATTAAATTTTTAAAAAAATGTTTCCTTCCTTGTGATAATGATTTTCTTTTTTTGTGGCTAAACAGGCGCAGTAATAATAATTTAATTTATGCACACAGTTTTAAAAAAGAAAGCGGAATAAAAAAAAAACAACTTTTCAAATAAAAAAAAAATCCTTCCGTCAAAAATTTTAAGTTCAAACGGATTTGAGTTTGAAAAATGTGTGTTCCTATTTTTGTTCATTCACCTCTTGTCGCGATAGAGTGTGTGTCACTGGCCTATACATACTGTGTCCATGTGAAGAAGAGAGTGAAATAAACACTAAGAATGAACAAAAAAATCTCCCCCTACTTGTCTCCAATAATAAGAATAGCTTGCGAAGACAATACGAGACTTATAGCGAGGGCTGTTTTTCTGAGGGCCTCCTCGCAGAGTCGCTGAGTTCCAACAGCAGGAGGGTAGGTGGGTAAGGGTGGGTGGTTTGCGAGGGAGGGGGGGGGGCAGACGAAACAGTAGACACACACAAATAATACAAATAATAGTTTAGAAATTTTTTTTATTCTGAGTGGAATATTTTTTTTTAGTTTTGCGTGTTTAGCCCCGCCCACAATGCTAAATGACACTCTGTTACGGTTCTGTCAATAACGATGCCGACTGTGGGGGGAAGGGGAGGGGGAAATGGGAAGGCGAGTGGGCGGGGCGATGCCCAGGAGCCGTGCTAAACTCTTCGATCGTCGGCTCGGAAAGGGAGGGGCGTGGGAGAGGCCGGTTTAACGGCTGACATCGCACGTCCATTTTCAGACACCCTCCCTTACCATTCCAAAGCCTCTACCCCCCCTCCCCCTTTTCCACGTCGACTCTCCCCGTTGATTGGCCGTGACGCTAACGGCTAAGCTTGGCGTTAAGTTGGGAGTGCGAGGGCCAAGATGGTGGAAGGTGTTGTTTGGGAGGCGGGTGTCAACAGTCACATTTTACCCCTTCCATTTTATCACTAGCTTTTACTTTTAGGGGACATCTATTTACCTATTAAACATATCTAGCTTTCTCAGCTCTCTGTCTTCTTTCGATCTATCTATCTCTCTAAATATCTATCTATCTGTCTATCTATCAATCTATCTATCTAGGCCTATCTATCTAAATTCTAAAGATCTATCTATCTATTCCTTTATGTATTCATCAATCTATCTCTCTATTACAATCTATCACTTTAGCATATGTTGTTTTCTGTCTATATTTCTATATAATATAGGCTTATAGGCCTATAATTGAGTCCATATTTATTTAACGATGCATCAATCATTCTTCTTCTTATTATTATATATCCATATAACATATGACATATCTTTCTGTCTATATACCTATATACCTATATACCTATATACCTATATACCTATATACCTATATACCTATATACCTATATACCTATATACCTATATACCTATATACCTATATACCTATATACCTATATACCTATATACCTATATACCTATATACCTATATACCTATATACCTATATACCTATATACCTATATACCTATATACCTATATACCTATATACCTATATACCTATATACCTATATACCTATATACCTATATACCTATATACCTATATACCTATATACCTATATACCTATATACCTATATACCTATATACTTATATACCTATATACCTATATACCTATATACCTATATACCTATATACCTATATATTCTTTGGTTCTTCATTTCATCCGTTTTTCGTGTCTGTGACTGCAAATATACCTTTCTTTTCTATTTGTGTAGCCATATCTGTATACGAATCTCTCTCTCTCTTTCTCTCTCTCTTTCTCTCTCTCTTTCTCTCTCTCTCTCTCTCTCTCTCTCTCTCTGTAGGCCTATCATTCTAACCATTTTTATCACTATGTAAATGTATACCATTCACTTATCTACGCATGCATCAGTTACTTACCATCTATAGTCTACTAGTCAAAAGTCTCTATTAAACAGTTAAATCTAAACAAAAGGTCTTTACATTTTCACATACACCGTCTCCCCCATGAAAGTATTACAGGCAGGCATCTCTGGACCTGACAATAAATCCCTGTTTACACACGATTGTACATACAGGAGGGCCACGGACTCCATGATGTAAACCATAGGTTCTCAACCTTTTTGTGCTCACCACCCCCATTTACATTTTTTTTCCGCTCACCGCCCCAAACTTTTTTTTAGCGCCCACTTTCCCCACCCCTCATACGTTAAAGAGTTAATATAGGTTCCGCATTTTTTTTTTAGGCCGATTAGATTTGTGTGCCTATTCATTATCTTTAAAAAACTGAAATTGAAACATATTGTAAGAATTAATAGATCAAAAAATTCCATAAACAAGAGGCTTAAAAAAATCAATATTAATGTGAATCATTTGCCATGTGTGTTGGTTGCTAGTAGTTTGTCTATATTTGTTTCAATTTTGGTTTCAAAGGCCTTAGGTCTCCGCGCTTCACTATTTGCAACTTGTTTTCTTTTTTTTTTTTTGACAACCAAATGATATTAGCATAAAATCCACTTTCCACAAAAGAGGGTGATAAGAATGCAATACAAAATTGTTGCCAAAACTCACAGTCCTAGAGAAACTGATTGATTTTCTCCCAAAGAATCGCATTTGCTTTTCAAAAACTCGAGCACCGAATCCAAGTCTCTTACATTATATTTAAACAGTCATCTTTTGCTAACAAACGCACCTCTGTGTGCCTATTCTGTGTTGTGCAGCAGCCATCGTTTGTAGTCCTCGTCAATGATGAACAATGAAAAATATATTTTTTTTTGCAACACAGAATATAAAATTATATCTAGACAATAATAGTAATACAGATATTAATAATAAGTAAGTAAATTATCCCGTCAGACCAAATTGATCCAAAGGGCCGGTGAAACAGTGTTCACCAGTTTCTGTGGCCACGGCATACTAGGTGATTGTGTGGCCAGCACTATGCACAGCCGCCTTTTCTTTACCCCACCTAAGGTCAGGTACCCATCAGAGCTGGGTAGACTCAGGGACACCCTCCTGACCAGGAAAAAAATCCTAGCCTGCACCAGGATTCGAACCCGGGACATTCGGTACGCCAGCCGAACGCGCTGCCGCCCTCATTAATAATAATAATTAATTAATTTAATTAAGGTATCAATGCAAAGCTATCTAAAAAATCATTGAATATATTACTTATTTGTGAACTGCTGTAATATTGTAGTGAGCGCTACAGACAATAACTAAGACTTTTAGTAACTAAATTTTTAATGTTGTCACACAATAGACAGCCTACTTTTTTAAAACTAAAAGCCAATCCACTATTATTTTATACCATCGCGCTGGTGGAATTTCTTTTACGCTAAAAAGTATTCTAACAGATTTTTCTATTTATTTTTTTTTTTCGAAATGGGCAAATTTTATCTTTTTTTATTACTCAAATAAAGGTAAGCTAAAAGTAAAGCTTAATTGTCTGGTAGCGTGGACCCATCCAGTTATAAAGGAAATTGTGGTATCTTTAGGTAATCTCACAGTGTACTCTAAATCAAAGATCGGCAACCAAGGGCACGCATGCCAAAATTGGCACGCAGAGCGATTTTCAATGGCACGCGAGAAACCTCCAAAAGGTGTTTTTATTGATAAAAGCAACAACCTTTCCGGTTTTGAATGAGTAAAACTGACTTGTTGAAGCGATGTTTCTGACGCATTTCACTATTGAATCAAATGTGTAAACATTGTTTAATTAAAGGGAGATAATTAGCCCGTTTCATTTCATGCTAATATTTCTAATATATTTTTTTACAACAAAATAAATGGCTTACAATTTATAACTTTAAAATGATCAAACTGTAAAACGTATTTGAAAATTATATAAATATTATATGACTAAAGATTTTATATATATATTTTTAAACATTACATTAACCATCCAGTCTGTTTGATTACAATGTATTTATTACGCTTATAGATAATAATTAGCCATTTTTTTTTGTATAATTTAAAACTCATTAAAGGACATCTCCTTTACTGAGATCAAAATATCAAAATATTATTACTATATGCAGATATTAGGACGATATGGATCACTTAGCGACAGGAATAGAACCCGCGACGTGTCGGTAGACAGTCCAGTGAATTAACCACATGACCAGCCGGCCGCAATGACCATACTTCTTTGAAAAGTCATTGCTATACTTATTTCTTATTAGTATAATAATATGTAGTCCTACTGTTGGGGGATATCAGATATTTAGCAGCACTTGCACATCACGTTTCATCCAAAAACTAATCGATTCAAATAGCTGAGGTGTTCAAATCATATCAGATACATTTGTATCTCCCAAACGCCCTTCACCGCCCCCCCTCCCAATCGCCCCCGGGAACGTCAGCGCCCCCCCCCCCCCAAACCTCTCACCGCCTCCCGGGGGGCGATAACGCCCTTCGTTGAGAACCTCTGATGTAAACAGTCTACAAACTAGATCTCGTCCATTTCCTCTAACCCAAGATCTCCTATAACGTGAGGCATTAATATGGGGCACGGTAGCCGAGCGGCAGCGCACTCGACTGGCTATCCGAAGGTCCTCGGTTCGAATCCTGGTGGAGCCCCATGACTTGAGTCAACCCAGCTCCGACATTAGTTGGGGTAAAGTAAAGGCGGCTGGGCATTGTGCAACACACATACCTTAGTATGCCGTGGCCACAGAAACTGGTGAATGCTTCTTCACCAGACTTAAACGTGACTTAAACCTCACTTCACCGGAGTGATACGAACCGAGACTAATCTCTTAGGGTTCGGAGGACAAACACCCTTGCACTGCGTAGTACAGCTAAAGCACCATATAGGTTCGGTGCAAACAGTTGACCGTTCCCATCCACTCTGTGCTCCTTCAAGGCAAGGCAGTCTAAGAGCACATGCTGTACAGTGTCGACACCGCGAATCGTAGTTGGGCCTAAATCGTCCGAAATAGGCGCCAATAGTACAGTGTCCTTTCCGGAACTGGGCAATCGTTGCCTATTCTCTCCTGCGGAGTTTCCACCACGGATCAACTCGATATGGCCGTTTTATTTGCTGCCACACGCCTCGACCCTTGTCGACTTGTCCCGGTCCATTGTTCTGACTCCCACGCACGTATTGATTAGCGGGCACTCTAGAAGGAGGGCGGACGATTCGGAGTGGGCGCCAGGGACCCCTTCTTGGCCAAGGCGTCCACCCTCTCATTGCCAGCGACTCCGGCATGACCTGGAATCCACTGCAAATTGACCGTCACCTCGTACCTGAGGATTAGGTCGGAAATAGCAGCCAACAGCCGGACAAGTAGGTCGGGCCATGACCCCGAGCCGTTGATGGCCTGGAGTACTGAAAGCGCATCAACAGCCCTATTATCAGTTTGGTCCGAAGGGTAATTGACTTCTTTACTGTAAGCATTAATACATTATTACCCATGGACTCCGCACAATAAAATCAGCCAGCATACCTGATTTACATAGATAGATTGCAAACAAAAGGTGTGCTTAATAATATTGAAGGCGAAGCATGCAAGAACCTTAGAGTAGTTATAATAATAATATTGCAACACGCAAGCACGTCAGTATCTTATAGTATAGCCTTATAGTAATATTACCATAAAGACAAACCTAGCTTTTCGTTCACTTCATTTTTCGTCGGTTTCAATTAACGAGTTGTTTTTTTGTCCAGCGAATAAATAAATGTGTCTTGGTTATTGTTGATTGCCTCGGTTATCGTCGATGCTGAGGCTGATCCGAGTGTCAAAAGACCAAGAAGGGCAGCCAACCTGGATAGTCATTCGATACCATACTGTAATTGCCTTTAAAAAAAAACAACAGACGAGTCTTCCGGCTCTTACGTCCAGGGTGTAGCGATGTTCAAGGGTGAAGCAAGAGAGGGAGGGGGGGGGGACACCAAAGTTCTGTCCGGGCGCGTGCCGTGTAACTTAGGGTAGGCCTACTGTTTCCGCAGCCACGTGCACCTTTTTTCTCCCACTGCGGCATTCCCCTCGGATCATCCTCGTGGTGGCTCGCTCGTATACCTGCAATGTCGCTCGGTAGCGCAAAATCCCATACTATAGGTATGGGCATCCAGGCACCTGTGCGGGGTTGAGGCGGAGCTGCTGTGCTCATTACTTCCCCCCCCCCCCCGCCGGGCCCTAGACCTCTCGAATGCAAGCGATAGCAGGGACACCCGAGTCACAGCAGGGGCTGTCCCTTATGCAAGCGTACTGGTGGTTTCCACACCTCGCCGCTTTGAGGCCCATGGGTACAAACGTGTAATTTGATACCTTGAGTCCTTACAGAGGGGGATTGTCCTTTACAATCAATAATATATCCCCCCCCCCCTCATCTCCCAAAACCTTATTAAATTTTCCAAGACTTTCCCAAACCTTATTAAGTTTTCCCCAGACTTTCCGAAACTCTCACAAACTTGCACAAATCAAGTCAATGTTTTTTTTTTCAAACATTTTCACAACTTTCAGAATTTGTATTTTATTTACTTTTACTTTTACGTTACATTTACTTATTGTTGCTATAGTATAAAACACTATATTTATTCTCTATTCATTAATTAAACAAAATAGTTTGGAGTGCTTAGGACGAATAAATTCATAAGGGAGTCATTGTCTCTGTTTACGTCGGTATCGCATCTCACCAATAGTTCTCCGTCAGCCATTAGACCGTGGAACCCACTGAACCAAGCATCCAATGTTGCCCCTTCTGTACCGGTTTTCATATCTTCACTGAAGGGCTGGACTAAATACCTCAAATAACACTCCGTCATCTTTAATTTTTGTTTGTATGTTATAAAATTTTATGTGTAGTTAAATTGTGGACTTTTTCCTTTGGCCTAAGGCCTAAAGGTTTCTTCAAAGTAATTTGAAGAAGAAGAAGAAGTTTATCGACGAAAAAAAAAAGATATTTGACTGCATTAATAATTTTGCAACACTCAATTGTATGCGTGTCCTATGTGGCATTATGGCACTAGTTTGTATTTATTTTATTTACTCAATTGTATGCGTTTCCTATGGGGCATTATGGCACTAGTTTGTATTTATTTTATTTACTCAATTGTATGCGTTTCCTATGGGGCATTATGGCACTAGTTTGTATTTATTTTATCCAGTCACAAAAGGTTCAGAAAGGAAAAAGGGTGAGTTTGATTCAGAGGGTACCATTTTTGGATGGTTAATGTTTAAAATGTTATTTGTTCATTGACTAACATATGCATCGACTATCTCTGGACCCTGTTTAGTTTGTAGTTACTTTATTTAAAACCTATTTGTTTTGTTTTTTTGTTTTTAAATTATTTATTTTCTTTAAAAATTATCAATTCTTGATAAAATAGGGGCAGATTTTTTCTTCACCTTTTCATCATGTTTGATGACTTCCCCCCCCCCCCCCCCCCATTAACTTCTCCCCGGTGTCCTGTCTATGCTACTACTGTCAGCGCCCCAGACATTATCTGACGCCCTCCACTCTTCTTTGTTTTCTATTTACTACTTATTTACAAGCCCTCTTATTTTCGGTAAACCTCCAGCCTCCATCCCCTCCTCCCTTCCGCTGTGAAACTTAATGCTACATTCACACGGTGGCGTCAAACGGCCAGGAGTTTTATTCCTCAACCTCTCCCATCACCCCAACGTCCATTTTGTGTGTGTGTGTTGGGCCCACTTGTGGCCCCTGAATGGCGCGCCTCATCACTTTCTTACAGCCGCCAAAATGGACGCCCATTTTCTTGCTGTATTCGATTACGCCCTCATTTTATATCACCGGTCGTGTTTGAATACTATGGCTAGACCTGGGAATGGAGGTCCCGAAATTGTTATAGCGTAACGGGCAAATTTTTTTATTTATTCAAACCATTCCGTCCCTCACACTAACAAACAAACGCAACTTGCCGACACGCGAAACTATCTGTAAGCATACACAAGCAGAGTCTGTTTGTCAACAGCAACTCCCCTGAATCAATTCTACACCCATACAGACAACAGTTCTAGAACCACTTAAAGTAGATATGAAAAAGGGGTAGAAGAAAAATAAGGATTCCTAATTTGCATACCGCCCAGGAAAGATCCTCCAAGAGACATGCTTTTCTCAGTTGATTTGGTCTACCTTGAAGCGACGCCACTGTTCATAGCAGAATATGTCAGAAACAACAACACAATTAAAAGTATCCCCACACCCCTGTACATTTTGTATCTAGCTGAGATCACTTGTTATGTTGGCCACGACATTTCAATGGGATTGTGTGGCCATATAAATAACTATGCTTTGTTATTAAGGGGGGGGGGGTGGAGCTTTTTTTTTTTACCAAACTGATATGAAAATCTTCATGATGCAAAACGCAAAATGCTAACAATAACCTTTAAATATGTATTGCATATATGTGAATGTTGCGTAAGTCGTACGTTTCACGTGTCATTGCGCTCAGATTCACATTCAAAAAGGTCTTCTGAGATTAATAGCCAAGAGTTTCTCCCATGTCAAGAAGGGTGTTCCTTAGTCTACCCAGCTTAGAAGGGTTACTGAAATTATCTGGTGTTTATTTTCGGGGGTGGGGGACAGACACGGGCTCCTGGGTATTGTGATGATTACACAATTCCCTTGTATGTATCGTCCACGAGAATGATAAAATTTGCCTGACTACCCCGTGAACTTATATAATAATAATGGTCAATATGGTATTTAGTAGAATTCAGTTCGCAGGAGACATGGATTATTAGCTTAACCCTGGACTTAGACGATGATGAAACGTTTGTTTAGAAAATATTTTAATTTGCCATTTCTTAAAAACTGAAATGAAAACAAAACCAGTAAAAGAAGCTCACATTGGCATGTAATCATTAAAGACAAAAAAAAAACATATTCAGAATATATTGTCGTGAACACTGATTCACAATAATTGATGAAAAAGAACAATAGAGCGAAAAAGAAACTTTTACAGATTTTGAAAAATGGAATTATTGTAAACAAGATAAATTCCTAGGCAAGATACATACAAGATAAATAAAACAGGCGTTTATATGTTACAGATAAAAAAATGTATAAACTACAATGAACAGAAAACTATAAATCTAAAAATAAAATAAAAATTACTGAAGACTTTTATGAAAGTAATTTAAAATAAATATTGCAATCGGGTAAAAAAATTGGCAAGTATTTTTATTTAACAAAAATCTAAATTGCCCGGTGATTTACAATTTTTATTGTTTAAAGTAATATTAATTGAAAAAAATGTAGATAGAAAAAAAAGGTATTAGACTAACTGAAGAATCGAACCCAGGTCGCCCGTATGGGATCCGATACGTAAACCACTTAGTTAGCGAAGACATATGTCCGCAAGCGGAATCGCAAAAGCATAATATTAGACAATGGGGTTACGTGTCTTTAAATTAACTAATATGATTGGTTGAACTCACACACACAGTCTACTTTATATATATATAGATTATACAAAGAAATGCTTTAAATAATGAATTTTACATCTGTGAACGTTTTCTCTGAAGTCTGAATCAAATGCTAATTACTTTTTCTATTTATTTAAAATTTCTTTTGGCCGAAAAATTGCACATCAGTAGGCCTATTGAATTAGTGGGTCTCGAAATGCCGTATGCAGCCTTTTGTTTTAAACGAGTGACAAGAGTGTTAACATTTCTTGTGACCCATTATCACCCTTAAAGAAAGTGTAATTAAATATAAAGATATAGAATGTGAAGTAAAAATAAAGTAAGTAAATTACCCGACGGACCAAATTGATCATAAGGCCGATGAAGCAGCGCTCAACAGTTTCTGTGGACACTGCATCTAGGGGATGTGTGGCAAGCACAATGCCTAGCCGCATTTACTTTACCCCGACTAAAGTAAGGTACCCATCAGAGCTGGATAGACTCTGAGACACACTCGAAATCCATAGTCTTCATTAGGATTCGAACCCTGTACGTATATTATGAAGAATAATTTCATCTCTCTGTGTGTGATTTTAACCAGTCTTCTGCCCCAGGGGTTTATCTAAATGTATGAGCTTTTTATGCATGTATGAGAATAACCAAAACCAGTAGAGACTAATCCCTCCCCTTCAGTGCATAGGTAGTATATGGCAAATTAGTTTTACGACTTATACGGTGGTCTATTGGCAATGAGCGCCTGATAGTCATTCTGCATGCCTCGGGTTCGAAGCCAGGTAAAGACAGGAGGGTGTCCCTTAGTCGACCCAGCTAAAGGCAGCTGGGCATGGGTTGGCCACACAGTCGTTTTCTACTCTGTGAAAATAGAAACTAATGAAGCTGAAGCTTACTTCAGTAAACCTTATTGACCAACCAAGAGCTGAAACGAGTATGCCTACATATTAAATACATATTACTTACACACCCTGCTCAAATTTATACGTGCTTTAATAGTGTTGCTATAACAGTGAATAATACAATTTGGGTTTATTTTACTGACTGGACTAGAGGCTTTGATTGAAACCACTAAAGACTATTCATTGTCATTTCAAAACTTGATTCTGTAGTACCCTGTGTGTGTTTGTTTAAATCTTTGCACGCGACGTAATAACATTGCTTTCTGTCAGTAATTGAATACTAAAGCAATGAAGCGCAATATGCATACCGGATTTAAACAAAATAATTATTATACCCACTATAGTATTCACCGATACAAGTCATAGTCAAGGCTTAAAAAATAAATAAAATAAACTAATAAACGAATCAAATAAACAAATAAACTATGGTTTACGGTAATAATTACCACCGGTGTTTTACTTAATGTGATAATCAATTAAAATAACAGGGGTTATTAGTTCAAGTCCAGGTGCATTATAAACTTGATACGCGCACATCTCAGCAAAGATTTTGGCGTGTATGCTGACACAACATCGATGAAATGCCCACATGCGCCCCCCCCCTCCTCCCTTTTACTTTTCTCCCAATCCAACCTTCCTCCCCTCACCGAACTATTAAAAAAAAAAGTTTGACATAAGAGCCGACTTATATAGCCAGGCGAGGAGATCCAAAGCCCACGAGACGTAAATTGTTTCTGTTGGGCTAAATTGCGAGAACGGCGTCGAGTTCAACCGAGTGCAATTTTAGCGTTTAACGCATAAACTAGACAGACAGTTATTATATGCTGATCCATAAAACCACTTGCTGGGTGCAATTGACTTCATTTATTCTGGTTGAAACTGTTGAAACGTAAAAAGAAAAAATATATGTTGTGGTCAAGAGGGCAGACCAAGATGTTCACGTCGAACGACACAAGGTTCGTGTCTTGTTAGAAAGAGTTTTTACGTTTTTCAGTTCAATTTTTCGGAATGGGTTAGGGGGATGGGCTTTTTTTTTTTTTTTTTTTTTTTTTTTTTTTGCTAACGAGAAAAAGATATCAATTTTATATCGTGTTGACCCATAGGGATAGCATTGCCGCGCTCACAAAATTGTACGAGGCCATAAAGAGGCTTGTGTGGCCAGCACAACGGTCAGCTACCTTTACTTTCTACAACTAAATGTCAGTGTCCCATCAGGGCAGAGTATAGATTCAAAAACTATAAATACATTCACTCATAATGCATACACGCATAATAAATATACAAACATAATAAGTACACTCTTAATACTAACATCAAAATAGGCCTAAGTATACACACGTAAGACATACAGTTATAATACTTATCTTCATAATACATATTATACAAACCTAATATTTATACTAATAATACACTAAAAATACATCTTCAACATAAGACAAACACTCATAAAACATACACTTTAAAAAGAGGTATACAAACAGAAATACATACACTCATAATAGACCTACATATACAAACATAATACATACACTCATAAGACATATACAAACATAATACATACACTCATAAAACATATATTCAAGAAACGAAATACACTCTTAATAAATATACACACACAACACATACACTCATGCTACACATTCAAACATAATACATACACTCAGAAGACATTTATCCATTTAAAAAATACACTCATACTACATATACAAACATAATACATACACTCATACTACATATACAAACATAATACATACACTAATACTACATATACAAACATAATACATACACTCATACTACATATACAATCATAATACATACACACATACTACATATACAAACATAATAGATACACTCATACTACATATACAAACATAATACATACACTCATACTACACATACAAACATAATACATACACTCATACTACATATACAAACATAATACATACACACATACTACATAATATACAAACATAATACATACACTCATACTACATATACAATCATAATACATACACACATACTACATATACAAACATAATACATACACACATACTACATATACAAACATAATACATACACTCATACTACGTATCTACAACCATAATACATACGATTAACTACACATACAAACATAATACATACACTCATACTACATACACAAACACAATACATACACACATACACACCTGTGATGCTAGGACGTGACAGATGCTACAGCACAGGTAACGCAACAAAAAGAAAACAAACAAAAAATAAAACCAGTTAACACCGGCAGCGAGTGATCAGAGAAACTTGAGAAACATTTTCTAGACGCCATCTTTGCGTGACCTCATTAATATTCCATGAGCCAGGCCCCCAGCTAGCATATGGCCCGCCCCATTGTTCGGCGCCAAAGTCTTGGAGCTAACTGGATTCACCTCTAATAAATCGTTCATTTTAACAATAACAAATAACAAAAATGACTCCCAAGTCAAACTAGCTGTAAAGAAAAAAAAAACGTAATGATTTCAAAAGAAATAATTCATCAAGGAAAATTTTAAAAAAAAGACTGTTAAATATAAAAAAGAAATATAAAAGAAATATTTATGCTTTTGCAGTTTATTGGGATTGTGTTTGCTATACAAATGTTAATTTGTGGAACATTTAAGACTTCCTACGAACACACCTTAACTTTCTTCATAATTTTTCATGTGTGTGTGTGTGATGTTTTTTAAAATTCTTTCTCTCTCTTTTGAAGTGTCCCAAATTTAAAAAAAAAAAAAAATAATAATTTTTACTGATAAGAAAATTATGTCAAGAAAGATAGCGTAACTTAAGGTAAAAAAGAAATGTTTTTTCAAATTATGTGAAACCTTTCTTGTATTGTCAAGAAAAAGGCTTTAAACGAAAACACACGTTTATTAACTAACCGAAACAACGTGAAATGGAATTAAAACAAAATGCATAAACAAACAGATTTTTATGGTTATAATCACAATTTGTTTTTATTGAAAAAATATTTACTCTTTGTATCTGTGAATGCATGTTAATTTTATTTGGTTGGATACATTTCGTAATTATATATAACACAAGATTGTTGTTTGTTGATTAATTTCTGAGATTACATTATGTTTGTTGGCAGCGTTATACACATATTATTATTATTATTATTATTTTGATTATTGTTTTTTTGTTTATAGTTTACTTTAATTATATATATATACATCTCAAATTGAGTAAAGACGGTCAGGACACGTATTAAAAATACAAAAAATTATAATTAAAATAATATCGATTTTAATAAATATCGTGACGTGATACCGGGCGAAATTAGATTGGACAGATGCCAACATTCAAAATGTAAAATATGTAAATTATTTATACATAGTTGACATAGACTGATAAAACACACCATGAGATTGTATTGACAGCACAGGATACACTTGTCGAAACCTATACTATAAACTAAACATGGCTGCGGTGTGGTGAGTTTTAATCCGTACCCGGGTCGTGTAGGATTTGGGTCTCCACTGCATGGGCCACCACGATGCATTACATTTTTCACAGGTAGTCTATTACTAACTTACTTACTTACGCCTACTACCCCTCTCGGGGCATAGGCCACCAACAAGGGCTCTCCAGCCATCCCGGTCCCGAGCGAGTCTTTTTAATTGTCCCCAAGAATGACCTGATCTCTTGACGTCGACATCCAGGTCACGTCGCCAGCTGTTACGAGGTCGGCCCCTCTTCCTCTTCCCTTGAGGGTTCCATGATAGGAACTGTCTGGTAATGTTGGAAGCTGGTTTTCGGAGTGTGTGCCCCAACCATCTCCATCTTTTTTGCATGATCTCCAGATCGGCGCGCTGTTGACCCGTGCGACTCCAGAGCTCATCGTTACTGATCATGTCCGGCCAGCGTATAAGGCCTATGCAAAATTCTCCTGAGACATGAGTTTATGAAAGTCTGGATCTTCTTGGTGTTGGTTGCTGTGGTCCTCCACGTTTCAGCGCCATAGAGTAAGACAGACTTCACATTTGAGTTGAAGATCTTGATCTTTGTTTTCAGGGATATTTCTCTTAAGTCTATTACTTAAGTAAACAAATTCAAAATAAACTTTGCAATTGTGTGGCGAGCACAATACCCAGCCGCCTTTACTTTACCCCAACTAAAGTCAGGTAAACATCAGCGCTGGATATGCTCAGGGACACTCTCCAGACCCGAGAACAAATCCTAACCTTCATAGGATTCGGACCAAAGACCTTCGTCACGGTAGACGAACGCGTTGACAGATCGGCCACCGTGGCCCATGTACGTGCGTGCGTGGGAAGGGTTTTTTTGTGTAGAAGCGAGCTAGATGTGTGTGTGTGTGTGTGTTTATGTATGTGTGTCTGTGCATATGTGACTAAGTGCACGTGTGAGTGTGTGAGTGTGTGAGTGTAATTTCAATGCAATGAGTTGTGTGTGAAACAATCCAGGTGTTTAATCTACTCCCATCCTCCGCATCCCCACCAAGTACTATCATAATTTTGCCTTTGTTTTTTTTCTCTCTTCCTCTTTCCCCAAAAGCCTCCTCATCACCTCCACTCCTCACCCCCCCCCCCACACTCCTCACCCCAATCTCCAATTACTCACCTATGACAGTTTCAGCTTTTATTTTAGTTGCTGTATGTATGAGTGCGTGCATGTTGTAGGCTGGATAGAGAGAAAGAGAGAGAGAGACAGAGAGAGAGAGAGACAGAGAGAAAGAGAGAGGTGAATATACGGAAGAGGAATTGGGAAAAAGAGAATGAAAGTATGGGACAGACAGACACACACACAAATTGAAGAAATATGAGAGGAAGGCGGGCCTGAAACAAAAGTAGAGAGAAAATTACGCGAAGACAGAAACAAGACATTAAGAAAGAGAGAGAGAGAGAGAGAGAGAGAGAATAAAGGGGCATGAGAGGAAAGCGAACAATAAAGTGACCGAGTAATTAAAAATAAAACAGAAAGATTACTTTGACTAAAAGAAAAAAAGCTGCGGCTATTTGGACCCAGGTCAATTTAGCATGAAATCGCTATTCGAACCCAGCTTCAAAAGGGAAACAGACACAAAATATAGTTGTTTTACCATATATATTATAAGAAGTAGCACAGAAAACACCAAATCTATACATATCCTTTATAACCTAACCGATACTAACTCTTACCAAAAATACTACAAAGCCATCCCTAACCTATATAAACTAACCGATACTAACTATTTATCACTAAGTCTATCGGGTCCGAATAGCGACTTCGAAAGAAAAAATGATATATATATTTATTATATAGGCTATATTCAGAGTGAGAGAGAGAGGAAAAGAGATAGAGAGATTATGTGCGGAACACAGAGAGAGGGAGAGAGAGAGAGAGAGAGAGAAATTAAAGCAAAATAGGAATTTAATAAAACAAAAGAAAAAATATAAAAAAATTCGATCTAGCAAAATATTTAACAATTGAGACAGAAAAAAAGAAAATTGAAAGAAAAAAATTGAATAAAATTGAAAAGACAAAAGCAAAAAAAAAAAAAAGAAAAGAAATATAATAAGAAATTAGAAAACAAAAAAATGTTCAAAAGTAGAGTAATAAATAGTTAAAGAATTAAAGAAAGCAAGCAATTAATACTGCAGCCGAAAAAAAGAATTGAATTAAAATGTGGCATTACAGTTTTCTTCCAATAATCCAGAGACGTAAAAAAGTTCCAACCTTCAGCTATTGTCGGTTAAATAGCTTAGCGATGAATGTTTTATGAACCTCTATAATTAGCTGCAAGGTAACTCGTGACTCGAGTACTAATTGCGCGTTTAGAGTTGTCGTTCTTTTTTTTTGTTTCCTCGACAGTTTCCATGGACACACCAATAACAGAAGCTCCTCGGCCATTTTTTGGTTTCATTTCATCGTAAGGGTGAAGTGAAATGCACTCTTTTGGGGAAAACATAGACTGTGTATATCTTTTGGGGAAAGCATAGACTGTGTATATCTTTTGGGGAAAGCATAGACTGTGTATATCTTTGGGGAAAGCATAGACTGTGTATATCTTTGGGGAAAACATAGACTGTGTATATCTATGTGGAAAGCATAGACTGTGTATGTCTATGTGGAAAGCATAGACTGAGTATATCTATGGGGAAAACATAGACTGTGTATATCTATGTGGAAAGCATAGACTGTGTATATCTATGTGGAAAGCATAGACTGTGTATATCTATGTGGAAAGCATAGACTGTGTATATCTATGTGGAAAGCATAGACTGTGTATGTCTATGTGGAAAGCATAGACTGTGTATATCTATGTGGAAAGCATAGACTGTGTATATCTATGTGGAAAGCATAGACTGTGTATATCTATGTGGAAAGCATAGACTGTGTATGTCTATGGGGAAAGCATAGACTGTGTATATCTTTTGGGGAAAGCATAGACTGTGTATATCTTTTGGGGAAAGCATAGACTGTGTATATCTTTTGGGGAAAGCATAGACTGTGTATATCTTTGGGGAAAGCATAGACTGTGTATATCTATGTGGAAAGCATAGACTGTGTATATCTATGTGGAAAGCATAGACTGTGTATGTCTATGGGGAAAGCATAGACTGTGTATATCTTTTGGGGAAAGCATAGACTGTGTATATCTTTTGGGGAAAGCATAGACTGTGTATATCTTTTGGGGAAAGCATAGACTGTGTATATCTATGTGGAAAGCATAGACTGTGTATATCTATGTGGAAAGCATAGACTGTGTATATCTATGGGGAAAACATAGACTGTGTATATCTATGTGGAAAGCATAGACTGTGTATATCTATGTGGAAAGCATAGACTGTGTATATCTATGTGGAAAGCATAGACTGTGTATATCTATGTGGAAAGCATAGACTGTGTATATCTATGTGGAAAGCATAGACTGTGTATATCTATGTGGAAAGCATAGACTGTGTATATCTATGTGGAAAGCATAGACTGTGTATATCTATGTGGAAAGCATAGACTGTGTATATCTATGTGGAAAGCATAGACTGTGTATATCTATGTGGAAAGCATAGACTGTGTATATCTATGTGGAAAGCATAGGCTGTGTATATCTATGTGGAAAGCATAGACTGTGTATATCTATGTGGAAAGCATAGACTGTGTATATCTATGTGGAAAGCATAGACTGTGTATATCTATGTGGAAAACATAGACTGTGTATATCTATGTGGAAAGCATAGACTGTGTATATCTATGTGGAAAGCAAAGACTGTGTATATCTATGGGGAAAGAATAGACTGTGTATGTCTATGGGGAAAGCATAGACTGTGTATGTCTATGGGGAAAGCATAGACTGTGTATGTCTATGGGGAAAGCATAGACTGTGTATGTCTATGGGGAAAACATAGACTGTGTATGTCTATGGGGAAAACATAGACTGTGTATGTCTATGGGAAAGCATAGACTGTGTATATCTATTGGGGAAAGCATAGACTGTGTATGTCTATGGGGAAAGCATAGACTGTGTATGTCTATGGGGAAAGCATAGACTGTGTATGTCTATGGGGAAAACATAGACTGTGTATGTCTATGGGGAAAGCATAGACTGTGTATATCTATTGGGGAAAGCATAGACTGTGTATGTCTATGGGGAAAACATAGACTGTGTATGTCTATGGGGAAAGCATAGCCCTTTTTTTTTATAACCACAAGAAATGTCAGGTACCCATCAATACTGGGTAGACTTAGGGACACCCACCAGACCCGAGAATAAATCCCAGTTTTCACCAGGATTCGAACCCGGGACCTTCGTTCGACCACCGTGCCTCCATTAACAAGACTATTGAATACGACGAAATGAAATGTAGATGGGTCAGGAAGTAAAAGTTGAAAAATAACCGGAACCACGAAAGAAAAAAATGTATTGGTATGCAAATAGAGCAATAGCTATCACAAGCAAGCAGTTAACCAGGAATATAAAGGAGCAAAATAACTACAAACAAAAATACATAAGCAATAATATAAACGTGTAGGCCCCTTATTTGTATTTTGTTATTCTTTTTTTTAAAAATAATTATTTATAAATTTCAATGATCTAACATTATCTATTTTTGTTTTAGTTTAGATTATAGAGGTTTATAGTTGACTAGGCCACGTTGTCTAAAGATGTATGTGTGGCAAATACAATGCCCAGAAGCATTACGCTTCAACGGCTAATTTAAACTAGGTAGGCGTACGTTCGTTATTTCATCCCTCCCCACTCACATGTTACCCAGAATGGAACTAGGACATGAATTGGTTTTTTTCTGAACTAGTCAGGAAACAATAAAATACCCAACAATTTAACAAAGTAAAAAAAAAAGCTTTCCAAAGTTAGAGACAGAAGCAAAGGATAAGTGTCGGGCGCAATACGCTTCTGTATGGAAGAAGCGTCTCTAACGTAATGAAGAAGAAAATATTTTTAGTTACTGGATCAAAGCCCCCCCCCCCCCTCTCCCCGAAAAAAAAATGTAGGCAATATGAAAAGAAGAAATGAATGAAATAACGAAAGAAAAAGGCAAAACTTTTTTGGTGTGGGGGCCCGGTGACGGCTATAATTTTGGTCTAAATCATAAAGATTGCTACATAAAACTTGAACATTTAAACGGTGGCTACATCCGTTAAAAAGTGTGCCGCGCATTTCACGCTCACCTGGACTTACGCCACGTGCAGGTCACGTGCTGGTATGTTGTAAACACGGGAAGAGGTGAGTGATGCCTAGGCGCATGGGTGCTGTGGGCCCGATAGCCATAAAGACACGGAGTGAAGAAAGACAATAGAACAAATTAAGTGATATATGGTTGGGAGAATGGAAGCATTTTTCACGAATGACTTAACATAGGTTTTTTTTTTATGATTGCTAGCGAAGGTACGAACGGCCCTCAACACACACACACACATACACACACACACTCAAACACTTTATTGAAAAATAAAACACGATCACACACAAATGCACTTACACACATACGCGCATGAAAATGTGCACACACGAAAACTGCACACACAGGCACGCACACGCAAATAACACCTACAGTTTTATATCGTTGCAAGAAAAAGTAAGAACTATCTACGTAATTTCACTAATTTGTTAATAAAACGTTCGCATATAGTTTCTAACCAGCTCTGGTGGGTACCTGACTTTAGTAAAGGCGGCCGGACATTGTGCTGGTCACACATCACCATGTACGCAACCCTTTTTGCCAACACTTTCTTTCATTTTAAATTTCTTCATTTTAATGTAACTTAAAACAAGGAGGAAAAGGAAAGAACAAACCATGAAAACCAGTAACTTAACATAATTTAATGTGGGACTAGACTCAAACCACGGTCGAGCGTAGGACGCAATGATCTTCTGTATAAAAGCTCGGCTGTCATCAACTGGAAATGCGCTATATAAGCATTATTATTATTATAAAAGGAACACCTGTAAAGTATAAGATAAGATAAATTAACAAGACCATGAAATGGACGTGTGGAAAGGTGGGGGGGGGGGGAGGGGGTTAATGGGGGAGATCATCAGAAGGTGGGAAAGGAAAGGGTAACTCACCCCTCTCCCCCCATCACGCAACGTCTGGCCCACGCCAAACCTTATGATCGCCAAACGTTGCGACCTTTCATCTATAAAAGTGAAACCTTCGCCAACTTGTTCTATGGAATAGTTTTGACCCTAGAGAGTTTTTTTTTAGTTTTTACCCCCTCCCCCCTCCTTTTCCTTTTCCTTGCCAGAAAAGAAAGTGTCACGTGACATCGGAAACTGGTCCCACGTGACCAGGTGTAATTCGCAAGCTGATTGGCCAACCCCCCTTTTGCTCGGCACTCGGCATTAATTTCCACCAATCATTTCTTTCGTCACGCCATTTCAGAGAAAGAAAGAAAAGAAAAACCAACAAGCCCTTAGGGAATTCCCCCAATTGTGTTGCGATTCCCGCAGACAATAACATTGTCCTTGTTATTGAATACTTAAAGAAGACGCAATAAAAATTTATCAAGTGATCGGTGTGCAAGAAAAGAAAAGTTTTGAGGCATAAATATCAAAATTTGATGGCCCATATGGCTCATTTTGGAAATAGGATTAGAAGGTTATAAAGAAAAAAGGGTCACCATGCTATGGCGACTTAGTTTGATTGCACCGTAACACGCCATGTCTTCATTTCTATGGAGTGTGATTTGGACGGTGATTTCATGGTAGTCTACATAGAATGTTGATCACAGAACAGATAGGTCACAGTTTTGAGCCAGCAAAAGTTCATCTTTATAAATAAACGATATTCGAATGTCATGAGACAAAATAAAAAAAAAAAGCCTACACGAGAAAACCGGCTTCTAACATCACCAGACAGTGCTAATAATGGAACCCACAAGGCTAGAGGAAGAGAGGTCGATCCTTAAAGCTCTACTTTCTTGGTCTCTCTCCCTCCCTCTCCCTAATCGCCTTTTTATCTCTAACTCCCTCTCTACTTTCCTTTCTCTATTCGTTCTCCCTCTCCTTCCCTCTTTTTCCAGCCATCCCTCAATCCGCTCTCACTCAAGACCATCGTAAATACGTACTTACGGTGGTCTTGTCTCACTCCCTCTTTCCCACATCGCTTTGTTCTCTCTCTCTCTCTCTTTCTCTCTCTCTTTCTCTCTTTCTCTTTCTTTCTCTCTCTCTTTCTCCTCTTTCTCTCTCTCTCTCTCTCTCTCTCTCTCTTTCTCTCTATCTTTCTCTCTTTCTCTCTCTCTCTCTCTTTCTCTCTTTCTCTCTTTCTATCTCTCTCTCTTTCTCTCTCTCTATCTCTTTCTCTCTATCTTTCTCTCTCTTTCTCTCTCTCTCTTTCTCTCTCTATCTCTTTCTCTCTATCTTTCTCTCTCTTTCTCTCTTTCTCTCTTTCTCTCTCTCTCTCTCTTCTCTTCTCGTCTTCTCTCTCTCTCTATCTCTTTCTCTCTCTCTCTCTTTCTATCTCTCTCTCTTTCTCTCTCTCTATCTCTTTCTCTCTCTCTCTCTTTCTATCTCTCTCTCTTTCTCTCTCTCTATCTCTTTCTCTCTATCTTTCTCTCTCTTTCTCTCTCTCTCTTTCTCTCTCTATCTCTTTCTCTCTATCTTTCTCTCTCTTTCTCTCTCTCTCTTTCTCTCTCTCTATCTCTTTCTCTCTATCTTTCTCTCTCTTTCTCCCTCTCTCTTTCTCTCTCTCTTTCTCTCTCTCTATCTCTTTCTCTCTATCTTTCTCTCTCTTTCTCTCTCTCTCTTTCTCTCTCTCTCTCTTTCTCTCTTTCTATCTCTCTCTCTCTTTCTCTCTCTCTCTCTCTCTTTCTCCCCATACTACTAAGAATATCCTTTTGTGCATGTTTGTATATTTCATTGATCCAACTCAAATCATGCGCCTTACAATCGGTAGGTACAAGAACACGTGGTAAGGAGGACGGAAGGCCTGGGTGGGGAGGGGGATAGCAGAAGGTTAAAAAAATGAAAGTTTACACATGTCACCGTTGAACAATATGAGTAAGCCACCCCCCTCCCACCTCCCACCTCCCACCTCCCAATCATTAAGTTAATTAAATTGGTTCTTCCATCCTGGAATGAAAGTTTGATGCTGACAGTCGTTACCGGCTAATTATTAACACAACGGGATTGTCGAAAAAGGTGGGGAGGGGGGAGGAGGGGGGGGGGAGTGAGAGTACCCGTCCCCACCAAAGTGTTTAAACTACATCGCGTGATGTCAAGGAAACGTTAAAAGAATTGCCGCTCGCTTCCCTCCCTTAACCCTCCCCCCACCTCCCATCCGTCTTTATGCCTGAAGTTCCAGAAGAAGGAGGAGGGGGTAGGGCTTACCCCCATAAAGGGTGTGATGAGAGTAAAGCGGGAGGATGCAACGCTCCACACGGAGGCTGACTGAGTGCCCACAAATAGAAAACTTAGGTACCATCATGGTGTTCATAAAAAATTCATCCTACTATTTTTTTATTGTTCCGCTTCTTTTTTTTTATACATTTTAAATCGATTCCCTCATCCCCCCCTCCTCTTACCTTATTCCTCCCAACCAATCCATTTCGTCAAACTCCCCCTCCCCCCCCCCCCCCCCCCCCCATCCAGTAAACTTTTGGACAACATGTCATGTTTGCCTTCGAGTTCTCTCTCCCTCCCCCACCCCCGGAGGTGGTAATTATAAGTCACGTGATTACCTAATTCATTTGTTTTGAAACCGTTGTGTTGGATATTTAAACAGTCCTAGCAGTACAAAAAAAAAACAATGCCCTACTGCGCCATTTTTTTTTTCAACTTTAGTCTTTATCAGACGTGAAGTCAAGTGTTAAAGTTTAATATCGGAATTTTTTTTTATTATTCTTAGCGCCACGTCGTTTAAATTTGTATTCAATCGGTCAATTTTCGACTTTTTTATTTTTTTTTCTTCAAAAATATTTTTATTTTCTTTCAATGGCATATTATATTATTATGCTTTCATCTTGCGTGTCAGACTTCTAAATACAATATGACCGAAATAGAAAATTCTAGCAAGAGGCTGTATTTTAATTAGGGGCGCGTCTAAAGGTAAAAAACTAAGTCAGGTATTTTACCGGAGCTAACGGTACCGTACCATTGTTTCTGACCATATGGCACAGGGGAAAATAAAGTGGGGGGGAATGGGGGGTTGGGGGGGGGGGTTGGCGCCACATGAGAAAGTCATAAAAAGTATGACTTTGACTGATTGGGGACCGCCAGTGCCGCATTTGTGTATGTGGGTGCATGTGGGTGTGTGTGAGGGTGTGTGTGAGGGTGTGTGTGAGGGTGTGTGTGAGGGTGTGTGTGAGGGTGTGTGTGAGGGTGTGTGTTGTTAATGACGATTTAATTCTCAAAACCTGTCCCTGTTAATTTTCGGTAATGTTGGATAATGACTCCAGAGAATGTATTCATTTTGTTTGGAAGTTGCATCATTGGCTATTGATGTGTGTTTAAGCGTGCGTGTATTTTCGTGTGTTTGTGTGTTGGAGTTGTTAAGTTGGCCATTTTATTGATGCCATGTCCATTGATTTAATTACAATTTTTGCTCTTTTTATACAACAAAAAAAAAACCGTCAACAAGAAACAAAAATTAACAAACAAATACAACAGAAAAAGTAAGTAAGACAAAAAAACAACAAGAATAATTAAGTCAATGATTTGCTGCCAGCTTATACTGTGTAACTTTAATGCTAATAACAAAACAATCCAAACAAAAGATACAATTGTAGGGTCCCAGTAGCGTAGCCAGGTTGGGAGCAGGGGGAGCGGCCGCTCCTCCTACGACCATTTTCGAAAAAAAGGGCCTTTTTGGACAAAAATAATTTAATAATTTTAACAAGCCACAATTTATACTGTTTCCAATATTTATTTATTTTTAAATTGTATTTCAACAATTTTAATTTGTTACAATATGATTAATGAACCTTGATAGATCTAGTTAATTTTATTTCAATTTAATTGGATACGCAGTGAAGGTCACACTCTAGTGCAGGGGTCGGCAACCTTTTGCTAATGGTGTGCCAAGCTAGGATTTCTAAATCATTCAGCGTGCCAACAGCCTAAAAGTCAACCTGCTCTATTATACTTGTTTTCTTATAAGACAAGTAAGTATGTTAAATCCGTAGCTAGACAAAGGCCAAAAGCAAAGCAATTCTATAGAGAAAATCGTTAAAGCGTTTTATATTTAATTTAAAAAAATAATGTGTATGTGATTATCATCCTTTTTATTAGCATTTATACCAAATACAAAATTATATTAACAAACTTTCACATTTATGGTAACTATTTTGTATAGGTAATCATTTAGTTGTCAAGATACATATCTATCAACTGATCATATTGATTATAATATTTTGTTTTCATTTTTTACTGAGATGTTGTTTAATATATAAATAGACCGATCTTTGAAGGACGTTTAGCGGAATTGAAACAAAAAAATCATACAAACTGTGTAGTTAAAGTAATGTTCCAAAAATTGTGCATATATTATATTTATCATATAATATTTATACAATTTTCAACTACTTTTTGACAGTTTGGTCATTATAAAGGTATAATTTGTAGACCATTTAGTCTTTTATAAAATAAAAATTAAAAACATAATATTAGAAATATTAGCGGAAATAAAATTAGCTAACTATCTCCCTTGAATTAAAATAAAGATTCTACATCACTACATCTAAGAAGGTCGTATTAAGATTAAGCCAGTTAGGCTTGACTAGGTATGAAAAAATCTATTTGAAAGTCTTGAAACTCCGCTTTGAGTGCTTTGGTGTGCTTCTGAAAAAGCCCAACAATCTATCTTAATATATGCCTTTGTAAAGGGAAGTACATATTATTATAGTTAAATGTTGTGAAATTGATTTCACTCAATATAAATATTACTGAAAAATATAGTTGTTTTTGTTTTCATCAATAATAAGACACCTCTTGGAGGTCTCTCGCGTGCCATAGAAAATAGCTCTGCGTGCCAAGTTTGGCACGCGTGTCTTAGGTTGCCGACCCCCTTTTTAGTGGATACCAGGTCTTAAGCAGGAACTTAGAGTGGACAGGAACGGCCAACCGTTTGTGCCTAACTTTTACGGTGATGTATCAGTGGTGCGTGGACACAGCAGAGCTAGTTCTCCGAGCCCCAAAAAAGTACTCTCGCTCGCATTCTCAAAAAAAGGTGGGGTTCAAGTCTGGTGTACTCACCGAAAAATAATAATGTGACTTAAAGCGCGCTGGCTTTCTCCTTCTCGGCCGTATACGTGTAGTGATCGAAAACATGGTTACATGAACTTCGCAAAAAAAAAAAAAAGATACCCACAGAATCTAAGGGGGAACAGGACTGAGTAGGGGGGCATATTTGGCATATTTTTTTAAAAAAAAGAGTTGTTTAGTTTTTGTTAAATAATAGCTTGTTAAACCTAATTGTACAAAAATTCATGAAATAAAACATAAAAAATGACGGTTTTGTACTGAAATATTGAGTTTGAAATGTGAGTGTCGACTCAATTTATTTGTCCATTCTTCGCCTTTAAATGAGTTTTTCTCAATATGTGTTTTTTTTTTGTTTTTGTTCTATGATAATTGTAAAATAATAAAAAGCATTAAAGATAATATGTTGCAATTTGGTATGTAGCTTTATATATTATATCTAGAGGTACTAGACTGGGTTTTAAGGTGAATGTATAATTAGTTTGTATGTAAAATGTATTAAAAGAAAAAAAATTCATGAATTTTATACAAAATTCCAATACTAAAATTAACAAATTCATAAAAAAAATACTTTTAACAATATTTAATTAAAATTGTGTCTAGTACCTAATTGGTAATAGTACTACATAAAAACACTATTGAAACCAAAATATCTATAATACTTTAAAAATTTTTATAACTTTTTTCAAAATGGCGGTCGTAACCATGGCAACCATGTTTTTGTCATAAAAATTACTTATGTTTTTATCAAGGCCACTCAAGATATATATGTATATACAATTAAAAATCATTTTGGTCCAGTAATAACTGAATTAGCTTTTTCAGTCCCATTCCAGAAAGGAAAAAAGAAGAGAAATAACTTATTTTAAAGAAATTCGTTTGCTAAGGATATAACCATCAGGCGTGGTGTTTTAATAGCTGAGATGAAAAAATTTGAAAAGAATAGAGCGTTCCTATAACGTATCATATTTTGTAATTGACACATAGATCAGGGGCGAAGCCACTGGGGGGGGGGGGGGGGGCTGAGAAGGGCTAAGCCCTCCCTGAATTAAAAAAAATATTTTTTATCAATAGATTTTTTTAAGAATAAGTACTAAATTCGTTAAAAATTTGGTAAATGTTTATTTCGCGAAAGTTCAGCCCCCCCCCCCCCGGTATTTGGTAAATATTTGTCACGCGAAAGTTCAGCCCACCCTGGAAAAAATTTTTGGCTTCGCCCCTGACATAGATACAGTAGGCCTAAATGAAAATGTTGAAACTACATTTCTTTTTTAAATCTCCTTAAAAATGTCTATATTGGCGATTTATCTCGTCTTTCAAAATTATAACGAAGAAGAATTCAGTCCTATAGAAGCATTCGCATTGATTCTATAAATATTTTTCGACACTAGATACTCATCCAGAAAATGAGCAGTAGATGCAATCAATTTTGATGAAATTTCCATCATTCCCATAGTTGCTTGTAAAAATCGTGAATGGTTAAAAAAAATTCTGCACTTTATACAGAGTGTGTATCCTTAGGCCCAGGATTTTCTCATAACACTTGATACGTACAAATTCTTAGTTCTTCTATTAATCTGGAAAAATGTCTAAATGTGGGTCCTTTTTCTTAATAGTTCGCTCCCCCTAGCGTCAAAACCTGGCTACGCCACTGTAGGGTCCCCATTGGTGTTTTCTATTAGTACTTTTAGGGTGCATGGTGTTAGGTAACAAGTTTTTTTGGGAGGGTATATGTAGCATTTCATAAAACCAAGCCATCACCTGGAGCGTCAAATGGCAGAAGTAGACAAGCCACATCTACCCCCGGAAGACAAGCCATCATAATGGATATTGATATAGCGCTTCTAAGGGAGGCAACTTGTGTTGGCGGCAAGAGTTATCGGTAATCTCTCCATTGCATCGTTCACCAATAAATTCCCAGCTCCTTAAAACTCTTCAGACAATGTATAACAGTTTTATTTTCCATGACAATTTAAACGTCCATCAGTATATTTTTTTAAACCTTTTTATATTCTCGGGTTCTTGTAACTTCTTGTCGTTTGATTTAATAGCCTCAAATTCCACCCCCTTCCCGCCTACCACCTTTCCATCAGTATGTTGGAACAAAACTGAAGATGTCTAGAGATCTAGAGAAAAGAGCTCTAAGACCGAGCTGTCTGGCGAGTTCTTTGTGGCCTGTGTCCGAGGGCTGGTAATCAATGACAGGGTGACCGTCCAGAATGCACACAGAACTCCACCAATGCGGTGTTTCATCTCGGTTGTCCATTAAACCGTTTATAACAAGCTGTATGGCAACAACAACAACAACAAAAAAAAAAGGCGTTAAAAAGATAACATTCTTCCAATGTAAGATATAAAGCTGGCGAGTTATAACGCAAATCTAGATGACCTCAGATAATGACGACAAGCTTAATTTTTTTTAAATATCACGATTTTTATACGTATTGATAATATGTCATATGAAGAAAAAAGGGGGTCAATTACCTTGTTGATCAAAAGCAATATTTTCAAATTGAACAGTGCAAGTACCTAATTAATGCCCATGGCACATGAGTACACTTTTTTTCTTTTTTTTTTAGGGCACCAGCGCCATCGATATGTATGGGCGCATTTCCGCTACCTGAAGCGATCTCTTTGGAAAGGGCTATTGATGTATTGACAGGGCTTGATCGATAAAGAAAATGATTTGGTTTATACTTTAACCTCCCTCCTTCTGCCAGCCCCACTCCTCCGGCCTATAATGACCGCTAATCGCCGCCAAACACCGTGTCGACGGAAGCGTTAAGCAGCCAAAGAAGCGCAGCGGCTCCATTGTTTCAACGCGTCGGAGTTGACGCTCTTTCCAGGAAGTTAGATCCCGAAAAGCAGTCTGGGAACCTACCGGAAGTGTAAAGTATAGACGTGGAAAAAAAAAATAAAGTATTTAAAAAAATACGTTTGAAACGAAAGTTAAAAAAAGTACCCTTGTGCGCCCCCTCTAATCAGGTGAAATTTCTTCAGGTGGATAATGCCATATTTTATGTCCTTGGTGATACTTCCGGTTGATCGTAGAGAACGCCCAAGAATAAACTGAACTAAAGGAATCAGAAAGGAACCAAGAAATAAAAGCGAGTCCGGACCAGATTCCCTGAACTTTGGCCAAAGAAACATAAAAACGGCAATTTCAGGTATTGTTTTTGACCCTAAGAAATCGAGACGTGATTAACTTCATTGTGTCGCGTCACGTTCGATAGAACTTGGGGGAGGTAGGGAGGGGGGCACGTCGGCAGAAGTACACTGAAGAGGCTGCGAGCGCTTGGTGGAGAAAAAAAAATTATTCATCCGCCCATCAAATGGCAAGGCCCATCAGGGAATAATTAAGAATTAATATTTTTTTAAAAGGGTGGCAGAAAAAGAATGGTGAAATGTTTTATTTTGTTTCAAAGAGTGAGGCGAGAGCGAGTGCTAGGGAGAATAGAGGGCGTATTATGGCTATGTCTTTGAAGTAAATATGTTCGGAGAAAGAGACTTCAGGTAAAGCGGGGGTGGGGGCTGGATTAAGAGAGAGAAAGATTGTACGCAGAAGAAACATGGGAGTGAGGTGAATACTTAAAGAAAGGTAATAATCTATTTATCGATACCTGAATCCGGAAGTCTGTTACTTATTAAAGTGTTTTTAATGGATGTAATTTGGCGGCAACCTGTCTCAATGCTTCGGTCATTATTTTAAAATTCTATTTGAACAAAAAATTGAATTAAAAGATTAATGTTCTTTCATCGGGTGCTATAAAATGTATCAATAAAAAAAACACATTAGCAAACTTTTAAATGGCAATTCTTTTTATTCTTATTCTTCATCTGTTAGCCAGTCTGCAGAGAAGTTTGCTCTCTTGTGGTCAATGCCAGACAAACATAATATATCTACATGTATTTTTTGTTTAGTTGTTCTGTATTGCTGTATCGTGTGTTGGTAATGGAAGGTTGAGTGGGTAGAGGAGTAGTGTGTGTCCGGAAAGAGTTATCGGCAATTTCTCCATTGCACCGTTGACCTTAACAGCACACTATGTTGGCCCAATATTTACCCAACATTAGGCCAACATTTTCTATTGGCAGATGATTGGGCAAATATTGAGCCAATATAGTGTGCTGATATGGGAATTCCCACTTCAGACAAAGTATAACACATTTTTATTTTCAATGACAATTTAAACGTTCGCTTGCATTTTATTTTTGTAGCAACTTTTTATAGTCCCGGGTCGTTTGATTTGATAGCCGCATCGTCCAACCCCACCCTTTCACCCTTCCCTTCTGCATCCTTGTCACCAATCTTAAACATAAAACTGGGACATCTAAACCACTTTTTTTTTTAAAACATGTTCAGTGCTAGTCCACCGAACCAAAACTTGTGTGAATTTTACACAAAACCGTGAGAGATAAAGTCAGGAAGAGGGTATAAGAAAGAGAGAGAGAAATAGAGAAAGGGAGAGATAGAGAGAGAGAGTAAGAAAGAAAGAAAGAGAGAGAGAATTACGGATATCTGCGGTGATTTTTGACCGGAGGCGGGGGGCAAATTGAGAATATGTCAGTGTTTTATTTGCGATGGGGGAGGGAGGGGGAAGAAGTAACGCCCCGTGGATATTGTAGAAATGGGGGCTCATTGTTTAAGGGGGGGGGATTAAAGAAGCGACTATTGTGGGGCGCCCTTAGCTAGATCCGATGTTGTAAATCTTTCAGTGACAACCCATCTGTTGGAAATAACAATAGAATAATGGGCTCTCTCCTGGTTGTTTTCTGCCCACCCCCCTCCCCTTACTCCCAATACCCCGCATTTTAAACACGTACACAAAAAGAAAAACGTCTCGCCAATATTTTTGTTCATAACAAGGGTGTAGCCAAACATATGTTTGTGATGGTCGGCTGTTCAAGTCCTGTCAACCCGCTTATCAATTAGCCCCATCCTCCCTCCCTCTACTGTCCACCTCACTCTCTCTCTCTCTCTCACCTATCTCCCTCTTCTGAATTAGTCCGCAACCCTTTATTCTATCCCTTCTTTCTTACTCTGTCTCTCTCTCTCTCGCTCTCTCTCTCTCTCTATCTCTCCCTCTCTCTCTCTCCCTCTCTTTCTCTCTCTCTCTCTCTCTCTCCCTCTCTCTCTCTCTCTCTCGCTCTCTCTCAAATCCAAACTCGTTAATACTCCCCATATCTCTACCTCCATTTCACTCTTTCTTCTATTTATTCCCTACCTATAACCCTCTCAATCTTTGCGTCTCTGTCTGTCTGTCTCTCTCTCTCTCTCTCTCTCTTATATTCATCTCTTCTCTCCTACCATCTTCTCTTTAGTATTAACACCCCCCCCCATCACTCGTTCTATCGCCGTTTCTTTACCACATTCTCTCACACACACACTCTATTGCTCAGACTACTAGTTGTCCCGAGATTAGGCCCTAGCGTTTGAGAGGCCATGTAAAATTTCGGTAGTGTTGATGGTGGGATGTGTATGTGTGTGTGTGGGGGGGGGGGAGCAGGGGACTGGTTACCCCACTATTGATGAGCTTAGCTTCCAGACAGTAGAAGTGAGACTCTAGGATAACACTGAAATCCACGTTACGATTGTCTCTCCTGAGTCCAGGTTATGGGGGGGGGGGGGGGGCAAGCGTTCAGATAATTGCATTGAACAGACAAGGGGCGTGAGTGGGGGGGGGGGGGCGGCTGCACAGCGAAACCTCTCTGCGCCGCCGTTGTCGCGCCCACTAAATATGGAGGTACGGAGACGAGCCCCCTGATTGTTCCGATACGGTTAAGCCGGATAGGACGACCTGAGAGGTCAAAGGGTACAAGAGATATAATAATAAACTGGTCTTCTCTCCCTTAAGCTGAGTTCTCTCCCCTCTTTATCACCTTTTTCTCCCCCTTGCTTGGGTTACTTTTCTTTTTAAAGATCGAATTTATTTTTCTTTAAACGTTAAAAACAAGGATTTTTGTTTTCAGGGGGTGGCTACTCTCGATTTTATTTGTGTTATAAACTTAATAGTTTGCCCTTGTCCATTAATAATCAGGCTCAAGACAGGGATAATTATAGTTGCTTGAATAGGAATTTTTATTTTTTTGTAGCCTTACAGTGACAAGAATGAACATGAATGGGTTGATAGTTTAGAGGGAACTGTTTGACAGCTTGTAGTACTTGAAATCGTATTAAACCGCAGTCATAAAACAATTATTTCGGGATGAATTAGGACTCCCAGTATGGACCCTCCCGCCGCCCCAACTTCCCGCACCAGCGCCACTTGTGAGGTACATAGCAATTATCCGTCGAGACTGTGGTCTTGGAGAAGTTTTTTTTTTTCTAAAGACGGTTTTAATGATAACAATTGTTAACAGCGCTATCATTTTAACTTTCTTTCAATATGCCATAGTCTCATTCTGCAGGATATCGTGTTGCAAGTTTCAAAACTTCTTTAAGCCGAATTTGTGTTTTCCAAGCTATCGTCTATTCTCATCTTATCAAATACACACAACTAAATAGCTGTAGCCCACTCATAAAATTCAAACCTTTTTTTTTATCAACTTGTAAGGACATGGACGGATAGTCCGCCGTAAGATTCTGGAGTCCTTTGTCAGGTCTGCCGTGTTCCCACGCAAGTTCTCCGTGACATTTACTTCTTTTGGACATAAATTATGTCTTACAATACGTTTTTAGTGAGAACATCTTTGAGGGGATGTGATGTGTGGGGCATGTTCTCCACTGTGCCTCAATTACAAATTGCAGCGTCTGGAAGGCGAAGATTATTTATGGTGAGATTTAAGGTCATGGTCACATCGTCGGAGATGAGAACAATGTGTTTTTCAATACGCCTAATTCGCCTGTCTATGAGGTTTTTCCGCGAATCATAAATTTGTTAGTCTGTTTTGTATTTGTCTTATAGTTCCGATTTGATATCTTAAATTTTTGGGAGTGTTTGATCTTATGGTAATGGTTAATCTACAATAACATTGGAAATACTATGTATAAAGGATTTGGCCACGACAATAAATAATATTTTAAATATTCAGTATATACAACAGTGTTGGATGACCATTGGTATATCACTGAAACAACATCATTAAAACTGATTGATAAATTCAAGAATTATCGTGTTGTTGTATTATTGATGTTGCACACAAAGTAATACATGCTTTAATTAGCAGGTTACCTAATAGCTGTCCCATTCCATGGAATTCTTACAAGTTCTGTTGGATCTATTAAAGAATGATTGTGTTGTTTACGTCCAGCTGTTGGTGCTTTAATTGCATGTTCCGAAACTTTAAGGATTGGAGAGTCAGTGAAGAAAGCCAAGAACAAACAACTTTAAAAGTTGATTTGAGGAAACAAAAAACGTGTCTATAGACACTCCTCCAGAGACCTTTTAGGTCAGCATGTCACGTGCAAAGTGTTAAGAATGTGAATAAAAGTCTATGTAGGGTTCGGTGTACTGTAGTTTAGCTGTGTAGCTGGACGTACAATGGTGGCTCCTGTGTCCAGTACAGTGCTTAACGTTATACTTGACAAATGTCGGGTACATAGAAACAAACAATTTTAACTGGAGGTGGGTACAAATTGAGACAATTTCGTAACGTCTTTTATGTACTGCCCCTAATGCATCGTTAGACAAAAAAAAATCAATAATAGGTTTAAATAGGGAATGTAGGGATAAATACTTTACTTTAAGTGACCTCCCCTCCCCTGATGTCCCTCAAACTATTCCTCGCGTGCTGCAGGACATGCGATAACTCAAAGACTCGAGAGCGGGCAACACCGAGAGAGAGAGAGAAGGGGAGTAGGTAATGGGGGGAGGGGGTGCAAGGACCACAAGACTAAGGTGAGAAGTGGTTGATCGTGAGACAAACTCGTAAAGGGAAACTTTGGAAATTTTGGTGACGGTGAGAGTCAAACAGCTACCCAACACACCCATCCCAACACACACACACATACACATCCCCAACCATTTCACTAACGCAGGCAATTAGCTTAATGAAGTTTAATTATACATAAATGTGTTTATGTGGAAGGTTATCAAACTGTGCATTCGCGTGAGCTCAGTGCGTGCTACAAGCGCTAACGTGAATTTGCATGATTGGGCGTGATGGGTAATTTTTTTGTGTTCTTTTTCTCCAAATTAAAGCAGAATACAAAATTACAAGATACGGTCGATTTTATTTTAAATTAATAGGCAATTACATTATGAGGTTTATAGCTATGCGGCGTTATTTTTCACTTTAGACTAAAATAGTTGTAAGCTTATATTACTGTGTCTTTTTAGAGACTGAAAACAAACATTCCTCGATTAAAGTAAGCAGAATTCATACGTTTCTGTAGCCACGACTTCCATCCTACCATACTAGGAGATTGTGTATCAAGTAGGCTACATTGTCCAGACAGCTTTTTGAAATATTTTAAACCTGCTAATGTCAGGTGCACATCAGAGTTGGGGGACAGTCCCTCCAGACTTATAGCCTTAAGCCTCGGTTCGAGACTAACACGGACACGCCCATTTGAAAACGCTAAGGTTACAAGGTCAAGGACATAACTTCACATAGCCAAACTTTTTTTTTTATGTAGAGTAAACAGACCATTATAGTGGAGTAATGCAGTTGAAGCCACTAGCTGTTTTTCTAAATTATACATGTTTGTCTTCGACATGCAGACACAGACAGACTCGCACAGACACATTCTATACCTGGATTATAATTCTCTCTGTCTTATCCCTGGAATCAACCGTTAGTTTATAAGCAGAACAGTTTCCTGACGTGAGCCTTGAACGAAACATTCAACCCAAAAAAAAATAATATGGGCCTTGTTAATATTTTTTTCTCTGAATGCTGATAGGACGAAATAGACAGAGTGAGAGAGTATTGGGGGTGGCGGGGTTGGGGGGAGCGCCCTAACACTCCAAACGTTATCTACTAGAAGTATTAGCTTAGGACTTAGTTCACCGCGCGGTTGCTCCCTATTGATCTAAGAGATGGCGCCCGGGACAAAAAGTCGCCCTGTCTCGTGAAACGATGATTTATGGGATATTATTGCTTGTGTGGGCGGAACCGGGACATGGGAGGAGGAGGAAGGGAGGGGGAGGGAGGGAGGGGGGCGTGGGAGTTGGGAAATTGAAGCTACTGTCAAAACGAGAATTGAGTCCCAGGAGACTAAATCTTAAGGGTTGAGGGGAGAGAGCTGGTGGTGGCGCTAATGGTGAAAAGGAGGTGAGGGCGTGGAGGGCAAGGGTGTAGAGAGCCGGGGACCAGGAGAAGGGGCGAGTAGTTAAAGTATCAGTTTGGTAAACCAGACGTAATTTCATATGCCAACATACAATTAAAAAAAAAATTACTTAGATCACTTGAACTAAAAAAAAAGACTTTAACTTACAACCGCAAATACGGAGAAAGAGTGATCCAACCCATAATATGCTTTTTTTTTTTTTTTAGAAGTTGGGGACCCTTTTTCTTAATAACCGACGTCTTCCTCAACAACCACAGTTCAAGTTCTGAATTGTGACGCGCCGCCGCCTGGGCGCCAGACACTGCGACTCCCACACTCCACCATTAATGATACCCCTAAATAATCTATAAGCCCCCAAATACATACGCCCATTACCTACATCTCCGTCATTAGATTCTTGCTTATCAACATTCATTATTAGAATTTTAATATATGTTATTTTATCGTATTTACCTTAATAAGTATTTGGCCCACTGGGGTCAAATGAGTTGAAAATGAATTGACTATCCTCATTTTCTCACGCTTATATATAAAGTTGAACATTGACAATTAAAAGATTAAAACTCTTTTTTTAAAATGCCAAAATATCCCTTTTGATGATGATATACATTTACAGATATATAATGTTATAGCGTTGATGGTGTTGATGGTCGATGGTTGGTTTAAAACAATGTCTGGCTTAAAAACAAACAACAAGACAATTGGAGAAATAAGACAAAAATCTTTTACAATACTCAGACACAAGGATATAAATACTTTTCTTATCCCGTATGCAAAAACAAAACGTATATAATTTAATAAATTAACTTAATGAATTAACTTTCTTGACGAATGACAGTTTAGATGGAATGGGCTGTCTGAACCGACCAGGACAACGAACAATTTAACATCATTTGAAACACCAATCAAATTGTAAACCACGGTTTAGCATCAGACGTAATAATCTTCTGTATAGAAGGAGAGACTTTAACATATAAAAAAAGAACAAATAACGAATATTGTTAATCACACGCACACAATATTGTACAATATGGTCCACTCGGGGCATGACGGCCAAGCGGCAGCGCGATCGACTGGCGAACCGCAGGTTCTGGGTTCGAATCCTGGTGCAGGCTAGGATTTTTTTTCTCCCGGGATTTGAGGGTGCCCCTGAGTCTACCCCGCTCTGATGGGTACGCGACACTAGTTTGGGTAAAGTAAAGGCTGCTAGGCATTGTGCTGGACACACATCCCCTCGTATGCCATGGCCACATAAACTGGTGAACGCTGCTTCACCAGCCCTATGATCAGTTTGGTCCGAAGGGTACTTTACTTTACTTTATAGTCAACTGTAAACGTACTCATCAACTACAGGCACATTAAAATAAAACTAGTTAAATAATTGGTACACGGACTACTTCTTACTTCAGTGTACTTCAGCTGTCTACTAAACATTCCGTTTCCTTTTTACTCTTTCCATTAGAAGTCATCAACCATCGATCTATCTACGAACTCATGTCATTTAAGGTAAACAAAAAATAATTTTCTACGTCTAGTTTACTGTGGAATTTTCTACCACTGTGACGGTTCACCACAAGGGCTGGCTATAACTCCCTTTTCCTCAAATTAATATGTATTCTCTTGCGATTCAAACATAACATATGCTTGCCATTAATATTTAAAATTGATATTTATTTTACGTGTAACTGCTCAAGTTGTCGTTCATGTCCTACCTCTCGTCGTGGGTTTTGAACCGTGCAGGAACAGCTCCAGCACAGGCTAAGGCGGGCTTTCTCGAACAGGCTTCGTCACGATTGAATGCTTAATCAACTTAAAACTACAAAATATAAAAAAATCGTACAAGAAGATGTGGGTTTTTTCTTTGTTTCGTGGTCGACTGCGCAAAAAGAAGCGGATCTGCTCGACAAATTTGTAGAAAGGAGCTGAGCTGTACTGGCTTTACCATCCGCTGAAAGAAAAACGGACGATTTTGTGCAACTTTGCACTCGAATCAACATGCGGTTTATGACGGCATAGACATAAAAAAGAAACAATATCACCGAATGAGGTTATCTTATTGAATAGGCTTTGTATCAGAAATATTATACCGAATTATTGACTGTATGCTTATAATTTAAGAGACTCGGTGGTTTTGATCACGATTTCGGGTTTAAATCCAGGTAAAAATAAAATAAAAATTAAGCCAAAGTATTCCCGCCTTCTCGTTAGTTTCTTTGTCGTCGGCATATTAAAGGGATCGAGTGGTCAGCACAACGCCAAAATCGTCTCTACTAGTCACTTTCGGCCACCGTGCAGTCAAAGTTAAAATAAAGACTGGATTATACCCTGGGTCTAGTGCATAGGTTCTCAACGGGGGGTTATCGCCCCCCCCCTGGGAGGCGGTGAGGGGCTTTAGGGGGGCTGCTGACATTCCCGGGGGCGATTGGGGGGCGGTGAAGGGCAAGGGGGCGGTACAAACGAACCTGATATAATTTTAACACCTCAGCTATTTCAATCCATTAGTTTTTAGATATAATTATGATGTAAACGCAAGTGCTGCTAAATATCTTATATCCCCCAACAGTAGCCATACATATTATTAAACTAACAAGAAATAGGAATCGCAATGGCTTTTCGATGAACTAGGGGTCAATATTTGGCAAATATGGTAAGCGGCCGTCTGGTCCTGTGACTGGTTCGCCGGACTGTCGCCTTAACATCTGCTAATATACCGGTAATTATTTTGATCTCAGTTTTACTGAGATGTACTTTTTTTTTTTTTTTTTTTTTTTTTCCAAAAATGTTTATTCATGAAAAATTGCATTTACATTACCAAAATTATTATTTTACACAGAGAAAAAAGGGATAGGAGACATTTATTGCATTTTTTACAATTCCAAAGAGATAGAACAGCAGAGAATATTTAAATACTTAGTTTACCTGCACAATCTCATATATTTTACACGAAGAAAAGGAAATAGAAGAACAGTTCATACACATTTAAGGGGATAGAAGACAAAATGTTTTACGAGACAAAGAGTTTTCTAACTAACTTTAAATTTAAATTCATTCATTCTTTTTATTTGACATTCAATCCTAGCATCCATACATATTTAAATTCCAACTTTAAATTTAAATTCATTCATTCTTCTTTTTTTTACATACATGCTTAACATCCATACATATTCAAATTAATTTAAACATGTATTAACCGTAAACATCCATTATTAACTGTAAGATATTTAAAACAACGTAATATGGAGAAAAATAAAACAAAGTGTGTAGAAATTATGTACATTTCATTTCAATTGTTCTATCCCTTGGGATATATATCTTAATTTAAACCACCAAGCGCGATCTTAAATGTATATATAAAGAACAAAGAAAGGGTCACATATGACAAGGGAAAGTGAAACACCTATTGAAGACGGGTGACGAAAGGTGTCATTCACAGGAAATCCCACAATCGGGACTTCCACAAGTGAGAAAAAAAATATGTACAATTCTCTAATAAGAGTGAAAAATCCCTAGTTGTCTTAAGGTTTCAAATAGCGTTTAGCCGTTCCCCAGTCGGCATGAACTATTGAACGAAAGATAGGGAAAGAAATACAAATCTGTTTGTAGTGACATAGAATTTGGAAGGCCCGACTTTCCTGACCCTCCCACCCCTCTAAGCCAGCGTTTCAATATTTTTACGGCTGCTACACTATCGTTAAACGGTTTAGATACGTAGTAATCATACAAACTAGATAGCTATTGTAATGCTTGAAAATATACATATAAATTTAGTCAGATATTATATATAAAGTTTTCATATACTTTTTACTTTTGATTATTTTAAAGTTATAAATGTAAGCTTTTTATTCTTCTTTTAAAGAAAAAAAACATTAGAAATATTTGCTCAAGTGAAACGGGTTAATTATCTCCCTTAAATTAACAAATGTTTCCACATTTGATTCAATAGTGATGCCAAACAAGTTCTGCTTTGTAATGTAACAAATATTACTGATCATTACTATTTCTTTATATACATTAACGTGGAAACCTAAGGCTTTTGCAACAATAATTGAAACACATATAGACAAACTACTAGCAACACACCGGACAAACGATTCACATTAATATTGATTTAATTAAGCCTCTTGTTTACGTAATTTTCTGATCTATTAATTCTTACAATATGCTTCCTTTTCAGTTTTTTTTAAAGAAAATAAATCTGTTACCCACATGATACAATTAGACCCATACATACTCTACTGCAGAGGTCGGTCACCTAAGGCCTGATATGGCACGCAGAGCGATTTTCAAGGGCACGCGGATGACCACCCAAAAAGTCTCTTCTACAAGTAATTGAGTAATACATCATAACGACGTTTAAGCTGTTGGCACGCTAACTAAATTAGAAATCCTGCTTTGGCACAGTATTATCAAAAAGTTGCCGACCCCTGCACTCTACTGCACCCATACATACTTCTACTGGTTGTCTTTGATGACCAATAGTAAGAGTAAGCAACAACTAGCTCAATCCAGTGTCAAAGAGTAATTGCTGCACTCAAACATGTGAGTATCTCAGATTGACAAAAATTCAGATCCCTTATCGGTATATATCTATCAGGTGAAGCAGGAACTACAAGCAACAAAAGGAAAGATCATAGATGGCAAGATTTGATCGTAACTTTATTTATGGGAAACAAAAAACAACAAAAAAAAACTAAAATAAAAGCTGCGAGTAATCCAGAGCAAATTCTTAACGAGGAACAAGAACCCACAGAGGCCAATGCAGATAGTGTAACATCGATAAAAAAAAAAAAAGACACTCCTCATCAAATCATGGCCTATGATATCCTTTTTCCAGCGCCAAACATTCATCCTGTATACATTTATTTCGACCGGTGCCATAGGGATATCATGTAGCCCATGCCTTCAGCGCCCAACACGAGCCACGGTCTCCCATTGCGCCCGTACATACCTTACATAACACCCTCGACCGCTGCCAAGCGACAGAACTCGATCCCCCCCCCCTCACTTTTCAAAGCCGCAGACGATGCCAACCAACAGCCCCACCCAAACTACAACAGGAAGAAGCTCATTACCATAAATGGCCTTTCTACGTGGTACCCCTACCACCTAAATCTTGCCCGGAACCGGGCGCCGTCTCCCCTCCCCATCAAGGCCCTGGATAAATCTGCAACTTTCTAAACAGCAGTTTCCATTTCTCTCTCTGCCTTCGTGGAATGACGTCACGGCGATTAACTTTAGCTGTAAATCGAGAAAGAAAAGGGCGTTAACTCAATTATTATTCCTAAAAAAAAGACAAAAAAAAAGAATAATGGAACGCGAGCTACTGTTACTCATTTCTGGGGAGTTAAGATGCAACCCTACCGGAAATGGAGCCATCTTCGGTGGTCGCCATGTTTTGAATTTTGTTCTCCCCCGTTTCGTGTTACCCGATCGCTGTCCGGCCTGAGGAGGGAGTGGAGGGCTAGTGGGGGTCTGCTGTGGTTATATTAGAAACGTTGCAGGATAAACGTCGACAATGGGGTCTCAGACCCATGTATTCATTTCTCCACGCTCGCTGCCCCCTCTCTCCCCCCCTTCTCCTTCCCCCATGTAAAAAGTCTGGCATCGTTATAGTCGATAAATTCTCTCAGAAAGTTGGCAATAACTGTCCATAATCGCCGTTGGCAGACTACTGAATTCTAATTTCGTGATCCGAAAGACGGTCAGTGTTGCCTAAGGAGAGATGGCCGTAGTCGTGGGGAGAGATGGCGTAGTCGTAGGGAGAGACGACCGGAAACGTAGGGAGAGATGGCCGTAGTCGTAGGGAGAGATGGTCGTAGTCGTAGGGAGAGACGGCCGTAGTCGTAGGGAGAGATGGTCGTAGTCGTAGGGAGGGACGGCCGGAAACGTAGGGAGAGATAGCCGGAGTCTTAGGGAGAGAGGATCCGAGTCGTAGGGATAAAAATAATATCTAAATTTGTATCAAGAAACCTATTTATCTATTCAACAATCATATTAACTTTATGCTAAATAAAATATTATATCTGTGTCGCTGCGTTCCCTTGTTTATATCCTCCTACAGTTTAATGTGGAAATCTACGAAGTCTTGACTTCCGGCCAGACGACGTAAAAGAGAGACAACTCCCACGACAACTATCACCGATCACTCCCATTGGCTGTCCGTGTGGAAGACGTTCAGTTGTACGTGTCCAGGGTTTAGCAATACCTATTATCATCCGAAAGCGCTGGGCCAGAAACCGGAAGTTGTTCGAAGTTTGACAATGAATCTCGTATTTCCGGTCGGACATGGCCGCCATTTGTATCTGTCTTCAGTTCATGGAGGGCAATATTTTGTAGCCAGTATTCTGTTTCGTGGCATGCAGCCATTGCTTTCAGAGATGTTGATCACCAGCTGACATCAATGGCCTCTATAAATTGTTTCGGATCGGCCGCGTGGCGAAGTAATGTCCCTAGAAATGTAAAAACATTGATTAGCCTAAAGAATTAGTTTTACAAATGAAGAGATCATCTGTATGATTGTACTTCAGCTTATTTCTATGATTGTACTTCAGCTTATTTCTATGACTGTACTTCAGCTAATTTATATAACTATATTTTAAATTGTCTGTATATGACTATACTTTAACTTGTCTGTATATGAGAATATGACTGTACTTTAACGTGTCTGTATATGACTGTACTTTAACGTGTCTGTATATGAGAATATGACTGTACTTTAACGTGTCTGTATATGACTGTACTTTAACGTGTCTGTATATGAGAATATGACTGTACTTTAACTTGTCTGTATATGACTGTACTTTAACGTGTCTGTATATGACTGTACTTTAACGTGTCTGTATATGAGAATATGACTGTACTTTAACGTGTCTGTATATGAGAATATGACTGTACTTTAACGTGTCTGTATATGACTGTACTTTAACGTGTCTGTATATGAGAATATGACTATACTTTAACGTGTCTGTATATGACTGTACTTTAACGTGTCTGTATATGAGAATATGACTGTACTTTAACTTGTCTGTATATGACTGTACTTTAACGTGTCTGTATATGACTGTACTTTAACGTGTCTGTATATGAGAATATGACTGTACTTTAACGTGTCTGTATATGACTGTACTTTAACGTGTCTGTATATGAGAATATGACTGTACTTTAACTTGTCTGTATATGACTGTACTTCAACTTGTCTGTATATGACTGTACTTTAACTTGTCTGTGTATGACTGTACTCTAACTTGTCTGTATATGACTGTACTTGAACGTGTCTGTATATGACTGTACTTTAACGTGACTTTAACGTGTCTGTATATGACTGTACTCTAACTTGTCTGTATATGACTGTACTTTAACGTGTCTGTATATGACTGTACTTTAACGTGTCTGTATATGACTGTACTTTAACGTGACTTTAACTTGTCTGTATATGACTGTACTCTAACTTGTCTGTATATGACTGTACTTTAACGTGTCTGTATATGACTGTACTTTAACGTGTCTGTATATGAGAATATGACTGTACTTTAACTTGTCTGTATATGACTGTACTTTAACTTGTATGTATATGACTGTACTTTAACTTGTCTGTGTATGACTGTACTCTAACTTGTCTGTATATGACTGTACTTTAACGTGTCTGTATATGACTGTACTTTAACGGGACTTTAACGTGTCTGTATATGACTGTACTCTAACTTGTCTGTATATGACTGTACTTTAACGTGTCTGTATATGACTGTACTTTAACGTGACTTTATATTGTATGTATATGACTGTACTCTAACTTGTCTGTATATGACTGTACTTTAACGTGTCTGTATATGACTGTACTCTAACTTGTCTGTATATGACTGTACTCTAACTTGTCTGTATATGACTGTACTCTAACTTGTCTGTATATGACTGTACTTTAACGTGTCTGTATATGACTGTACTTTAACGTGACTTTAACTTGTCTGTATATGACTGTACTCTAACTTGTCTGTATATTACTGTACTTTAACGTGTCTGTATATGACTGTACTTTAACGTGTCTGTATATGACTGTACTTTAACTTGTCTGTATATGACTATAAAAAAAAAATTCTTTAAAATACAAACTGTCGAAAATATGTATCGTATTATATACAAGCTGAATGCTCCGTCGTTGCCCGATGAAAAGAATATATAGTCCTATATACGCTACAGATAAAAAATGTATAAACTACAATTAACATAAAGCTATAATAATTTTAAAAAATATATTTATTATTTACTGAAAACAGTTAGGAAAGGAATTTGACATAAATATTGTAATCGGGTTTACAAAAATCATATCTTTTTTTAAAAACAAAATTGTTGTACCATCTCTGGCTGAGAATGGAACACCCGTCTCCTGTATGCGTCTAAATTATAATTATTACATTTTACTTAATGAAAACATTTTAGGAAAAGCTTTAATTAAATCCTGAAATTATATAGGCCTACAATCTTTTTTTAAAGAAAGTAATATTAATGGAAATGTTAAAAAAAATGAGGAAAAAAATAAGTTATCAGTAGGGATCGAACCCCAGGTCGCACGCATGGCAGTCGTATACGCTAACCACTCAGCTAGGGAGGACATATACCAGGATCGATTTATACGCGAGATCGCAAAAGTAAAATATGAGACAATAAGGTTAGGTGTCTTTAAATTAACCGATGGGGGATCTGAATTCACACACACACAGTCCACATTATTTATATATATATAGATACATACAAACAATAAGCCTACATTGAGAATAGTAGCATGACGGTTATGAGCAATGACCTAGTAACTAGATCACATCTGAAAGCATATAGCATTGGCTATCATGGAAGATACCTCTTCACTTCGGGATGGGGGGGGGTAGGATTTGATTGAAGTTATAACTGAATTACACTGACCTAAAAATGTCTTAGAGCACTTCCTTTTTTTTTCTGAGCATACAGGATCCATGTTTGCTTCACCAACGGAAGTCGAATTTTTTCTCTCTCCACGACTTCAAGTAAAGTGCGTTATCTAGTTATTCTAAATCATCGGCAGGGCCACAAAATACTAATATTGTTTTGGTATCACATTAATTGTATTTGTTCTTACACATTAGCCTGTTAAAATATATTGCATGAAAAACTATGCGAAAAAAAAACGACAGTTGGAAAATGCTTTTTTTCCCCCCAGTTCTATTGAATGCAAAATAAAACATAAAAAAATTCTCGGGGGACATTTTGCCAGTTACATAAAACTCCACCACGACCAATCAGCGAGGCTGAGACCGTGAAAACGAAAGGAGGGTGATGGTGAAAAGGTAATGTTTTCCACCTTTGACTTTTAATGAATTCCCGGGACAACTGGCCAGTAACACACAATTTCCCGACCACTGGTCCCGGGAGCTGTAGTTACCGTGACAGTAAAACGACAAATAAATTGTATCACTTCCACCTCGAGAATAGCAGCTGACTTGGCCAAAAGGGGTGGGGGCAACAAATATACATTTCATATGCTTGAGTTGAGTTACCCTCCCTCTTCCCTATTTTTTTATATTATCTATATATATATTTTATATATAAAGTAGACTGTGTGTCAATCTTATTAGTTAATTTCAAGACACGAGACATTATCGTCTCATATTATACTTTTGCGATTTCACTTCCGACATGTGTCTTCGCTAGCTAAGTGGATAACGTATCGGACTGCCTTTGAGGGCGACCCGGGTTCGATTCTCTAGTTATTTTTTACCTTTTTTTCTACAATTTGTTTTTATTTCAATTAATATTATTTTTAAAAACAAAGATTGTAAATCTACGAGCAACTCCGAGCGATTTAGATTATTTATTTTTTTATAAAAAAGACATTCCTTTCCTTTTTTTTTTACCCGATTACAATATTTATTTTAAATTACTTTCCTAAAAGCCTTCAGTAAGAAATATTTTTTATTTAATTTTTAGATTTATAGCTTTCTGTGCATTGTAGTTTATTTTTTTAAAATCTGTAGCTTATACAGGCATGCTTTATTTTCCCCCGAACAACGCCGGGCAATTTAGCTTGTATAGGAGATGTAGATCATTCCAAAGACTCCATTAATTGTTGTTTTCGTAGGCCAAGTCATGCAAGCGGTTTGTGTGCCCAGTAGAATGCTTCCGCCTTTATTTTCCATTGTATAACGTCAACCAACCGGAGCTGGTAAGCACATGGACGCCATCGAGTGCCTGGTAAAACAAAACCCTGAGGACATATGTTTCGATTCGAACCCGATGCCTTCTGTATAGCAATCCAAAAGCGTTGCTGTTAGACAACCCGAACTAATCTCTGATATCCTCAAAGGTATTTAGTAATATCATTCAATTAGCCTTTTTTTCACGTTGTTAGATTTTATTTTTATTCGAAAGAAATAGCCTACACTATTTTGACTTTAAAAGGTATCGGTATGGGAAGTGGGCTGGGAGTATGTAATTGTGTGTTCATGCCCTGATGCTTCACCCCTCACCCCTCCCAATATTATTAAACCCCCTTACAGTGTGGGACCTTAGTTGTTACCATATATATGAATGAAAAAAAAATTATTTCCCAAAAACTGAAAATTTGTTTTACCTAGAACATGGGGTCAGCAACCTACGGCACGCGTGTCAGACTTTGCACTTTGAGCGATTTTCACTGGCACGCCGAATACCAACAAAAAGGCAATACAAGTCTCTTTTAAAAAAAAAAAAGCAGTATGACTTTATGACTGTTGGCACGCTGAATGAGTTAAACACCCTACCCCTGGCACACCAATATAAAAAAGTTACCGACTCCTGACCTAGAACACCCCTGGGAGGGGGGTACTGTATGAGCTAAGTTCTTCTCAGTGACATATTTAACAAATGTAGAGTTTATCTTGAATATGTTCTAAATTTGAGAAAAATATGATAAATGTTTTGTTCAGCCCAAACACTCGCCCCACCCCCAACTCTTTCGTTGGAAAAAAAATAAATCTGGCCTAGCTCGTGCCCCCAAAACATTTCAAACCTTAGGAAAAAAAAACATGGCAAACGTCCCATGAATCTGCCTTATAGTATTGCAACACGTGTCGAGCTTAATTCACTGGAATGGGGTTGAGAAAAAAAAAAAAAAATTTAAATATAAAAATAATAATACTATTATTATTATTCCTGTAGCCTTTTGTCCATTTCTGCACCGTGAACACTCGGTGAAAGGGGATGGGGGAAACAAAGAATAAGAAAGGAGGAGAGGAATGAGAGAGAAGAAGAGGGAGTTTAAGAATGAAGACTAAAGGTTTTTGATTGGCTGGCTGCCTTTATGGATCTAAACGCGAGCTCTGATAAGTGCGAGGGAAGGGGTTTTCGGATAGGTCACGTGTTCCGTTGTACGTTCTGCCCTACCCCAATCTCATCAACACGAGACGGTATCCAATGAAAATTATAAATTAAAAAAAAAAAGAGTTTCCGCTATACCGGAAGTACGTAAAGAAAATGTCCAAGAGCAAGATAAAACGAGAAATCACAGAACTGCGGTTAACGAAGAACGATAAAATAGTGGAAAACAATAGAAGGTAGCATTGGATTATTTTTTATCGCTTTAGAGGATTTTTTTTTTGTGTTGCTTTTTTGTTTTCTATGCTTTGGGTCAATAATTAACGGTGATTTAATTTGAGTTTTGTCTGGAATTAATGAAGCGTAAGAGAGAAAGAGAACGAGAAAGAAAATGAGAGTCAGAGAGAGTTGTTCATTTATTTTTAATGTCATTTATCAACAATTAGCATCAAATATTAGAGTGTTTGTCTGTTATCCGCGCGTGTCGTCGTATTTTATTTCCAAAATGTCGGTCTTGTGTGCAACATAAAAAAAAACACAACAAAAAAACTGAATACGCTTTGAAAATATGCTTTTTGTTTTTGAAAGACCTAACGGCATATTTGCAAAACTCACTGGGCCGATATCAGCTTCCAACTTGAATGCATTGGGTTCTGACATTGCAGCATAAACAGAACATCATTGGGTTCTGGCATAGAAGCATAAACAGAACAGCATTTAGTTCTGACATTGCAGCATAAACAGAACCTCATTGGGTTCTGGCATTGCAGCATAAACAGAAGAGCATTGGGTTCTGACACTGCAGCATAAACAGAAATGCATTGGGTTCTGACATTTCAGCATAAACATAATTGCTTTGGGTTCTGGCATTGCAGCATAAATAGAACAACATTGGGTTCTGACACTGCAGCATAAACAGAACAGCATTGGGTTCTGACATTGTGAAAAGTCTTGTTATCCAAATGTCGTTGTTTTTTTCTCGATGTTTCTGAATGACTTTTTATTTTGGTTTTCTGATTCTATTTTACATAAACCTGTTACCACAACATTGGTTATGGAAAAAAATGGAGAATAGTTAACAAGGCTTACCGTATTATTTATAAACATGCCGGGCCAATAAAATGTTACCAGTTTTTATAATCTTACAATTTTCAAAATTACAAAGATTTTTTTCCAAATATGCTTCCACGATCTTCACTCTCTCCTCCACAGTACATTGCTTTCGATCCATTGGGGTGAGAATTTCAGTGTTTTGTTGTTAAGATTCTTGAAAATGAAACAAAATCTTAGTAATTTTGAAATTTGTAAGAATATAAAAAGTGCGTAACATTTTATTGGCCCACCCTGTACACAGGGGTTGCCTTGGGCAGAGAACGAATCGGTGCCATCTTCCCTCCTCTTCGCTCGCATCTGACGTCACTGAATTTCGTTTGTTTGTTGCACTGGGGATAACCCTGCCACTTTGGTGACTTATAACATTTAAGGTGGTGTAATATCTTTGGCCAATTTGGGAGACTTTAAAATTTTAAGTGAGTGGCCTTTGGAAACTTTCGCTATAATTTGGGGTGATTTGTTGATACATGTAGGCCAATTGGCTTTGATCACTCGGCGTAATTTCGGACACTGAAGTCGAAATTGATTACCTGGGGCGTGATTTCAAGTGACTATAGACATTTTGGGGTGTCTTTTACTCAGCAGGGTGACTTTGGACACTTGTGATGACTTTTGACACATGATATTACTTTCGACACTTGGTTGACTTTAGACACCTGCGTGACTTTTCACAAGTGTGCGACTTTTGGACATTCTGGATAGTGATTTTGGACACTTTGGTAACTTTGGACAGTTTAGAGACTTCGGACACTTAAGGTGTCGTTTGACAAAGAAGTATACTGGACATTTGGGGTTACATTGGACATTTGGGGTGACTTTGGACACTTTGGTGACTTTGGACAGTTTGGTGACCTTGAACACTTAAGGTGTCGTTTGACACAGAAGTAGGCTAGCTTGGACAATTGGGGTGACTGTGGACATTTGGGACGACTTTGGACATTTGGTTTCTTTAATACAATTGAATAGCTTTGGACGCTTGAGTGAATGTGGACATTTGATTGTCTTTGCATTCTTAAAGTGGCCTTGGATATTTTGGGTGACTGTGGACATTTGGGGTAGTTTTGAATACTTGGAAAGACTTTGAACACTTATGCTGACTTTGGACGTTTAGGTTTACGGACTTTTTTTTTTTTTAAAGCAAACAGAATTTATGGAAAAATGACAACTTTAAAATACAGCATTTGGCCAAAATTAGGTTTTGTGCAAGAATAAAAAATAGTTTATGACTCACTGTATAGAAAGTGTTTAAGCAATATTCGGAACGCTTGAAAACAATGACCCTTTTCTTTAATAATCAAACAAACACGAACAGATTTCAGTTGCGTGTGATTGTTTAATAATATCGTGCGTCTGTGCGTATAATATTTATGACAAAAAAAAAACTTATATAAATATAAAAAAATAACGTTTTCCCATGATATATTACTAAAACATGACTTAATTGTTATTTTTTATTTTGTAGTGTTCTGTTTGAATCGATCTCATTACATTAAAAGACATTTAGATTAACTTCAACTTTCAGCTTTGGGCATTGTTTCCTCCCTGCTTTGTGCGTGTGTGTATCTATTACATCCATACAAACAAATGGTCTTACCTCCCTTGGATACTTTAACTAACTTTCAACAGATGGAGCATAATAAAAAAATAAAATAAACAGGTCCTTAAGTTATGAGACAATAGGGCGCAGCGTGATGGGAGGTGGGTAGTGGGTAGCTGTGCGGGGGGGGGGGAAGTGGGGCGCAGGGGGGGGGAGTTATTTCATATCATAAATATGAAGAGAAAAAAACAAAGACGGTGAGAGTTTTTTTGGATGTAAAAACTTCTAGGGAAGCAATGATAAAAAGACACCACATAGGGTGGCAAGAGTTTATGGGGCTATACACCAGGGGGAGGGTGGGAGGCCCAAAAGTTTATGGGGCTATACAACAGCGACCGAGGGGCATATCCCGGGGGTAAGAGGGGGTAGTGGAGGGTGGTGGGTAAATTAAGACCCGGGTGGGGGGAGGAGGGGGTGCATTATTGTAATTAGCATCTGAGCTATTTGATTACCTCGACCGCACAAGATTTACAGGGAAAGGTGGTGGTGGGGGGTGCTGGTGGAAGGGCGCCGTGGTGGGAATTGAAACTAAAATATCTGTTAATTGTGTGCCTCCCATGTTACATGATAGTTATAGGACCATTGACGTCATCAAAAAATGGGGGGGGGGGGGTAGACTGGGTGAGTAAAAGAGAACAAACGAAAGTAAGGGAGAAAACAAGAGAGGAGAGACAGATGGAAAGAGATACGAGGGAAGAGGCGCAGAGAGTGAGGGGGGCAAGAGAGAGTATCTTTATTTGTGAATACTCAGTAAGCTGTACAGTTTAATCAACTATTTATTTTTGCCGATAGTGTATATTATTTCAATATTTATCTTAATTAACATGCTTTAGAGCCCCACTGTCTTACTTATATGTTTAGGTCGGTTATTTTGTTTTAGTTGTTTGATTTGTTCCATGTTTGTAAAGTTTTGAATCATTATTTAGTTTTTTATCTCTTAGCATATAGATTGTATCCCTGTTCTTGGTTGTATGTTAAATGCGCTCTGAGCTTGCATTATGCTTGTTGGCAGCGCTATACAAATGTCATTATTATTATTATTATTAATATTTTTGAAAACATATTTTTTAAATCTTTTAATGTTAAAAAGAATAAAATGTAAATGTTCCTGTTAAGTTGAATAGCACACATGCGGCATGCCAAATGAAGTTGTATTCTTGTAAATTACTGAATGAGTCCAACAGTCAAATACAGTTAAAGACTATTTGTTTAAATAATGTTAAAAGGTATTTGTTCAAATGCGTAATAGACAGTTTGATCAAAAATAGCCAAAATCTACCATTATAATTATTTTGTAATTCTTCAAATCTGGTTTTTACTAATACGGTCGATCTTGATTTGTGTATATCCTTGAATTCAACATCCTTTTGAATTGTGTTGTAAATTATATTAAATGTGTGGTTTATTTTGACATGCAACCCATTCCATGTGAAATTGCATATCGGAAAAAAAATAAGCTAAAAAAAAAACATGTTGTTTCAATTTTCAATTTTCACTATAGCTCCTCAAATGTAACTTAAGCTACATCAATTAGTTCTACAAGGCAGAAATGTTCATTTGTACAAACAAAAATGTGGGGGGGGGGGGGGGCGGAGAGAGAATATGTGCCAAGAAAAATATCCAGAAGCCACTATTGCTGGCTCATCTACTGGTATTACAATCAATAAACACGTAAAAAAAAACGCCACTTACTTTACGGAAGATAAATATATTTTCAGTTCAGCTTTTACCAAATATTATTTTTATTATCATGTAAAAAAAAAAACAGTGACGAAAAAAAAATGCTTAAAAAGCAAACAAACATGTGCTCCATTGTATAATTGGAGGATATGCCTACTTATATTGAGAAAAAATGTCTTCATCAGAGATGGGGTGGGGGAGGGGGGGTGAAGCAAGGAATACCTATAATTACCATTGTTATATTATGGTTGTTATATTATGGTTGTGCCTCTATTGTTTTCTAGTTATAACACTTTTGTTATAAAGATGTGTCACTATTTTTACTCCTTACTCCCTTTATTTTAAGTTGCAATGTCTGCAATCGTCCGTCAATCGTGCGTGGTGCAAAACTTTGCTTCGATTTTTCGACCACTTCCCGTGGTCCGATCGAGCTGAAATTTGGACAGCAGATTTGGGGCGCCTAACAATACATCCTATCAAATTTTTAGTTAAAACGATTTAATAATACTACACTTATGACAATATTCATTTCTTAAAAGGAAAGTATAAGATATATTTTGATTTCGCGTTAAAAATGCCTGTGAAACTTTTTATACTTTTTCGGCGCAAAGCTAGAAAAAAAAATTATGCGCTAAGATTATTACTACCTTTATTTTAAGTTGCAATGTCTGCAATCGTCAATCGTCAATGCATGGTGCAAAAATTGGCTTCGATTTTTCGACCACTTCCCGTGGTCCGATCGAGCTGAAATTCGGGCAGCAGATTTGGGGTGCCTAACAATACATCCTATTAAATTTTCAGTTAAAACGACTTAATAATACTACACTTATGACAATATTCATTTCTTAAAAGGAAAGTATAAGAAATATTTTGATTTCGCGTTAAAAATGCCTGTGTAACTTTTTATACTTTTTTCGGCGCAAAGCTAGAAAAAAAAAATTATGCGCTCATATTATTTTTAGAACAATTCATACGGAGTAAGGAGATATTTTTGAGATTTGCAACACAGATATTTTTTCTGTACGTTTCATTTGCAGTAGTCAATCAATTATTTAATTACATGATGGTAAACTTAGTTTGCAAATAAAGGGAGTATGATAAAAACTGTGTTTTTATGGTTTTCTTGTTACTCCCTTTATTTTAAGTTGCAATGTCTGCAATCGTCAATCGTGGTGCAAAAATTGGCTTCGATTTTTCGACCACTTCCCGTGGTCCGATCGAGCTGAAATTTGGACAGCAAATTTGTGGCGCCTAACAATACATCCTATCAAATTTTCAGTTAAAACAACTTAATAATACTACACTTATGACAATTTCATTTCTTAAAAGGAATGTATAAGAAATATTTTGATTTCGCGTTAAAAATGCCTGTGAAACTTTTTATACTTTTTTCGGCGCAAAGCTAGAAAAAAAAATTATGCGCTAAGGTTATTTTTAGAATAATTCATACGGAGTAAGGAGATATTTTTGAGATTTGCAACACAGATATTTTTTCTGTACGTTTCATTTGCAGTAGTCAATCAATTATTTAATTACATGATGGTAAACTTAGTTTGCAAATAAAGGGAGTATAATAAAAACTTCGTTTTTACGGTTTTCTTGTTACTCCCTTTATTTTAAGTTGCAATGTCTGCAATCGTCAATCGTGGTGCAAAAATTGGCTTCGATTTTTCGACCACTTCCCGTGGTCCGATCGAGCTGAAATTTGGACAGCAGATTTGGGGCGCCTAACAATACATCCTATCAAATTTTCAGTTAAAACGATTTAATAATACTACACTTATGACAATATTATTACGTGACACAATTCCTTCGAACAGAAACCAATCAGTTATTTCGTTCTCGTAATTACTGTCCGTGTATTCAACACCACTGACCATCAACGAAGTAAGTAATGGGCTTACCTAATCAGCTATGAGATGTTGTTTCAGCAAACACTAGTGGTCATCCAACACTTTCATGTCAGCCGAGTTATAATTTATTTATGATACCTGATCAAGTCAGTTCATTATATTGTCCATTATATTTATTTTAGATGACATACTAATCCGTATTAAGAATGTTATTCTTGTATTTTGACTCCGAGCCCCCCTTAATAAATATGAATTCCAGCTCAATTGTGCTGTTGTTTCAATGTTCAGTATATTTATTAACAGTTCTTCTTATGACAGAATTAGTAAGTAGTTGATGTTTATCTCATTAACTTAGTATGAGTTGAATTACTGTTGTTGTTGTTATTATGGTTGTTATAGTCTAGAGTATGAGTATGCCCAAAGTTGTATATCCTTTTGACATCTGTTATGCAACAATAGTGTATAAGTGTAATTCATCTTGTTTCCTGGTAAATATTTATATCAGCTCAAGTTGGTTGTATATTTTACTTGTCTTGTATATAATAGGATTACTATCAGTAATTATAGTTCCTAAGACCACACATGTAAAATAGTTTACAATGAAATGACTGAGATAAGAATTCAGTTGTAAATACTTTTAAACTTTAATACTGAAAGTACTGAATTGTTCTTCAGTTTCTGATATTCACATATTTGTACAATAGGCTACAGTTCCATAATTGATATAAAACAAGAGTATGGCTTAGATCCATTTAACATGCATTTCAATAGGTGTATGTATGGAATCCTTGTCCAAATAATAAATTGAAATATATAAGAAACACATTCCAAACCTGATATTTAGAATTTACATTATTAAGTTGAGGTAGTTGAACAAACAAGGCAAGTTCAGAGCACATGCACGAAGTGACTTATTAACAGACAGCGACATACGCCTAACTGTATTGAAAAGGCAATAGGCCGAAAAGGGTAGATTGAACGCGGTTGTTCCTTTTATAGTTTAACAGTTTGGGCGTATCGTAATTGTTTTAAGCATATTTTGTAAACAACACGATTACTTAAGGTAAATGACGTTGTATCGTTCTTATCGATTATTAACGAGACTTTATAAATCGAATTAAAATGCTTCTAGAAGATTCTTAAAATAGCGTCTCTTCCGGTGTTGATATTTAATAACTTTTATTCTCCCAACGTTAGATTCGCGATTCGCAATTATTAATACTAGAATTTAATAAAGGTAATTATTATGAATCTCCGTTTCATAACAATATTCATTTCTTAAAAGGAAAGTATAAGAAATATTTTGATTTCGCGTTAATAATGCCTGTGCAACTTTTTATACTTTTTTCGGCGCAAAGCTAGAAAAAAAAATTATGCGCTAAGATTATTTTTAGAACAATTCATACTGAGTAAGGAGATATTTTTGAGATTTGCAACACAGATATTTTTTCTGTACGTTTCATTTGCAGTAGTCAATCAATTATTTAATTACATGATGGTAAACTTAGTTTGCAAATAAAGGGAGTATAATAAAAACTTCGTTTTTATGGTTTTCTTGTTATATAGTTGTCACTAATGTCATACATTTGTGTCACAACTGTTATATAGTTGTGTCAATATTGTCTTATACGCAAAAGCGAGTGAAATATTCCCTTAAGGCCTATTCGATCTATAGGCATGTGAAGCAGCGTTCACCTGTTTTTGTGAGCATGGCGTACAAAAGGATTGCATGGGGAGACCAATCCCCAGCCACCATTGCTACAAACTAATGTCAGGTAACCATTAGAGCTGGGTAGATTTAGGGACACACTCGGGGACCGGAGAACGAATCTTAGACACACTCGGGGACCGGAGAACGAATCTTGACACACTCGGGGACCGGAGAACGAATCTTAGACACACTCGGGGACCGGAGAACGAATCTTAGACACACTCGGGGACCGGAGAACGAATCTTAGACACACTCGGGGACCGGAGAACGAATCTTAGACAAACTCGAGGACCGGAGAACGAATCTTAGACACACTCGGGGACCGGAGAACGAATCTTAGACACACTCAGGGACCGGAGAACGAAAATTAGACTTCACGTAGATTTAGGGACACACTCGGGGACCGGAGAACGAATCTAAGACACACTCGGGGACCGGAGAACGAATCCTAGACACACTCGGGGATCGGAGAACGAATCTTAGACTTCACGTAGATTTAGGGACACACTCGGGAACCGGAGAACGAATCTAAGACAAACTCGGGGACCGGAGAACGAATCTTAGACACACTCGGGGACCGGAGAACGAATCTTAGACTTCACGTAGATTTAGGGACACACTCGGGGACCGGAGAACGAATCTTAGACACACTCGGGGACCAAAGAACGAATCTTAGACACACTCGGGGACCGGAGAACGAATCTTAGACTTCACGTAGATTTAGGGACACACTCGGGGACCGGAGAACGAATCTTAGTCTTCACGTAGATTTAGGGACACACTCGAAAACCGGAGAACGAATCTTACACTTCACGTAGATTTAGGGACACACTCGGGGACCGGAGAACGAATCTTAGACTTCACGTAGATTTAGGGACACACTCGGGGACCGGAGAACGAATCTTAGACTTCACGTAGATTTAGGGACACACTCGGGGACCGGAGAACGAATCTTAGACTTCACGTAGATTTAGGGACACACTCGGGGACCGGAGTACGAATCTTAGACTTCACGTAGATTTAGGGACACACTCGGGGACCGGAGAACGAATCTTAGACTTCACGTAGATTTAGGGACACACTCGGGGACCGGAGAACGAATCTTAGACTTCACGTAGATTTAGGGACACACTCGGGGACCGGAGAACGAATCTTAGACTTCACGTAGATTTAGGGACACACTCGGGGACCGGAGAACGAATCTTAGACTTCACGTAGATTTAGGAACACACTCGGGGACCTGAGTACGAATCTTAGACTTCACGTAGATTTAATGACACACTCGGAGACCGGAGAACGAATCCTAGCCGAGTGTAGTTGCTGCTTAATTACTTGATCGAGAAGTCGTTAAGTTCTACTATGCTCTACAACACCACCACTTCACGTATGCACCAATGTCAAAAAAAGTGTCTCATTGTCTCTCAATTTTCTGTAATTAAGAAAACAACAACCAACCAACAGCAACAATTATTCCCAGCTAATCCAATCAACCAGATCTGATTCCCGGGAAAGCCAAACCTTAACCCAGCACCCTTTATATTCACCCTCCCCCCCCCCATCTCTCTAAACCCCCCCCCCCCCCCCGCGACAGATACTAAACTAAACTCATTACGCTAATGAATTGTCTTAATTTATTGTCAATGAAAATAACAACACCAAAAAAAAAGGACCATACTAAACACTAATCTTTGGAAGTGGAATCGGGGGTGGGGAGGAGGTGGGTAAATGGGAAGAATGGGAGAGGGGGCGCAGTGATAAACCATTTACATCAACTTTTCCCTCCCATCCCCAAAACCCGTAACCTCTATCCCCATTGAAGCGTGTGTTATAGAAAGACATTCAATTAATTACTGTTTGATCCATTTCATCTTTTGACTTCGCCATTAAATTAATGAATCCGGTACTCATTAAATTTAACACAATTTACTTGTGTAAGAGAGTATATATTATAAATATATAGATCTATATAATGTATGTTCGGTATAAAAGAGTTTTTTTTACTTCCTTTATTTTAAGTTACAATTTCTGTCTGTCTGTCTTTCTATCTGTCTGCAATCATGCGTCGTGGGAGCAAAACTTTGCTTCGATTTTTCGACCACTTCCCGTGGTCCGATCGAGCTGAAATTTGGACAGCAGACTTGCCCCGACTAACAATACGTCCTTTAAAATTTTCAGTTAAAACGACTTAATAATACTACACTTATGACAATATTCATTTCTTAAAAGGAAAGTATAAGAAAATGTTGATTTCGCGTTAAAAATGCCTGTGCAACTTTTTATACTTTTTCGGCGCAAAGCTAGAAAAAAAAAATTATGCGCTAAGATTATTTTTAGAACAATTCATACAGAGTAAGGAGATATTTTTGAGATTTGCGACACAGATATTTTTTAATTACATGAGGGTAAACTTAGTTTGCAAATAAAGGGAGTATGATAAAAACTTTGTTTTTTTACTCCCATTATTATCAAACTTCATTGACGCAATTACGAAATTTTTTTGGTACTTCCATGTATATATAGCTCAGTGCCATACAGTGCACTTATCTATATTTAAAAGTCCTCATTTTCTCATCCTTTTATTCTCCATTTTAATTGCTTGAGTACTCCATACATATATATATCTAGAGCTAAGTGATCATTAGCAAAAGAAATGGAAATTTCATTTAAAAATAATACGCTTGCTTTTCAGTAGCGTAGCAAGGGGGGGGGGGAGCAGGGGGAGCCGCTCTCCCTACGACCATTTTCGAAAAAGAAGGGCCTTTTCGGGAAAAATTAATTTAATAATTTTAACAAGCCATGTAGCACAATTTATACTGTTTCTAATATTTTTTTTAAAATTGCATTTCAACAATTTAATTTGTTACAATATGATTAATGAACCTTGTTAGATCTAGTTAATTTGAGATTAATTTAATTTGATACGAAGTGAAGGTCACACTCTAGTGCAGGGGGTCGGCAACCTTTTGCTAATGGTGTGCTAAGCTAGGATTTCTAAATCATTCAGCGTGCCAACAGCCTAAAAGTCAACCTGCTCTATTATACTTGTTTTCTTATAAAACAAGTAGGTAATTTAAATCTGTAACTAGACAAAGGCCAAAAGCAAAGGAACTCTCTAGAGAAAACTTTTTTATTAGCATTTATACCAAATACAAAATTATATTACTAAACTTTCACATTTATGGTAACTATTTTGTAAAGGTTATCATTTAGTTGTCAAAATACATTTCTATCAACTGATAATATTTATTTACATTTATTATAATATTTTGTTCTCTTTTGTTTTTTTCATTAGGAGGCGCGTCGGAGTGTTGCCTCCTTGCCCCTCCTGTGGGCATAGTTTTGATGAGAGCCAGGGCTCGGGGATGGGGGGGGGGGGGGGTGATTGGGACTTCCCACACCTGGGCGAAGACTCTAATCGCGTTGTATTGTGTTCTCAGTTCCACTGAGATGTTTTTTTATGTGTCTGATAAGTCTAATTTGCCGAACAACATTAAGCGGAATTGATACAAAGTTATCATACAAACTGGGTAGTTAATGTAATGTTCAGAAAATGTGCATATATAATATTAGTAGTATAATATTTATACAATTTTCAACTATTTTTTGACAGTTTGGTCATTATAAAGTTATAATTTGTAGACCATTTAGTCTTTTACAAAATAAAATTAAAAAACATAATATTAGAAATATTAGTGGAAATAAAAGTAGCTAATTATTTCCCTTTAATTAAAATAAAGATTCTAAATTTGATTCAATAGTGATGCCAAACAAGTAATGTTTTGTAATATAACAAATATTACTAATTATTATTTCTTTACATAAACTAGCGTTGTGGTATTCATTGCAAGATTTAATTATTATATGTATAAAATTAATTTACGTTAAATAGTTGTAAGTAAACATTTCCTGCATTAGTTATTTGTCTATTTAACCTTGAGGAGTTTATTTCTTAAATAATTTGGCACATTTCGATGCCCATTTCAATAAAGGATTAAAATTCAACTGGCTACGTTTTTCAAATCGCCAATATCCCTATACTTAATTAAAAAAAAGTATCTACATCTAAGAAGGTCGTAGTAAGATTAAGCCAGTTATGCTTGATTAGGTATGAAAAAATCTATTTGAAAGTCTTGAAACTCCGCTTTGAGTGCTTTGGTGTGCTTCTGAAAAAGCCCAACAATCTGTCTTAATATATGCCTTTGTATAGGGAAGTACATAATATAAATTGAATTTGATTTCACTCAATATAAATAATACTGAAAAATATAGTTGTTTTTGTTTTAATCAATAATAAAACACCTCTTGCAGGTCTCTCGCGTGACATTGAAAATCGCTCTGCGTGCCAAGTTTGGCACGCGTGCATTAGGTTGCCGACCCCTTTTCTAGTGGATACCAGGTCATAAGCAGGAACTTAGAGTGTAACCTTTCAGGAACGGCCAACCTTTTGTGCCTAACTTTTACGGTGATGTATAAGTGGTGCGTGGACACAGCAGAGTTAGTTCTCCGAGCCCCAAAAGAGTACGCTCGCTCACATTCTCCAAAAAAGGTGGGGTTCAAGTCTGGTTTACTCACCGAAAAGTAATAATGTGACTTAAAGCGCGCTGGCTTTCTCTTTTTCGGCCGTATACTTGTAATGATCGAATACTCTGGTTACATGAACTTCGCACAAAAAAAAAAAAAAAAAAAAAAAAAAAAAAAAAAAAAAAAAAAAAAAAAAAAGATACCCACAGAATTTAAAAGAAAGAAGAAAAGAAGAGAAAAATCTTGTTTTAAAGAAATTCCGTTTGTTAAGGATATAACCATCGGGCGCGGTGTTTTAATAGCTGAGAGGAAAAACTTAGAAAAGAATAGAACGTTCTTATAACGTATCATATTTTGTAATTGACACATAGATACAGTAAATGAAAATGTTGAAACTCTATTTTTTTTTTAAATCTCTTTAAAAATGTCTATATTGCGATTTATCTCATATTTCAAAATCAAAACGAAGAATAATTTAATTAGAAGCATTCGCATTAATTCTATAAATATTTTTCGACACTAGATACTCATCCCGAAAATGAGCAGTAGATGCAATCAATTTTGCAGAAATTTCCATCACTCCTATAGTTGCTAGTAAAAATCGTGAAGTGTTAAAAAAAAATTCTGCACTTTATACAGTGTGTGTATCCTGAGGCACAGGATTTTCTTATAACACTTGATACGTACGAATTTTAGTTCTTCTATTAATCTGGAAAAATTTATAAAAGTGGGGACTTTTTCCTAAAAGTTCGTTCCCCCTAGCGTCAAAACCTGGCTACGCCACTGTTGCTTTTGCATTGGACAGTATCATCCACAAGACGTTTGATGTGATTTCTTGCAAACGTAAATAACGATTAAAAAAAATACAGGACAACAAAAGATAACAATTTACACAAGAAAACATGTGCACACATTTAGTTCACACAGTTCCACGCCTCTAAACTTGTTAGATTCTCTATAAAAAAAAAAAACAAGAAGAAAAATAACAATAAAAGAATGGCACCGGTTTCTCTTGACTTGATTCCATCATTTCAGTTTTCCCTAAACCTCTTCAATAACCCACAATCGCATTAAGTCAAACACGTAGAGAGGGCATCTTAATGAACTTTTAAATTGTAAGGCGAATGCAAAGAGGGGGAGACTATTATAGACACTCACAATTGTGCTATTAGACTTCCCTCCCCCTTTTGTATGTATTTCCTTTTTTCTGGCTTTTCGCTATTTCGTCAAGGAGTTTTTATCTTCATTGTGAATAGCGGACATCTTTATTAACATTATTATCCCCCCCCCCCCCTTCCCATCCTTCCACTCTTCTCAGCTGTACGACAGCCCTCCCTCTTTCTCCCCAAAAGTCCATTCCGCAAATACTCTCATCGGCTTTTAAACGCACGTGTTTCGCTAACCTTTGACCCATAAATACATTAACGGAGAGGAGACAAATAAAAAGGGGTAAAAGGGAGGGGGTGGCAGGGGCTGGTAGGGCGCCCGGGTTCTTCACAAAGACGCGGTCGTCCCCCCCCCCCCCCCCCTATTCAGTCCGAGATGCTCGGATCACCCGCTTAGTCAATTTGATCATGATTGTGTGCCCCTTGTTTGGATACTCTTCTTTTTTTATCGGAGATCGAGTTAGCAGAGCTGAAATGGCAGCTACGGAAACCCACAGTGTCACTTTCATACAAAAGAAAAAATGTTAAGAAAAACAACAACACGTATTCAGCACTGTTTTTCTAGACTATAATTTCGAAATTTCGGATAACGTATCTTTTAAAAGGATTAATAAAACTATTTTTTAACTTCAACTAAATTAGACTTTATAATTTCAAAATTCTATTATAATCTAAATAGTGAAAAGAACACTACGCCGACGTATTAGTATTAATTCTGAAAATGTATTCAAAAATATACGTGTATGTATAAAAGAACTTCTATATAATGTACACACAAACAATGATTCCGAATAACATGTACATGGCTTTAGTTTAAATTTTATTACTTTCTGTTTATATGTAAATGGATTTATTTTTCTTCTTTCGTATCCAAATCTCTTACATAGTCTTCTACCGACTGTGAACTAGATTTGCAAATATCGCCTACTGAAACTTATTCAGTTTTTCTAAATTAGATTTTAAATCACTCTCTTTTTTGTTCTTCTTCTTAATAAATTCAATAGCTTCAGATTCCAATAGCCTATTCAATTTGGTGGAATAGATATATATTTTATTGAAAATGGCCGCTGCGGTATACCGTAAAGCACTTTACGCCTTAAAAAAAAAAAACGAACCGAGCAACATTCGATACAATGAGAAGTGGGGCTGTTGGGGAGTAGGGTGCGTATTGACGTCCGTGTTGATCTTTTTATTTGTCGCGTTGTAAGGACGACCTCCCAGATTCTGAGCCCCACGAACCGAAGTGGGGGCCCCACGAAGAACCAAAGGTACATGATCAGTGAAATAGTCACACAATTAGTATCAATAGAGAGATTGAATTATCCCCCACCTCCCCCCCACCCGTTCCGGTCAGGGCGAATTCATGCCACTAGTACGATATCAGACCAGTGGTGTGTTGAGGGGTGGGATTGGTAGGGTGGGGGCGGGGAGCTTACGAACACCCGTTCACCCCTATTGGGCTCCGACGATTGTTGGCTCCTCTGTTGGGGTGCATTGTGTCGTCGAGAACGACTCTATTGTTGAGATGGCCAGTGTTTATCCGAAAGTACCAGTTTCAATTATGCTGCTGACGTGTAGTCGCGCGGTTTCTTCCAGAACTGTTTCTCTTGTAAAACAGAAGATTAAAATTTGTAATATGTCCAATGATATTAACTTGTGTGTGCGTGCGTGCATATAGAGTCTAATACAATAGCGTTTGAGGTTTACATGCTTGGTTCCGTATGTCTTTATTAAGAGTTAATACGCGCACACTCTTTCTGAGACTTTTAGAGTTTCGACAAAGGTCTCCAATTGTGATAGGGCTTACGTTCAGGGCAATAGAGAACACATATTTATGCTTGCATTATAGTAAGAATAGCCTACAATACAATAGTTAGCTTTTATTATGTATTTCAACAATTGTGGGGTCTGAACTTGTACTTGTTCACATGCAATGATTTGAAGTTAGTTTGGTGCAAACTGGTAGAGCCACGTATGGACATAGAGAAAGTAACTATTTGGAAAGCTCGATTTTTTTTTAGCTATGCAAATTTATAAGCTGTGGATAAGTTTCCATTATCCAATATATACTCGAATACTAGGCATGGATCACCCTCTTTGTTGATAGAATTGTCTTGCATGTTTATATAAACGGAAGCATTCTGCTCAGCTCCGACAGAAAATTTAACTACTACGAGTCTTCATTAGCTAAAGACAGAAATATATTTACACCAATTTTCTAATCTACAATGTTGTCAAACCCTTATTTAGACAGGCACTGATCGACTTGTCGCTTCACTTGAACATGTTTACTTAATTGCCTTTGTTTTCTATTTCAAATTATCAAAAATTTAATAGAACAAAAAAAAAACCATTTCCTTAAAAATGCTAATTGATCTTTTCAAAGGTTCACTGTTAGCAGTAGATTTATTGTTATCCATTGGAGTATTTTTTCAGTAAAGTTTAACATTGTACAATGTGATAGAATAGACAATATGAATAAATTGCTCTTAGTAACTTTTAGTAATTCTAACTTAGAAATACACCACAATAGCAATCTATTACAATGCTCAGATAAACATACGGATAAAAAAACACTTTCCATATCCCTTATTGAAGGACAAATGCAGAGAAGTACTCTTACTTCTCAAGTGGCACCCGGAATGGGTTACCTGAACAAACCAGGAATTAGTAACTTAACACCATTTAAAACACTAATAAAAATGCAAGACTAGACTCAGAACACGGATGAGCGTAGGATGCAAAAATCTTCATTATAGAACAAACGTCTGTAATATATAAGATATCATAAAGCGACTTTATATAATTTGTACTCTCTCTCTTATATGCCCTGTGTCCATTCTAATGCAGTTACTTCTAATGACGTTGTAATATTTCACGTTACTCATTCCCTCCACTTTCTGCGCAGAATATTCTGATGTAAAACACAAGAAATACCGCTTCAATACCACAGATTGACGTTTATACTAAGTTACATCATCTAAATATCCTATCAATTGCTATCTGACACTGTAGTCGATATGATTATTTTTAGCCATCTAAAACTTTAACGATTATTTTCTTTTGCAACTCTGATCTTATCGTTCTAATTAACGTTCAGTCCTCCATTAGATTTCCCTACCTTATAACGCACATTTCATCGGCTTATATATTTATTTATATTTATATCTTCATTGCTCTCTTTAAAAACAAACTTTGATAATAAAAGGAACTTATTATTACTTGTCAAGGGAATTCTACGTTAATTATTCAATCTTCTGTTTAAGTGTTTGTTTTCATTCAAGTTAATAGAATTTGATTAGAGTTTTGAGCAGAAAACTATAACTGAAGCAGATTGAACATAAACAAGAATACAAGTAATTAATTGCTTCATCGTATCAACATTGTACAACAAAATAAACTGAAAAATAGACAGCCAGACATATAGTCATACAAATAAGACAGATAGATAGACAAACAGAAAGATAGGGAGTAAATGTCTATTTACATATACGGAGTAAATGTCTATTTACATATACGGAGTAAATGTCTATTTACATATACGGAGTAAATGTCTATTTACATATACGGAGTAAATGTCTATTTACATATACGGAGTAAATGTCTATTTACATATACGGAGTAAATGTCTATTTACATATACGGAGTAAATGTCTATTTACATATACGGAGTAAATGTCTATTTACATATACGGAGTAAATGTCTATTTACATATACGGAGTAAATGTCTATTTACATATACGGAGTAAATGTCTATTTACATATACGGAGTAAATGTCTATTTACATATACGGAGTAAATGTCTATTTACATATACAGTGACCGAGCGGCTGCGCGTTCCACTGGCGTACCGAAGGTTCTGGTTTCGAGCCCTGGTGAAGGCTATGATTTATTTTCCCTCAATCCGAGGGTGTCCATGAGTCTACCCAGCTCTGACGGGTATCTGGCATTAGTTGGGGCTAAAGTTAAGGAGGCTGGGTATTGTGCTGGCCACACACCACTCTAGTATGCCGTGGCCACATAAATTAATGAACGCTGCACAGAAGAGACGGTCGAGCATGTGCTTTTAGCCTTGCAGGAGCATAGAGTGGATGGGAACGGTCAACTGTTTGCACCGAACCTATAAGGTGACTTGGCTACACTGCGTAGCACTAGTGTGTATGTCCACCGAGCCCTAAGAGATTAATCTCGGTTCGTACTCACTCCGGAGAAGTGGGGTTCAAGTCTAGTGAACACTGCTTCTATGAGCAATTTACTTTACTTTACTTAAATGTCTATATACATATACAATTAATTGACTCCTAAACCATTTTATTTTCATGTTTATACTTTTATCTTCTTAGATATTAAAAACGTCCTTCCTCGGCAGCAGGTCCTTAAAAATTAAAAACATATCCTTTAATATAATATATCTTATCATTTTATTGACGATTTTATTTGTTTTCTAGCCATGTAGCACCCCTTCACCTTTTCAAACAACAACATACATTCAAATAATATCAAATATTTGTTTCCATTTCAAATGAAATCCAAGCAAGCCAAAAGCAAAGAATGCAAAATGTAAAAAGAAATTCACATTTTTAGCAGATCCTTGAAATTAATTCTTCAAGAAAAAATATATATGTATACATTTTACTAGACGAGAAACAAAGAAAAAAAAAAGAAGAAAAATTGATTATTATCTTCATAGCAAAAACCATAGATCCGATTTTTTTCAGGGGGCTTTATTTCTTATTCATTTTTATTTATGTATTTATTTCTATTTATTTATTTATATATTATTTGCCCCCAGCCTGTTGGCACGGAGCGACAGAGAGAGAGACACACACACACACACAGAGAGAGAGAGAGAGAGAGAGAGAGAGAGAGATAGAATAAATCTGTCCATCACGTAGTGTTACACCGCAGGGCGAGCACTGGAGCTGTAATTAATTCGAACCCCCCCCCCTCCCCCCTTGCATTCAAGAGCTCATTTCCGTGCTACAATGAAATCAAGCCAACCGCGAACGGATTGAATTCCAATTTGGGGCTACTGCCCTATAATCCTAGTTATCACTTTAAATTTCACTCTCACTCCTCCTCCCCCCCCCCTTCAACCTTCTCCACCCACCTCTTCATACCTCCCTCCTCCCTTCCCCGGTCGTTTTCTTCTTCTTCTCTCCCTTTACACTCTGCTCAAATTAGGAACAATAACAAACACTCAATTTGCATTCTCTTTCAATACTTCCCTCCCCTTAGCTTCTATTATTTTTTATTTATTTAATGGATGAGGTTGTTGTTTTTTTTAATGGGGTTTTTGTGGAAAGAATAATTTTGTGGATTCGATAGAGAAAGATATTCTAACTGCACTAAAGTGGCACTGGCGTCGTCCGGTATACACGACCTTAAAACCTTCACTTTCATTTACGATTTCAGTATTAGTACTCCAAGCGAGCATTTTATTGGGAAAAAAATTATTAGCCTACTGTACTGTTGCAAGTTTATATTTTTTAACTGCATAAGGTCCCCAAACTGCGTACCCAAGGGTCATCTGTCACAGTATGGAAGTATGTTATTATACAAAAAGATATTTAATGAGAGAAACTTTGAGAAAAAAATACCGTTGATGTAAGTATAAGGTGAGTGGAAAGGTGGACGACTCGCGATGCTCTGATCCAAGTGTTCTTATGAAAAAATAATATTGTTATTGAAGATATGATTCGATTATTCAATACACTCTTATGGATACTTTACATGAATAAACATATTTTGGATTGCGTTCTGTTGAAGAATATGTGCCTTAAAGTGAGAAAATAATAATGTAGTAAATCTAACTTTAGACATTCATATTTTGAATTGATAGTGAACCATGTGATATATGTATCATGATGTATATGTGAACATGTGAATTATATTGTATTTAGTACCAATGTATTACTGATATCAATATGAGAAGTGTATACACTTCAGGAGCCAGCTGAAGACTCACTTATTCCAGTAGCAGTATTCGCATGTACATATATACATTTTCGTCTGTTGTTCGTAGTCTGTACTCTGTAATTGTCGTCAGCGCTTAGAACTGTCACCAACGGGATATGCGCTATACAAGCACTATTATTATTATAATATCGTCTTGAAGATGAAGTGTCTTTATCTTTTAATTAACTTTAAATATTTTACTGGAGCTAATGGAGCTAAAAGCCATCCAGTAAAAACTGAATTCCCGTTTTCGAGTTCACTTTTGTATATTTATTTATTTTCAATATCTCCTGACCAGATTAGTCCCACACCATCCTCGCTTCATTATAGATGTAGGAAAATTAGACGAAACAGCTGTGTCTCTATTGACGTAGAGCAGGGGTTCCCAACCCTGTGCCCGCGGGCGCCGAACGATTCGTATGTGCCCGCCTCACACTATTCGACAGAGACAGAATTTTTTTCAGAAACATTATTTTAAAATATGGTTTATTTTTATTCATTTGTTAGAGTTTTAATTTTTTTTTGACTGCCTAAGTTTATTAAATATGTTTGATACTTGTCCCAACTTGTCTAGCGGCGAGCCAGACTGCACTATTTACGCTAGCCTGGAACGGCTAGTGCCATTTGCACATCACACCTTGTACACGCAGAAAACCCGAAGTGAACGAATGGAACGAACACCACGAACTGATCCGATAAACGCCGAAGGCACCAAATCACAAGGCACATAACTCTGATTGATCTGCGATCATCGGCTCACTTCGGGTTTTCCGCGTGTACATGGAGTGATGCGCAAAAAGCATTCCCCGCCTGGAACCGCGTTGTTGTCATTGTGATTGCTGCCCTGTTCGGGTCGCGACAGTTAGATAAGAGACATGTTCGTCAGACGAAACACGAATTAGGAGTTTTCTATAAAAAAAATAATATTTACTGGCTAAAAGCGAGGTGCGTAATTTATTGTATTCATAAACTATTATTATTGAGGAGATAGTTATAGTTCTTGTTATAATATATTTATGCATATAATGCAGAACAGACTTGCGCTATAACATTCATATTATATTGTAGTTCAATTATTTATTTTTTTATTATTAAAAGACAACGAACCTATAATTTTAACACTGACTGGGAGGAATCATATTGTTTCGTTAATTTGAAAAATAAATGCGTTTGTTTGTTGTGTGGTAGTAGCATTGCAGTGCCGAAAAAACATAACGTTGAACGACACTTTCACACAAATCATGGCACTTTTAATGTGAATTATCCTCTTAAATTTGAAGTAAGAAAGAAAAAAATTTGTAATCTAAAATCAAGTCTAACAGCACAACAGACTGTTTTCACTAGACATGTGGAAAATTCTAAAAAGGCCACCATTGCTTCTTTCAAAATATCTCACATGCTCGCAAAAAAGAAGAAACCTTTCATTGATGGTGAGTTGTTTAAGGAACTATTTTTGACTGGTGCCGATTGTTTGTTTGATGGATTTTCTAACAAACGTGAGATTGTCTCAGCAATACAAGACATAAAGTTGTCAAATAACACAGTCACAAGAAGAATACATGCAATTTCAACAGACATACAAACTCAGTTAAAAACTGACTTGAAAATATGAGACTGGTTCTCGCTACAATTTGACGAGTCAACAGATATATCAGACACCGCACAGTTAGCAGTTATGGTGAGAATGGTGTTTAGTAACTTCACAGTAAAAGAGGATATGTTACAAATATTACCTATGAAAGGACAGACAAGGTGTGAGGATATTTATAATACATTCAAAACATACGCTAAGTCAATAAATATGCCTTTGCAAAAGCTGTCTGCAATAACCACTGATGGGGCGCCAGCAATGATGGGTAAAAACAAAGGATTTATTGCCCTCTGCAAGAAGGATGATTCATTTTCAAACTTCATGTCCTACCATTGTATTATCCACCAGTAAGCTCTGTGTTGTAAACTTTTGCCATTTGAACACGTCATGAAAATAGTTACAAAAATAATCAATTCTATTCGAGCAGCTCCTTTGCAACACCGACTTTTCAAGGCCCTGTTAGAAGATACTGAAGATAAAGAACATGATCTTATTCTGCATACTGAATTACGTTGGCTCAGTAAAGGAAAGGTTCTTACAAGATTTGTGAGTTTAATTGAAGAAATAAAAACATTTATAAACGATAGAAAGGAAAATTATGATGAACTAGCTGACTCTGGCTGGCTGATTGATTTGGGATTTCTCACAGACATCATGGAAAAATTGAATTGAATTTGGAGTTGCAGGGTAAAGACAAAAGCATAGCTGAAATGATAAGTTCTGTAAAGTCATTTAAAGCTAAATTGGATTTGTTGATATCACATCTGCAGATCAATTCTCTCATGCATTTCCCACATATGAAGAAAAGGCTAGGTAACAATGAATTAAATGTGACATTATTTATTAAGCATCTTCAAGAGTTAAAAAAAACAGTTTGAAGAGAGATTTTTGCAGTTTAAACATATTGAGCCAATAGTTTCCTTCTGTATCAATCCTTTTACTTGCCAAATAAATGTTATGGAAATAGACGCATGTATTGCAGATTTTGTTCAAGGTAAGACAGAAGAACTAGAGTTAGAAATTTTGGACCTTAAGAATGATATTTTGCTAAAATCCTTAATGTCAGAGGAATTTTGGAATACAGTGGATAGAGAAAAGTTCCCATTGTTGAAAAAAGCGGCATATAAAATTGAATCATTTTTCGGTTCGACATATTTATGCGAATCATTGTTTTCAAACATGAACTTAATAAAATCAAGATATAGATCTCGACTCACCGATGAGCATCTTTATGATTGTCTGCTAACAGGATTATCGTCATACGCTCCTAATTATGAAGCTCTGGCCAATGAAATGCAATGCCAAATATCACATTGACTTTATTATATTTTTTTATTAAATGTTTTCTTTGTATTTGTGTGTTTTGTTTACTTTCTTTACAAATTACGTTTTGTAAATACATTTCTCTGTGTGTATGCAATTTGAAAAAAATGCCAAATAATTTTATTATTTTGAAACATTTTTATTTTTTATTTATTAATACATTATGACTATAAGAAAATAAGAAAATAAATTATGGGAAAATGACAAGTTATGGAAGGAGTTTGTCGATTTAAAATAGGTGGTGCCCGCCACCCTACCGATATTTTAGAATGTGCTCTAGAGTAAGAAAAGGTTGGGAACCCCTGACGTAGAGTATGAGGCTTGACATATACTATTTTTTCTGTAGGCTCATTTCCCAACTTTGTTCCAAAAGGTCTCTCTTCTTTTTCTTCGCCATTATCAACTCCTAGTGGAACATAGGCCATTAACGATTTCTTTCCATGTCTTCATGTCTCTGGCTATCTTCTCTAACTCTTTCCAGCTTTTTCCCTATCAGCTGCACATCCTTTTCTACTTCTCTCCGCCAGGTGTTCTTGGGTCTATCTCTTCGTCTTGCACCCTGTGGATTCCATGCACGAGCTTGTCTAGTCAAATTTGTGCGTGCCTACTGTGAAATCCTTCCAGTTCAGGGCTGTCGCCAAAGAACTGTTGGTCAGCGTCTACACCAAGGGTCAGCAGCCTTTAGTGTGTTAAAGTAGGGTTTTTAATTCATTCAGCTTGCCAGCCAACAGGTCAGTGCGGACAAGGGAGGGGGCAAAGGGTCTTGGTAACTTCTTTCCCCAATGTATTTCATGAGACGCAGCTTTTATTCCAAAGTTGGTTTTATTTTTCTGATTTGTTTTTTCTTTTTTTTTTTGGGGGGGGGGGGAAGGGGCGGTGGGGGAGGGAAGGAGGGGGGGGGAGTTTACAACTCTGTAAGACAGTTCTATAGAGTTAACATATTTTTTTTAAATTGTTTTCGCTTTCATCTTAGACATGTAATTATCTTGCTTTAAAGAAATGTATTTTTATTTACTACTAGTTTATAGACATTTTATGTGGCTCTCCATAGAAATATTTTTGAACAGACTGAGTTATTTACTTTGATAATACAGTGTTACGTTAAAAAACAATTTTGTATATAAAACTCATTCTTATTTCGCTAGGTAAAATTTGTTGTTTTTTTTTAAGTTGATTTAACTATCAGAAATATTAAATGTAAGTTCGTTTCGTTCATAGTATGACAAATAACTTTTTTTTTTCAAAGATTAGTTTAGGAGTTTACGTTGAAATGGCGCAGGTTATCAAAGTTAACTTGTTACTATCCCTCCCGCACATTGCCCTTTTTGCACCCTCTCTACATTGCACGAATCCCCCCCCCCCATCCTCATTACTGGAGCTGCGGTCAATTCACCGGACCGTCAACAAAACAGCCCCGGGTCTAGCCCTGCCGCCGACCAATCCTTGCCGCCCTGAAGGAGTTTCAGGCCTATGGTCGTAATGATCTTCTTTCTAGAAGGAACGTCTGTAAACTTATAAATTATTACAAAACTTACGAAACTGTTAGCAATAACAACAAGCCAATAGATAAAAATAATGTAAACATGTCTCTGAAAAAAAGTCTTTAAAATAAAAGGTCTTTACAAAACAGGTCTCTAAGAAACCAAGCCTCTGAAAAAAAAGCCAATAATAGATATACATTTCAATTGTTTCGTTTACTTGACTTGAAATAGCAACATTTTGATAAACTGACGCTATTCACTTAGAATTCGGTCAGAGAAATGGATGTGATTTACCGGGGACACAATTCTATGGAACGAGAGTTTTTGTTTTTGTTTTTATTGTAGTATGATTGTTAATTTACATTACTATCAAATATCCATTAGCTTGTTCATTGTTTCAGACTGGCTAGACAGTGTGTGTGTGTGTGTGTGTGTTTGCTGGCTCCCTTTGTCATACAAAATGTCAAAATTATACAAGAAGTCAAATGTCAATTATCTGTCATGTTCTAATTTGTCCCCCCACACCCTTCCCCCATCCCGCTGAAGTCATAGACTAATCAGTTTGAACAGTTACTTCCCCCCCCCCCTCCTCCCCTTTCATTTAACGATTATATAAACGTCAGAAAAAAAAGGGGTAGAGAACTGGAGTGAAATAGGAGTGTTAGCTTCAGCAGAGTTGTCGGGCTTTAATTAAAACCACTTTGGGGCGTGATTTTTTTTTCTCGACACTCGACATCACGCTCGCCTCTTTTCTCCTTTTCAAAACCAATGCTTTCTCGTGTTTGTCGCCATTTTGTGTCGGCCATGACACACCCAGCGCGAGCGTGAATGCGCGTGATGATGCGAGAGTGCCGGGGGACCGGAAGGATGGAAAACGTCGCCATTGTTGAGACGGGTCCGATCGCGTAGCCTGACATAATTTCCCCATCAGGATCCGGACAAAAGCGCCACGTAAAGCTTTTGGGTGGAATGGTAATGGTGGAGGTGTAGGGGAGGGGGAGGAGGGCGTCGCGTCGGTTTCTAGCCTCGCAGCCGCCCGTTCGGCTGAAATGCGAAGCAACGGAGCTACAACGGGAACTGGGCGGGACGGCTTATTAATTCAGGCGCATGCCGAGATTCTATCAATGCGCATTTATCTACAAAATCACTGAATATCCTCAAATTAGTCCAAGCTTGATGCTGCAATGAAATCATAATAATAGTTGTTTTTTTTTAATAGTGACGGCGGGGGTAGGAAGGTAGGGAGCTGAGGTCGCGAGCAATGAAGCAAGTACGTTTTGTCTAATGTATGAATATACTCCACAGAAACTGGACTGTTTTGAGGAGAGTCGAGCATGAAGATATATATATATATATATATATACAGTGCTTTTTTTGTGACGGTACGCACCGGTACGCACCGGTACGGCGTACCGGCACCTTCTTCAATGTGGGGAAAAAATTATTACTTTTCTTGTATTTTAACGTTTATTTTTTTTATTATATTATTAATTTGTTAAAATTGAATTATTTTAAAATTGCGCGCAATAAGAATTAAAGTATAAAGTAAAAAATGCGAAACTGCTTTAAAAGTTAGGCAATGCATCACTTAGTACCGGCACCTACTTTTTTTTTTGCAAAAAAATATATATATTATATGAATTTATGTACACTTATATACAATGCAGGCCTATATAGAACACCGTTCAACAAAGCACAAGTAACTGTTGCAATTACATAATATGACATAATAAAATACATATATGACAAGAAATGATTGGGACAACACAATCCACCAGCAAACGATGATAGGCAATATCTCCTTTGAATCGAGCAGACCTTTATAGACAGACCTCCAGCACAAAACTGGACTAAGTCACACACCCGCGAGTGCCCACGAAGAACTGGACAACAGTGTCCTCTCCACAGAGAGGCCCGAAGCTTGATCTAGCCTCGAGATGCCACCTTGTAAGAAAAGATCTCGGGGTCCAAAATCCAAGTCTTGAAAAGAAAAAACAGCCCGGTTTATCAGAGAGTCAGGGCGTCTAATCTGCAAAATGGGAAATAAAATTATGGGTCGCAGAAGACGAAGAAGTAATTACATATGAGCTTTGTCTTCTCCAGCGTTCCATTTTACTTTGCTGTGTCAGACTTGCAGTCCTGTTTCTATGATGAACCGGGATCCTTATTTGGAAGAATGGTTTTGGGCCAAAAGCTTTTCCTCCATGGTAGCTCCCTGAGGCCAAGCCTTGTTACGGGCCTCTCTTTGGAGTGGGTACCATTGCAGGATGTGCTCTGCATTTTAGAGTCCTGTTCCACATAGGCACTCAGGCGGATTCGGCGCTGGTGGTCTAATAGTCTGTTGTATCCTGTCCTGAGTCTAAGTATGGTGGTGTGCTCATATCCGGTAAGGTGTGGCCAGTCGTCTCCTGTTGGAGGATGGTGTTATTAAGTCCATTTTCTTTTGTACACGGGAGCAAGGTCGCACATACAAAAACAACTAATCATGACAGGAAGCAAGTAGGACATGGTGGAAGTCAGTTGCACCCCTGCCCTGCTGCACCAAACTAAGATATTAATAGAGAATTGATCGCCCGAGCTGCAACTAAATTCTACTGAGTAGCCTAACTGAAGCGAGCTTTGACTTCAAGCTTTGATGATGTATTACTGCACAATCAGTAACTACCATTTTCGCTTTAAATAAAAGCGTAATGACAAAATCATTAACTGAGCCTAATGTCAAGTTTCCTACAAAAAAAAACACAACTATTTTTTGTTTCATGATAATATGTTTAGGTTTAAATTTTATGTAAACCTCTATAAATAATCCTTTTTAAAAGAAACTAACTAGAATAATAATGCACGTGTAGCTGTTGGAATTGAAGCAAGTTATTTAAATTTTTTATAGATTAAAGAATTAACCAAAATGTAAAAATCCATAACGATATAGAATCTTTTGTGCACACTCATTATTATAATCATTCCTTTAAATTGCGAATTAATATACAATAAGTCAGTTTCTTGTTTTTAATAAAACTTGTACGCAAACGGCTCTGGTCGTATTATTGTCCCTTATTCTCACCTTGTTTTCACGTAAAAGGTGCACAGTAATTATCATCATAAAATGTTCTGTGCTTGTTCTAAAATAATTAATATAAAGTAAGTAAGCTTCAATGGCAAGGCTCTACCAAAGAGTTTGGGATAATGCCAAACTCACTGATAGGACGAAAATCTCTGTCTACCAGGCCTGTGTGCTAAGCACACTCCTCTATGGAAGCGAGACCTGGGCTACATACGCTAAGAAAATAAAGCAGCTCAATAGCTTTCACTTGCGATGCCTGCGCAGGATACTCCACATCAAATGGCAGGAAAGAGTCACAAATGTGGAGGTGCTCAGGAGAAGCCATGTGCTGAGTATAAACTCAATCCTGAATCCTGAGTGAGAGGCGCCTGCGATGGATAGGCCATGTCCACAGGATGGGTGCGGAACGCATCCCAAGAGCCCTGCTCAGCCCTGCTGTACGGAGAGCTGGCAGCCGGATCGAGAAAGAGAGGTCGCCTTTGCCTGCGTTTATAGACGTCTGTAAAAAAGACTTGTTACTGGCACACATTGAGCCAAAAACGTGGGAGGGCCTTGCTGAGGAACGCACCTCCTGGAGGTCCAATGTGCGCGAGGGCACTTAAGCTGCAGAAGCCACCCTCACAAAAAGAAGCGAAGAGAAACGAGCCAGGAGAAAGGCGAGGGGCAGAGAAAAAGGAGACTGCACCATCGTCCCTTGAGGATGGAAGGCTGTCATATAAGCTTCAATGTTGAGTTGATAATTTTAGCCTCCTATGTGTGCATATTAACTAATGAAGGAAAAGCCCGATGCAGAAAAAATAATGACTCTTAAACATAAAATTGGAACGCTACCAAATATTAGATAAGAAAGAACATTAACAGTAGCCTATAGCCACATTAAGCTTGTAGGGGAAAATTAGATTTAATAGAAAAATTAGTGTATTTTATGGAAGTACCTTTTATTCTCAACGGGCGCCCACTATTGCAAGACGAAGAGAGGCATGCCGAAAATCATATTTATGACGTCGGTGATTGGAGGCAGACATGGGACTAATGGGCCAACGCAAACACAATGACGCACACACCTATTGACATACTTAGTCTACTGACTCACACATACACACATACACGCGTATTGACACACACACACAAGCTATAAAACCAAATCAGTTCTCCCCAATATCATCTCCCATCGCATCCACCAAATAAATAAATAAATCACATAGCCCGAAATATGTTCCCTTTGTATTGTTAGACATCGAAACAGATTCTTCTCTCTCTCTCTCTCTCTCTCTCTCTCTCTCTCTCTCTATCTATCTCTCTCACGCTCTCCCTCGCTCTTTCTCTCTTTCACAAAGAGCAGAATAAGAAAATCGAATATGTTAACACATTTTTAAAGGTTGGAATAGCTTCCTCGATCATCTTGAAATAAACAGCGAGCCTTGATTCGATTACAGGAACACTCGGGGAAGAGAAGCGCCAGCCGTGACGAAAGACCTCGCCGCCACCCCCTCTTCCAACGCCCCCCCCTTCCCGCTTTAAACCATCAAATCGGGTGATTGTGAGCGGCCCCAGCACAAAGTTCTACTCATTACCGCCTTCTCTGCCGCTTCAATCGAATTTCGACCTTCTCGAGGATCTCGCTCCACAGGCGCGATGGTTCCAGTGGAGTTCTTCGAGTGGTCTTCAAGACATTGATGGGATGGACGGTGGGGAGGGGGTTGGGGGAGGTTGGGGTGGGGGGGGGGGCTCGACTCGGACAAGACCACTGGTGGTGGTGCCCTGGGTCCCCCAAACCGCACCAACCCCACCCCCTCACAGACATTCTGCTAAAAAAAAACGTATTTTGCACCGGTTCGTTAGTCAAACACCGAAGACGATTCCCAGAATTATCAGGGCTCCGATTTTTAAGTCTTTCATAATGACTCCCAGACTATAAAATATATGGTAATGTAACACACCCCCTGGCAAACCCGCACTCCTTACCCTCGCCATCCATTTTCATTCCACATCACCTTCATCAGTAATCTCTCTCGGATTCGTTTGCTTTTCAAACTGTTTCTCTCTCCCCCCCCTCTCCCTCTCTTCTCTCCAGCAACCATTCGTTTTACATCATTAGATTATCTCCCCCCTCTTTATAATGAGAAATAAAGAGAGATGGGGAAAAAAAACACTAACAAGGGGAAGACAATTTGTTGAAGAGTTTCTTTTTAAATGCTTTGTGTGAGGATTAAGCGAGAGCTCAATCATCTATTGTCCCCGAGGAGGGAAAGTGAATTAGAAAGATAGGCACTTAATTTACTGGGCATTCTTTAATCACGGTGATTATAGGAGAGAAGAAAGAAAGAGAAAAAAGAGGTACAATGAGGCGGCACTGGACAAGGGCGATAATTGGAGAGGGGAGAGGGGAGAATTGTGGAGCTCCAATCGTTGCGGTCAACAGCTCACTGTGGTGACAAAAACATAGGAGGAAGAGATACATACATTATAGGGAAAAAAATGTTATTTGAAAATATTTATCGGAAAATATCAGATGTATTGTAAAAAGGTAAAGTTATAGGGCCTAAAAAATGTTATTGGAAAAATCAATGTTAATGAGACGTATCAAAATTGTATAGGAAAATATTGATATTATTGGGAAAATATCAAATGTTTATGGACACACGTAATGTTATGGGAACATATTTAATGCTATAGGAAAAAAAAGTCCAGATAAAGGAAAAAATCATAAAGGAAATATGTAATGTAATAGAAACATAACGAAGTATCCCGTCGGACCAAATTGATCCACGGGGCCGGTGAGCAGCGTTCACCAGTTTCTGTATCTATGGCATACCAGGGGATTGTGTGGCAATCACAATGCCCAGCCGTCCACACTTTACCCCAACTTTAGTAAGTTACCCACCAGAGCTGGCTAGAATCATGGACAACCCCAGACCCGGGATCAAATCCTAGCCTTCACCGGGATTCGAACCCAGGGCCTTCGGTACGCCAGCCAAAAGCCAACGGGCCCCATAACATAACAACGTACTGTGAATTTTTTTTGTCAAAGGTTGCTGTAAAAAATTATACTGATTTGATAATTCATAATTGTTATAGGGCATTAGTACTGATGTAGTATTATATGGCATTAATACAGCCGTGGTATTATAGGGCATTAGTACAGATCTAGTGTTTTAGGGCATTAGAGCAGCTGTAGGACACGTTATCTTCTAATGTTTTTTTTATTTATTTAGTTAATCCTCTGTATTTTGTTTAAACTTCATATAATATCCAACTCCAAAGCATTTTTATTTCTGCGTCTAGGCTTCGATTCCCTCACCGCTGATCTCTACCCGAGAGAGTTAACGTGGGTACATCTGTTCGGAAATCCATTCGTTGAACCTCGATAGAAATATACATGATTATCCAGTTCACAATATGCTGCCCCAGTCCACGTGGAAGCCTTTCTTTGTTGTTGTACTGTATTTAATTAGGCGTGCCTCGGGAAGGACTCTTAAATCTACACCAAATGGACTATAGTTATTTCTTCTTTCTCTTTCCTGTCTTCAGATATATAAAATGCCATGCTTACTTGCTTTAGTTCCATTGGTTCATCTTAGAACTTAGGGCCTCCGCATCAGCTCTCCAGCACACTCGATTCTGGGCAGCCTTTTTAAGTTCTTCCCATGAAACGTTGCCGCTTGTCATTTTTTTCTTCGCATGAGCGTCTCCAGGTGGTCTTAGGGCGACCTGCAAGACTCTTTCCCTCTGGGTTACATTGCAGAGCCTGTCGGTTGATGTCCTATGTCAAGAATCACATTAAAAACCTTTCAACCTTTACGTAAATAAGTGTACATCCGTTTTTGTTTTCATTTACCATGACATATTAAGGCATTGTGTGGCCCGTCGCGTGAACATCCCCAAAAGTTAGTGCCATGCAGCATATTTCAGAGTTTTAAAGAATCATTGGACACCCAATCAAACCAAACGTAACTGGCAATCTCAATGACATTCAGGCGCACCACATAATTGACAGACAGCATACCGTTATATTAACTAGAGATACAGCAAGCCATCAGTAAAGCTTCATAACATTGACTAAATTATTATATTACAAGCTACATTGCCCGGCGTTGCCCGGGTGAAAAAAAGGACTGTATAAGTATAAGCCTTATAACTTATAAGGTGCAGATGAAAATTGTATAAACTGCAAATAAAAGAAAGCTATCATCTAATAATTAATTTTTTTTTTTTAACTGAAGACTTTTAGGAAAGTAATTTAAAATAAATATTGTAATCGGGTAAAAAATAGGCAAGTATTTTAATTGAACAAAAATCTAAATTGCCCTTATATTTACAATGTCTTTTGTTTTTAAAAGTTAAAAAAAAATGTAGAAAAAAAAAGGGTATAGCCTAGTATAACTAAAGAATCGAATCCGGGTCACCCGCATAGCAGACAGCTAGCCTACGTTAACCACTGAGCTATCGAAGACACATGTACGGTACGCGTGAAAAATAAAATTATTATATAGTATATAGGCCTAGGCCTAAATAGGTCAGTGACACAAACACACGTGATTTCAAATGGACCAATGGGGATCGGTATGCTGACAAACGGTCTCTTTTTATATATATATAGATAGATAAAGATATGTCAATGTTTACACTCCTATGACTGATTACAAATTGTGTGGCCAGTACAATGTCGAGCCGCCTCAAATATCCGCAACTAATGTCTGCTAATCCCTTTCGGACAAATTCGGTCCATAGGGCAAGTGAATCAGCTTTGAATAGTGTCTGCAGCTACGGTATAATATTCAAGGGGATGTGTGGCCAGTACAATGCCCCAACACCCTTAAATATCCCCAACTAGATTGTCAGCAACCCATCAGGTTGCTAATTAATACAATAAAAGTCATCTAAACAACTACAAACACAAAACAAAGACAAACACAAAATAGAATGTTTTTACAAAAAAATATTTTAATTGATTTCAAGTTTGAAGTTAAGACATTTATTTTAAAAAGTTGGCAAGATTTTAAATATATTATTATGATATAAATGTATAACACAAAACTATCATTTGAAACACATATAGTGGAGAGCAAATAATGTACAGATATTGGGTTCGTCCCTTCATGGGCGTCCCAAATAGTTTTTTTCTAGAGTGGTTGGAAACTAAATCAAATCTAGTGTTTAATTAACTTTTTCATTATAGATTGTGAAACAACGCATAACCGTTGCCATGGCTACAGCGTACAAGAGGATACCGGTACATCATCATCATTTTAGGAGAGTAGACTTTTTTTGGTATTTTGTTGAAATAACTATCCCTTGTTGTGAAATTAATATTATAAGAACATTCAAACGGACCAATTATTTAGCAATTATTTACTTACTGGACATTTCTAAAAAATGTTTACATTCGTACAATTTACCACATTAAATACCTATTAAAGAACGGTTAATGTTTACCAACAACTGTAGCCATTTTGTATGGTTTAACAAATGAAAGGATACAACTTAAATGTGGAGTGGGTACATGCGTATCTAAGCAAAATATACGGCCTTTTGTGGAGTTAAGGGTATAGCAATAGCATAATATTTCTCCAATTCTTTTCTCTATCTACAATATGGTGATTGAAGCCTGCTTGTAGCGTTGCAGATCAAAATTATGAGTAAAGTGAGGTAAATAAAGTGGTTTTTGTTTTTCTACTCTCTCCCTGATTGGATTTGGTTTGAAACCTGCATCAGATTCGAAATCTTCTATTCTAAATAATGCTTGTCAACCTTTTAACCATTAAAAACACCACAACACTTTGATCCCACCCTTGCTAGTGTAACTATATTTTGTTTTTAGAAGAAAAACATATTTTAATGTAATTTAAATGAACATACAGCATACCGGTACAAAAAAAACAAACTTGTATGAACCTTAATGTTTGTGTGAACTTTTTTTGGCACACTTTACAATTGTATTTCTTCTAGATTCTATTAACATTGAAAATATTACAATTCGTTCCTCTAGAATAGATTCAAATCAGATTCGTAATCGTAAAGAACAACACCATTCATATTCATAGACATGATAAATAGTCCACGTAAAATCAAATCAAATTTCAGTACCGGTATTTACAAATATATATGTACATTTTTGACACAGTGACGTACTTTCTGCTTTCTTTGACCTACTTAACAATAAATCTGATTCGGTCTCAGCCTTTGTATTCTTTTGTTGTTCTTACTTTTCCCTCTTGGAATCAATGGAAGATTTCACGAAGATCACTTTTCAAGATTAAATTCGGACTACACAAATATATTATATAAAATTATTAAAGCTTGATTTCGGGTAACCGTAAGATGGTGGTTATAGCATGTAATGAAAAAATATTTGACTATACGATGCAAGACGCCATATTCTTTGCCGCCATATTCTCTGCCGCCATATTCTCTGCCGCCATATTCTCTGCCGCCATATTCTCTGCCGCCATATTCTCTGCCGCCATATTCTCTGCCGCCATATTCTCTGCCGCCATATTCTCTGCCGCCATATTCTCTGCCGCCATATTCTCTGCCGCCATATTCTCTGCCGCCATATTCTCTGCCGCCATATTCTCTGCCGCCATATTCTCTGCCGCCATATTCTCTGCCGCCATATTCTCTGCCGCCATATTCTCTGCCGCCATATTCTCTGCCGCCATATTCTCTGCCGCCATATTCTCTGCCGCCATATTCTCTGCCGCCATATTCTCTGCCGCCATATTCTCTGCCGCCATATTCTCTGCCGCATTGTTTAATGGTTCATACAAATAAAGGGGTACGGCGGCAGAGCGCGCATTCGACTGCCGTACCGAAGGTTTTGGGTGCGAGTCCTGGTAAAGACTATTTTTTCCCGGGTCTGGAGGGTGTCCCTGAGTCTACCCAGGTTTCTGTTGCCACGGCATACAAGGTTATTGTGTGGCTAGCACTATGCACAGCAGACTTTACTTTACCCCAATTAAGGTCAGGTAGGCCTACCCATCAGAGCTGAGTAGACTCAGTGACACTCTCCAGACCCGGGGAAAAGTCATAAGCTTGCACCAGGATTCGAACCCTGGACCTTCGGTATGCCAGACGAACGCACTGCCGCTCGGTCACCCTATCCCTAACACTCACATTTAAATTATATGTTTTATCCTAGAACCCCTACAAAATGCATTGTTTTATTTAATTTTTTTATGCATTTTGCATTTTAAATATTTTTATGCATTTTGTTATAGCAAACATATTAATTAATTTGTGTAGGTTCTGTTTCTGTGTATTTTCTTTATTATATTTGTTGACAACTAAAAATATAATAAATTAATAAAAGCTGATTTTTTAAAAAATATTTAGATGTGTCAAAATAGATTGACACAATCAGTTAACGTTTATTTAATTGTATTCACTTATTGTATCAACACATCCTTACATAAAAAAAAATAGATTCAAACATCCCATTAAGCAGGAAATAGAGCTGGGAACAAAATATACATCATAGACAAAACTTTAATATACAAAACTCATTACTTAAATATATACATGTAGCTACAAAAATAGGCTTAAAATATTTGGCAATGTTATAGCAAACAATTTTTCAAGAATCATGGCAAACTAAAGATAAATATATATTTCTATAAAAAAAATGACATAAGATTATTTGCTTTATTGGTTTTAGAATTCTATGCAAGACAAACACACATTTCACTGTTCATATTATATTGTATATATATTAATCTTTGATATATCTTAATATTAAATCAGTCTCTTTGAAGCCAGGAGTTGACCACAGCTTGGTGTGAAAGTTAAAACAAAATGTCTACGACCCGGCTAGTCCACTAGTGGTGAGGGGGAGGGAGAGGCGGGGCGTGCTGCTGGAGCAGCATGCGCGGGAGCATCGGTCTGGTCAGGGGAAGTGACGTCACGCCGTGCCTGTAGTACAGCGAGTCCATGCTGGAGAGGAGGGCGGCCGCGTGCGGGTGATAGGACGCCCAGTACGGGTTGGTCTGCAGCATCCTCTGCACAGCTGCGTAGTTCCCGGCCTCTGCCAGGAGCTCCAGGCCGACGGCTGTCTGCCGCTTCCATTTGGTCCTGTAACAGAAGCAGATGAAACACGTACATTAGAAATCTTGTAGTCTTAACACTTATTTGACTTTAAAGGCGGGTGAAAAAATCAAAATGCCTTGCAATTCAGTTAAAAGAAATGGCCGTGATAGAGAATCATGGTGTAGGTTTGCTAACCGGAGCTTTCTGTGGCTCTAAACTCTAAACATGGCTAACCGGAGCTTTCTGTGGCTCTAAACTCTAAACATGGCTAACCGGAGCTTTCTGTGAGTCTAAACTCTAAACATGGCTAACCGGAGCTTTCTGTGGCTCTAAACTCTAAACATGGCTAACTGGAGCTTTGTGTGGCTCTAAACTCTAAACATGGTTGCAAAAAACTCCGAACTTCCACTATTGCTTTATTTTTACTAAGTTTTGACTTAGCTTTGGCAAAACAATCTTTTAAAAACTTTTTGTAATAAAATTAATCAAAACCTTTAAAAGAATTAGTGTACTTAAAAAAGTAAAGTACACATGTATCGATTTTAACAGTAATTCTTAATCAATTACCAATGTTATTTATCGAAAAATTGCCTTGGAAAATATATCTTCTTAATAATGATAGGCTGCTAATCAATAGTAGATCGAAGGAATATTGTTCTACAATTGTGCAAAGCATAATAATTCAAAACAACAAATATTAAACTTAAAAAAACTTAAAAATTTAAAATATGTCACTTGCAGAAAAATACAACCAATCAATCACACACTAATCAATCACAATCTCATACGATGTATTTCAAAATTTAACTACACCAAAGATTTTAGGGATTTTGCTACAGACTGTAGTAGAGAGGAAGGAAGAAGTGAAGCATCTACAGCATAGGTTCTCAACGTGGGCGATATCGACCCCCGGGGGCGGTGAGAAGCTTTTAAGGGGGGGGGGCGCTGACATTCCCGGGGGCAATTGGGGGGCGATGAAGGGCAAGTGAGCGGTACAAACGTACCTGATATATTTTAACACCTCAGCTATTTTAATCGATTTGTTTTTGGAGGATGAAATGTGATGTAAACGCAAGTGCTGCTAAATATCTGATTTCCCCCAACAGTATGCCCACATATTATTATATTTAATTTAATGCGAAATAGGAATCGCAGTGACTTTTCGTTGAAGTAGGGGTCAGTATTTGACAAATATTGTGTGCCGCCAGCTGGTCCTGTGGTTGCTTCCCCGGATTGTCAACCTTGCTAACCGTTCACTGTTCCCTAAAATCTGCTAATATTAATGATATTTTGATCTTAGTTCAACCGAAATGTCCTTAAAGTGTTTAATCATTATTAAATCAAAGACGCAATATTGTTAAGTGGTATTGATAAGTAGTAATCATACACCCTGGGTAGTTATTGTAATGCTTGAAAATATACATATAAATTCTTCAGTCATATAATATTTATATAATTTTCAAATGCTTTTTACAGTTTGATCATTTCAAAGTTATAAATTGTAAGAAATTTATTTTTTATAAAAGAAAGAAAAAACATAAATATTAGATCAAATTAAACGGGCTAATTATCTCCCTTTAACTAAAAAATGTTTCCACATTCGGTTCAATAGTGATGCCGAACAAGTTCTGTTTTGTAATATAACAAATACAGTGTATTACTGATGATTAGACCTAGGGCTTTTGCAACCAAAATTGAAACAAAAATAGACAAATTGCTAGCAACACACCAGGCAAAGGATTCGCATTTATATTGATTTATTTAAACCTTTTGTTAAGGCAATTTTTTTATCTATTAATTCTTACAATTGAATATGTTTCCTTTTCAGTTTTTTAAAAGATAATTAATCACACAAAAAGATTAGTCCGCCTAAAAAAATTGCGGAAACTATAGCCCAGATGGGCGGAAGGGGGGTGGGGCGGTGCGCGGAAAAATATTGTAAAAGGGGGCGGTGAGCCGAAAAAGGTTGAGAACCTATGATCTACAGCATCTATAACAAATTATTGTCATATACATTGAGAGCTGATTAGACCCTAAGACATCATCCATGCAAGGAAATTTAAAAAAAAAAAAAAAAACCTAGGCGTTTAACCTAGATTCAAACCCAAAAAAAAAAAAAATAAAAAAAAAAAAAAAAATAAAAAAAAAAAAAAAAAAATTTGAAGCATAAACCCTGCGTGGAGTTCTATCTGAAATTTGCGATTTGAAGCCAGAGACGAATAATGGTTACATGATGACTAAACAGTTCTGTTTGTATCTTTCTATAATGTCTCCCACTTTAGTCTTGTGAAAAAGTCTTTACACATTGCATTTAACTAGCTCTACAACAGGGGTCGGGGACCTTTTGTCTTAGAGAGCCATGGACACCACATATTTTGAAAAGTAATTCTGTGAGAGCCATACATTATGTTTAAAACTAAAAATTCAAGTAAATTTCCCTTTAATTATAATGAATGCAGGGCTGCTATTTTTCTGTTGATTTTTTTTAGGTCAGCGGAATTTATCTCCTTTACCACTTTTGGTGCCGAGCTGCAGTAGACTTTAGCTCATTTGTAAAATGAAATATTGATATGCAATTACTATGTAGATCAAATAAGTCTAATGAATTTTTTTATAATCGAACATTTGTCTGCGAGCCAGATGCAGCCATCAATAGAGCCACATCTGACTCGTGAGCCATAGTTTCCGGACCCCTTCTCTACAAGAACGTTTTGGCTGCGAGGACACTTGTTCCAATTCCAACATAGTCGCGTGAATCATTACACCTCTAATTTAGAAGGTGTTATCGTATTGTACCTCGACATTATAATGTGATATCGTATCGTACCCCTAAATTAGAAGGTGACATTGCATCGTTAGCACTTGAAGTCTTCAACTTAGTCACTCGAAACTACGGAATGTAATCCCCCCCCCTCCCCCAACCTCCTTCCACCATAACTTGAAAGCATCAGGTGTCGTCTACGGTCTACCCCCCTCGCGTAACGCCACTCGCACCTCAATAACCCTACCCACCTGACCGCTTCCCCTAACACGTACAAGACTGTGTCATATGTGTAGCTTAACCTCTTGTCCTTCGCCCACCTTTTTTAGTCTTGTTATTTCTCTGTGGGTTTTTGTGTAATACAAGTAGACAATTTAGCGTTAGGATATTATGCTGTTTAGATTGAGTTTTTTGGTCTTTTGATAGTTAAACCAACCACTTTGGAGTCATGTCTTTTGATAGTTAAACCAACCACTTTGGAGTCATGTCTTTTGATAGTTAAACCAACCACTTTGGAGTCATGTCTTTTGATAGTTAAACCAACCACTTTGGAGTCATGTCCTAAAAACATATATAGGCCGAAATAAAATATTTATAATTTACGACCTCATTCCAATTTTTACGAAGGCACCCATATTTTTGTTCCCGTATTCCCGTGCCCATTGCCCGTGCCTATTTCCATGTTTCTTATGACCTACATTCCATTCTACGTCTTCTTATATATTTCACTAGTTTGAATAAAATCAGATCAATGAAAAGTACGAATGAAACACGTTCTTAGATAAACGTGTGTGATGCAACGCCACCGAATGGTGCCGAAGTAGGCAAAGTAAGATATTTTAATTTTAGTTATTCAAAATGACAGCATCTAGGATCAGGCTAGAGGTCCTATTGTACTTTGAATGATACGTTAATTCTCAGAAGCGATCAATGTAAAGTTGGTTCCGATTTTTATCCCCTATGGAAACTTAAAAGTATGTGCTCGACTGTCCGTCTCTTCAAGGTGGAGGCAACCGGAATGAAAGTAAGGCCTGATCAAGTGCACTGATGTGGGCAATGGACCAAATAGGCACGGAATGGGTTGCCTGAATGTGCACTAAACCAAATATAGAGAAATATTCTTTCGATTGAGAACCTTTCCAGGTTGTTGTTTTTTTTCAATTGAAATACTGAAAGAGCTTAACAAAGTGTTAGTGGAATATTTGAATCCACCATTTAACAATACCAGTCGTTAAAAAAAGGGTGTTTAGAGTTTTGTACGTCTTTTAACGATGTCACACTTTAAACTACACACCTACACAAAGGTGTCCCTGTGGAGATCTGATGGCGGCATTTAGTTCCGCTCCGGAAACTTTGGCGGTATATGAGATGCCTAATGGTGCAACTTTCAATCGGTTAGCAATGGTAGAAGGTAAAAAAAAAAAAAAAGAGATTCGCTGACGCATAAGGCCGCGATAGGTATGTCATGGATATATCCCTCAATTAGAGTGTCATTTTGATAGGATCATGGGTTCGTTGCAATAGATAAGCTGAGCTATTTATTTTTATCTTTGGGGAAAATTTGACCTCGCCAGAATCGTTTCTTGGAAGAAACCTATCTTGATGGGAATGTCATCTGTGATAGTTTATACTCAGAGTGAATATATGTCTTTCTGTCTATCTAAATATCTATTTATCTATATATCTATCTATCATATATTTATACATGCATCGATCTATCTATTATCAATGTGTGTATCGGTCTATCTATCGATCCGACTATTCGTCTATCCGTCCATTCGCCTATCCGTTTATCCGTCTATATATCTTGCTATCTATTTATCTAAGTACATGTCTTTACCTGCATATTTACCCATATAACTATGTTCTGTCATTTTATCTATCAATCCACCTGCATATCAGATTATCTAACTATTTATCTATCTAGCCATCTAGCCATTTATTGTTTTGTGTATGCATTTCGTTTAAATAATTCTACTCTTATTTTTAAAGAGTGTTTTGCTTGTAGGCCAACGCATCCTTTCTACATTTCACTTTGTTTCTTTCATAGTTGTTGTTACTTGCAGTTCTTTTCCGTCGTGTTCTGTTTGTCCACCAGGCCCCGACTTTATTATCATTGATCTTTTGGCAAATGGAAATTGTAAATTAGAGTAAACTCATACTTTAACATATACTGTTCAAATTTGTTACAATTTATTTCATCAAACAGAAAAAGCTGGAAATAAATTCTTTAAAAATAAATACATCTAGAAAAATTTGCCTAAAAAAAAATAACAAATACAAAAATTAAAACCGGAAAGAGAAAAACGAAAAAAAATAAGTTTAAAAATATGCATTAAAGATTGACAACGAAACAAAAAAATGCTAATTAAAATTTGAGAGGGTAAAAAAAAAAAAGGAAGTAAAGAAAAAAAATTGCCCGGATGACAATGTTCGCTCCATTTTGTATCCAATGTATACAGATGAGCATTGAGGGCAATTTTCCTCCATTTCCGTGGGCACGAAGCAGAGAGAATAGGAGATAAAGAGGAAATGCGAAAAGATATTGGGAATAATTATCGGCCAAAAGAAGAACAAAAAAAAGAACTAGAGAGAGAGAGATAGAGGAAACGTGGGGAGGGAGAGGCTGTGGTGGGTAGGGATGGTGGGAAGAGGGATACAAAGATTTGACAAACAGGAACCCGGCAACCATCTTGAAATCTCGCAATTCTCAAGTGGCCAATCAGCGGGGGACTCTGCTGAGTTGGGCGCGACGGGGCGAGAAATTCCGAGAGCGGCAATACAAACATGGCGTCGACGGGCGTTACGATCCCGGGCTTTTCTAGGGGAAAGAAAATTGGGGGACTTCATTGGCATTCATGGAGTGGAAACGAGGCGAAAATAGCCCTGACCTTGGCGATAGAGAGCTGGCGTTGTAATGAACAAAATGAGATGGGTTGGGGACGGGTGGATGTTTCCAGGCTATCAATTTTCTGAATGGTCCCTATGGCCCGACAGATTGTCCTGAGTTTGGCTGGAACATTTCGGCTGCTTTGATTTATTGACCCCCTAACCAAAGCTTTTCATAGGTACTTGTGTGAAAACCGAGTTAAATAATTGTCTGGAATTTGGGAATGCACGCAAGACAATGATACTAAAGAAGGCGTTTTTTAAGAAAGGCATAATTAAGAGAAGTGAATATATATATGCCCTCGACCTGGGGTTCGGTTTTTTAAGTCCATTAACATATTAAACCAGCAATATGTATTTACGTACTCATATTGATTGATTGATAATCATACAGGAAGAAAGACAGTCATATTGATGGATGGATGGATTGAATGAAGGATAAATGATATATTAATAGGGTGATAGGTTTATAGATTAGTAAAATTAGTAGATGGATAGATGACTAGGTGAGTTGATAGATAGATAACTACATGGATAGATAAATAGGTTGGGTGGATGGATGAATGAGTTGTATCACTTCCGCAATCTATACGAATGTTTCACCGATACACTAATCAAAACAAAAATAAAAGCCGAATTATAATTTCTAGATAGAAAAGAAAGAAAGAGATGAATGCTTTGCATATTAAGGGACATGGTGGCCGAGCGGCAGCACGTTCGGCTGGCATACCGAAAGTCATGGGTTCGAATCGCGGTGAAGGCTAAGATTTGTCCCCCTCGTCTAGAGGGTGTCCCTGAGCTTCGACGGGAGCCCGACTTTAGTTGATGTAAAGTAAAGAACGCTGGGCATTGTGCTTGTCACACAATCTCCTAGTATGCAGTGGCCACATAAACTGGTGTACGCTGCTTCACCGACGGGTACGTTTCTTTTCTCTTTGCATGTGTGTATGGAAGGGGTGTTTAAGAAATTGAGAGAAGACTGGCTGCGGTTCAGGAAAGGAAAAAGAAAAAAAAAACATTCTTGGAATCTGTGCGCCGTGGTCCAGATTTATTAGCGTCACCCTGGTAATTGCTGACCTCAGGGTGACATCTCGTGAGAGCCGGTGCTAAAGAAACGCGTCACCGCGCCCTACCCCCCTCACCACCCAACGCCCCAAACACCCTTTTGGAAAGGGGGGGGGCGTGTGCGCGTTGAGTAAAGATTTGATAGAATGTCGCGGGCGAAAAAGGGGGGAGGTGAGCAGATAGTAGGGCGCAGGCGGATTTAGGAAGCAGGAAGAATGGATGGGATTTTAGAGAAAAGGGTGCCGGAAGTTGATTTTTCATTGTGTGTGTGTATCGAAAGGGCGTGGGCGTCGCACTAGGAAGGAGGAGAGATATGCAAGGGCGTAACCAACCCCGTCCATCACCTCTGCCTTAAATCTCTGTCAGAAAGACGTGCCCCCACCTTTAATAATAATATAAAAAAAAATTCTCCACCAAAATACTCGAAATTTTTTTTTGACTTGTCACAAATTTGCCTCTAGCTTGAAATGCCACGTGACCAATTTTTTTGTTGTTGCATTTCTCGCGTTACACCGACGGAGACTCTAATTGGTTAAAGTATGACCACGTGACCATACTAATTAACATGTCATCGTTTGTTTTTCTGTATCTTTTGGTTGTTTTTTTTTACTTCTTCTCGGAATAGTCTTAAAACAAAATGGCGTGTGTTAGAGAACTCAATCCGACACATCTAAACAAACAAAGAACAAAAAAAAAACATTTTCGAAAATTCGTGTATTTTTGTGTGGTGGTCGAGGGGGTGGGGAAAGGTTCAATTCCGACACGTCAGCATGCTCCTTAATGCCATTAGATACAATCTTTAGTGTGAATAGTCATGTGACTTAGGGTCTTTGTGTTGACACTGTGACTGGAAAATCCGAATATCCGAAGGCGTTGATATAAATATAGGGGGGGGGGGGGAACAGAGTCTGATATTTAAAATGTTTTATTCAGAAAAGCATTCATAAAATGTTAATTGTATCTATTAACTCTCTGGTGACATCACAGAATACATATAGGACAGAATGTGCAATCGCATTTTTTTCTGTTCCCGGAAGTAATAATACCCACGCCATACTGTTTAAACGCAGCGGTTCTGGTTACACTATATATTTATGCTTATTTACAATGTCTTTTTCATCAAATCTACTAGTTTGAACATCCAAAGCTAATGTTTTGGGCAAAAGGTACAAAGGCTGCCGTGTAATAAACTGCAACAATGATGCGAAAACGATTGATTATCGTACAAATAAACTACATGGCTTTCCTGACCTCGAAAAGGATAAACAACGGAAAGTGGTAACCTCGTATTACTTAATTACTTAATTTTAGTAGCGTTGCTTTAGTCATACGCTTGATAAGAGTAGATATCAGTAATAAATTAAGCCTTTCTCATTGTACTATAGTAGCATCACTAGTGACAGCTGCCTTGATTGAAAAGAAAATGGCGGAAGCCGAGCTTCACTTTTAGTGACTGTGCATATAGGGATTGCGCATTCTGTTCTATACCTATTCTGCGGGTGGCTTTGGCAAAACTATACATTAAACTTGTTTAAAACTATTTTAGAGTGTTATTGTCGTTTCGTTTTTATGAGCGAGCTGAGCATGCTTGCATTAGCATGGAGTGAGGCGATATATATAAATTACCAATTATTAATTATTATTATTATTACATTCACTTAGCATACACTGCCCTAACCCACATGAAGCAATACATGCAGACCCGGCATTTTGGAACCTCCGAGATAAATAATATTTCCGTTTTTTTTAAACTTTAATCAAATACGTCTTTAAAAAAAAATTATTTATAACTGGTTTGATCTTGTTAGCCATTTTTTTTTAAATCTCACTTCTCCTTAACCACTCATTGCATCTTCATCACTGGCTATTTCAGGCCCTTGAAACATCATCAAGGGGACATAATCTGGCCAAGATCTTGTAATGCCGTCAACTTAAGGGCGTTAACTCGGGCCGCTGCAATCTACTCACTTTTTCCCCCGCTCCGGATCGGACGAACTCTCTTAAGGATAAAAATTAACGCCGTGACCTTTCAACCCTGGAGGGGGGTGGGGTATGAAGGAACAACGTTGAGGAAAAAAAGACCATGTACTATGAATGTTCTCATGAATAAATTAAAACTGCCACAAGGCGGTGGTTAAAATAGAGAGAAAGGGGAAAAAACAACAACAACGACGGCTAGATGGGGGGGCCTTGTTTTCGGAAAGCATGGCCCCTGGGTAGAGGAGCAGAGGGCGCGAGTACCCCTAGTCAACGGTTATTAAACGCGCGAGGGCGCCGATCGTTCGTAGAATGGGAGGTAATGCGCATGGTGGGTGGGGGAGGGGGGAGTAATCGGGAGCAGTGGAGAGCACTCGGAAATCTGTCGCTTTTTCTTGAGTCTCGCCAAACTCCTTGTTACTTTGCAATGGAGGGGGGGAAATGTACTCAACCGGAACGAACCTGGCAGATTGCGTAAAGATGGCGAAGCGAGATTAAAAACAAATGAAAGGGAGGGAGCAAGCAGGGAGTTAGGCGTGGAGTTTGTGACGGGTATCCGTTTGATCTGAGGCGAGTTATACCCCTTTAATGAACTCCAAATTTTAAGGAACTGCGCAGACTTAGGGTGACATTAGTAACACTCTCTCTCTCTCGCACACACACACACACACACACATGCTAACAAAGACACAATCTAGCTATTTGCTATTCAGCGAATGGAAGCAAAGGGGGATTAAAAATGTATGGTAATGGGTGATTATAGCCCAATTAATGGGTGCGGAGTTGTGTCCCTTAGGAATAGCGAGACACTGTATCCAAGACTTCTGGACATTGCGTGCCACAACGCGCGCCATCAGAATATAAAAAAAATGCTCAATGAGACGGCAACGCAAGTGTGGAAAGGCGATTTATCTTTTTCCATCAATCTAACTTATCGGAAGATTTTTAATTAACACGTAATTTTATGGCTATTTATTTATGTTTTTTTTATGTTTATATATGAAGGCTATTTATCTCTTAGTCTGTGTCATTTCTTTATCACGATATTTCAGATGGTGGAACTGGATCGGGTTAATGTTACGGATTATCACACATATTTTGAATTATGTAGTATATTGGGAAAGCATTTCGTGATATATAATACGAACATTTCTTTTAAGAGAGATGTGTTTTTTTTTTTCGGAGGGAGGGAGGGGGGGGGGGCACATGGGCACATTTGGACAGATAAACTTTACAAGGCCCCCTTGTAACAAGGTAAAGATGGCGATTATTATAGTATCATTTCTTTCCACGGTAACCAATGCGCAGAAGGGTATTGTGTGGTCAACACAAGGCCAAGTCGCCATAATTTTTTTTCACCCACAACTTGTTTCATGTACCAACTGGATAGACTCAGTGACATCAGACCCGATGGAAAACAAAAAAAAAACAAGATTTCAACAGGATGATTCTAGTATATTGTGTTTATTTATTTTTTTATAAACCTCTACTTGTTTTCATTATCAAATATTTTTCTTCATAATGACTTATTTCTTATTAGTTTAGAGACTATCTTTCGAGATTAAAGATTACTACGTCCTTGGACCAAAACTCCTGCAGGGCGGCAGGGATAGGGCGGCGGTAGGGATAAAACCGGGGTTGTCAGGTTGACAGTCCATTTTACTAACCATAGGACCAGTCATCTATTATTTATTTAGTGTTCGGTTAAATCCTATGATCACTTTGGTCCGAAGGGTACTTTACTTTACTTACTAAATCGGAAATACGGCAACGCAGACTTTGTATACTATGAAAGGGAAATCTGAAAAGTTAAAAAAATTCTTATTGTGTACCTATTTGTGTGCGTATTATTTGCCAAGTTAAATACTTTAAAAATAAACAGCAAAAGATATTCGGCCGAGGCCAATGTCCAAGGCGACTTCCGGTTATACCCTAGTGCTTTTGTTGTGGAAAAAAAATACTCGCCATGTCACCTTCATAAAGTTATTCAACCAGGTGAGCCTTGGGACTCTTAGTTGACAAGGCTTTTAGTTCTTAAAGCCAATACATCAAATATGTGGGAGGGGGGGGGGGAAAAGAAAGACGTATTAAAGGTCTTTAGGACTGGTATCAAATCCAGTTCAGTCTGGTTGTTTTTGGTTTGTTTTTGGATCCAGACATTTATTTCCGCCACGCCCATTTTTAGCACCTGGCCATTTTTCTATTATTTTTGTTTTGGCTTAGAGTTTTATGGAAGTAAATAACCTGGTCTTTAGGTCACATAGCCAAGACACATTGTCAATGTGTATGTATGTGTGTGTGTGTTAATGTTGTGTGTTAGCGTTAGTGCGCGTGTGTTACTGTGTGAGTGTATGTGTTACTGCGCGTGTTTGAGGAAACAGGACAAACTGTTCTGTGTGTTTTTTTTTTGTGGTAGCGCTCTTGTTATGACTTTGCTGTCTGTGTGTGTGTGCTTGTCTGACCGTGTGTCTGCCCGTGTGTCTGTCTGTGCGAGTCTGCCTGCGTGTGTGTCTGTGTTTGTCTGAGTTGGTGTGTCTGTCTGTGTGCCTATGTGTCAGTGTGTGTCTGGGTAGCTGTGTGTGTGTCTATGCCTGTGTGTCTGTGTGTGTGCCTATGACTGTGTGTCTGTGTGTGTGTCCATAACTGTGTGTCTGTGTGTGTGTCTATGACTGTGTGTCTATGACTGTGTGTCTGTGTAAGTGTGTGTCTGTGTGTGTCTATGACTGTGTGTCTGTGTGTGTGTCTATGACTGTGTGTCTGTGTAAGTGTGTGTCTTTGTGTGTCTGTGTGTGTCTATAACTGTGTGTCTGTGTGTGTCTATGATTGTGTGTCTGTCTGTGTGTCTAGGACTGTGTGTCTGTGTGTGTCTATGATTGTGTGTCTGTCTGTGTGTCTAGGACTGTGTGTCTATAACTGTGTGTATGTTTGTGTGTCTATTATTGTGTGTTTGTGTGTGTATCTATGGCTGTGTGTTTGTGTGTGTGTCTATGTCTGTGTGTGTGTGACTTTAGTTCAGTATATTCACCCATGAGTCGAGCTTTTTTGAGGGCACATTCTCTTTGCTAGTATGCGTGCGCATTTTTGGTCTAATAATCGATTATTGAATTTCGCTGTTTCTAGAGGTCACATCAGATTTATCTCTTCTTTACGCGAGTTATGTCCCCGCTTCTGCTTAAACAAATAGCCTATTATAAGAAGTGCTTGCCAGTAATGTATAAGAAACAAAGTTTTAAGAAAAGAATATAAAGGATTTAAAAATTTTATGCTTGCGCATTTAAATCAAATATAAGTAGACTCTATAAGTATACTCTATATTTAGATATATTTCGTAACACTTTTGACACCAGAGTAAAATAGAAAAGTTTTTGCCCTATATGGTTTTAAAGATTATTGACAAGGGCATTTTGCAATCACTTCCTAAGGGTGAATGGGTTAGGAAAAAATATAGGCAATGGTACATTGTTATAAGAGCATAGTGAGTAGTGTCCCATGTCAGACAAATTTGATCTATAAAATGTGTGACGCAGCGTTACCAGGTTTCGTGACCGCTGCATTTAAAGGGATTGTGTGGCGAGCACAATGTCCAGCCGCCTTAACTTATGCCCCAACAAGGGTCAGGACCCATCATCCTGCTCTAACACCCAATTTCTTGTAAAAGTGACTTATGAATAGCCTTATTTGGAAAGCTTTCCAGCGCCACCGGAAAATCGCTCTGCGTGCCAGGTCTGCCGTAGGTTACCGACCCATAATGTAGGCTACTTATAACAGTTCTGCCCCAACCAATTTTATTTTACAAAGGTGTGCCATATATCCCTTTACTATTTGGATTCAAAGTAGCCCAACTGTATATCCCAACTGTATATCCCAACTTTATATCCCAACTTAATATTCCAACTTTATATCCTCACTAATTATTCCAACATTATGTCCCAACTTTATATCCCAAATTTATGTTCCAACTTTATATCACAACTTTATATTCCAAATTTATATCCCAACCGTATATCCCAACTTAATATTCCAACTTTATATCCCAACTTAGTATTCCAACCGTGTTATTCTTGATCTCACCAACTGTAAGATACCATGCCATAATATCCCTAACCATAAACCTATTCACACATTTAAAGTTTTTCGTTTCTTCTCCTAAATGTTGTTTTGTTAATTGCCACCCCATCATTTTCACATGCGCGCGCAATCACTTACACACACACACACACAAACACACACACATTAACGGGAGGGCCTCTCTATCACCACAATCAAAGGGATTCTCCACCACGCACACAAATGAGAAGAGGTTTGCCTTCATTTTTCCACTAAAACGCCTCAAGTGCTTGGGCTAAACTTGACAGAGCTAAAGAGGGGGCGAATGGAGTTTGCTTTTTATTTTCTTCCCCAGGGTGGCGTAGTGTGGCGTGCAGGGGAGGGGGCGCCCACCAGACATTACGCTATCGGTGTCTGAAGTGTTGATTCTCACTATTTGACACCGCGGTGGGTCTAAATCAATTTTTCTTCCTCTTTCCTTTTTTTTTATATAATATATTTTTTTTTCTACTCTGTACGATTTTCGTGACGGAAAGAAGCAGTTGAAAGTCTCCGCGATCAGTTTGCCGGAGGTGGACGGGTGGTTTTTAAAAAAAAGAGTTTGAAGGATCATTTGTCCGGCATCCGTTCGTCGTCTGATTATACAATTGACGGCTTTTGATCTTTTCTGTTTCAGACGGTATCAGTGAATAGAGATGGGTTGAGCATTTTTTTTTCTGCTTTGGGTGGCCTTTTCTTTGACTTGCGTTTAGTTTCCATTTACTGAGGCTGTTGTGTGCAACTTAGAGAAACATTCTTTTCGGTGAAAATAACGATTGGTCAGATTTGTGAAACGATAATATAGGAATTTACGTTGAATAGATAGATCTAAATAATATCATAATTGGAGTCATTTATAAAATATAAAAAAGATAGCCTACACGTAACAGAGCACTTGGTATAAATAGAAAAATCACGCCCAGATATGTACATCCCACAAGATAACTCGCCTAAGTTCGGCCCTATGATTAATTAGTCCGACGGCTACGTTACTTTTATATTGGCGCATTTTGATTCATGGTTTAAATTATTTAAATTTCTTAGTTTTCCTAGTTTTTCTTTTCTTTCGGGAAACCCATTCCATGCCCGGGTAAAACTCAGAAAAAAAAAACGCGAACTCTAGCTGAAGTTATTTTTAGTTTTAACTGTTAAAAGTCAATTAATATAAGGCAAAATATAATCTATACAACTTTGTCATTACGGAAGTTTTACTTTCTAATGCGTGGCAAACAGACGTAGCGTGGCAGACATTTCGTTTTATATGTAAACACGGCCGTTTCTTGTTTCGTTTTCATACAAGATCGCACAAGTCTGTATGATTGATATTTTCTGTGCAGGACCTATTCGTTTGATAGTGTGCGAATTAAATATTGACAAAAATGAAATGTAGGCCGCTTTAACATGTAGGCAGTGGTCGCAGTGGCCGAGCGGCAGTGCGTTCGACTGGCGTGCCGAAGGTCCTGGGTTCGGATTCTGGTGAAGGCTAGGATTTGTTCCCGGGACTGGAGGGTGTCGGGTGAACTGACCGCAGGACCAGCCGGCTTCACAAAGCCATTTCTGCCAACTTTCTGTACTCACTAACCAACTAATCTATTCGTATTGCTTAGCTTTCGAGCGTGTAATTTTAAGGTCACAAGAATGATTTGTGCATCTGTTTTTCTTTTCTAGCTTAATGAATAAGTTATTACATAACGGTCTTTTCTTTTTCTCTCTAATTCACTCTGTCGTTCGTCTCTCCCCAAAGTCTCAATCTCTAATCTCCTCGATCTTTCATAAATTCGCTCTCTCATTCATTAATATTTTACTCGCTCTATCATTCATTAATATGTGTCTACATCTAGCTTTCTCTTATTCATTTGCTCTTTCACAATTAATTCGTTTTTTTTTCTCTCGTATCACTGGTGTTCCTTCTTTTATAATTTATTTTACTGATTGTACAGTTTCTTTATTTGAGTAGACTGATTCTGAACTCTATTTGACTACATTCTAATTTCTGTTTTCATTTGATACCAAAAAGAGAAAAAAAAAATCAAAGAGATTTAAAAGGACCAACAGATCACAGCAATAAGTTGAATAAGTTCAGTTGAACGCTGTATGTAGGATTATGTAAATTGGGTCATTACATGCCTTTAGAATTGCAAATTATAGTTTTATAAAAATACAGCTTTGACAAATATTATGATCTATTTATAACACTGTTCGTAGTGGTTGTCTGACCTTTTGGTTATGGTGGGAATGCTAGGTCATCTAACTGTGAAGTTATGTGTAGATGGATGGGTGTATGTGTGGATGGGTGGATGGATGTGTGGATGGGTGGATGGGTGGGTGGATGGATGGATGGGTGGATGGGTGTATGTGTGGATGGATGGGTGGATGTGTGTATGTGTGGATGGGTAAATGGATGGGTGGATGGGTGGATGGGTGGGTGGATGGATGTGTGGATGGGTGGATGGATGGGTGGATGGATGGGTGGATGGATGGATGGGTGGATGGATAAGTGGATGGATGGGTGTATGTGTGGATGGATGGGTGTATGTGTGGATGGGTGGATGGATGTGTGGGTGTGTGGATGGTTAAGTGGATGGATGGGTGTATGTGTGGATGTATGGGTGGATGTGTGGGTGGGTGGATGGTTGGGTGGATGGATGGGTGTATTTGTGGATGGATGGGTGGATATGTGGGTGGGTGGATTGGTGGATCGGTGGATGGATGGGTTGATGAATGGGTGCATGAATGAGTGTGTGAATGTGTGGATATGTCGATAATTGATTAGTTGGTTATTTTATTAATTCGTAGGTAGAAGTATAGAATGTATTTCCTTTATACCCATTTAGATAGTAAGTTTGTATAATTATTAACATGAATTTATTCACATATTAAATTAGGTTTTAAAATACGTCTGCACATATAGTGAGAGAGAGAGAGAGAGAGAGGGGGGGTGTTCGGGAGACAGAGATAGAGACATACATTAATAAGTAGGCTACAGGCACAGATAAGAAGTCAAATAAGAAGAGTTTAGTGATACATACTTATGTAAACTATATAGTTTTTTTAATCATATAAATATAATATACAAAGGCAGAGTTACACTATAGTAAATTTTAAAAGTCACCACTTGTACTTAAAGAAATATCTGTTGACATTGAGCCAAGATAAAACGGGTTTAAGACCTAACGCCTTTCTCTAATACAAACTAAAACTGACAAAGATCTGTGGCTTTTAGATTGTGAAAGATAACACTTATCACATTTGAGCATACGAGAGCTGAGAAGACTCAAATGGATATGAAGGCGAAACAAACAAGAAAAAAAAAAGAAAAGAGATCAGCACCGAGGCTACGCCGAGTGTCGCGTTTAGTGCTGTGAGGGTGGGTAAAGTTAAGAAATGATAATGTGATGGGTGCTTATCGAAAGATGAAAGTAAGATGGTTGTACTTTAAATGAAACGAAGGGAAAATTTATTATGGAAATGTAAGATGAAAATCGTGAGTTTTGGGCCGTGGAAATTATATTTTTTTTATACTGCTGAAAATGTTTTATTATTTGCTTGTGTTTAAATTATAGAATAAAGTCAACTAAATCTTGTATCTTATAAACCGTAGGTTAGAATATTGAAAGTTAAATTGCCAAATCAATGGAGACATTGCCGTTTTTATGATAAAGTGTAAAGCAAATAAAGCTTATAGGGTTAATAAGCAAGCGGAGAGGCATATGCAGTGTCAAGTGGGATGATCATAGACAGTTATAAGGATATAGTAGTTGTAACAATCAATAAATGAATCACTATATCAATATATTGATTGATTATATATTATATATATATATATATTGTCTGTCTTTTTATTCGGAAGCAAGATGGCGTTGCTATAAGCGTAACTTGGAAAATGGATATTTCGGATAAATCCACTACTATAGAAGTAGCCTGCAACGCCTTGAGCATGCTAAATGTCCACAACACTGTGGACACTACTATCATCATCAGTCAGCTATCCAATCCGTCAATGTATCTGTTCGTACCAACTATCATTGTATATTTGTATATGTATCTGTGACTATTACAGTGTAGCATTTGTGGCTGTATTTTATAGTCTAATGCAGGGGTCGGCAACCTAAGGTACGCTTGCCCAACTTGGCACACAGAGCGATTTTCAGTGTCACGAGAGAGACCTCCAAGAGGTGTCTTTTATTGAAAAAAACAACAACAACATTTGCAGGTTCTGAATGAGGAAAACTGTCTTTTGAAGTCGATGATTCTGAATGACACAGCGACACATGTCAATGAGTTGAACTTGCATTTACAAGGACCACTCGAATGGATTTGTATTGAAACTGGACATATCTTGCTGTGAAATCAACTGCAAAACATTTAACTACATGTACATCCCTATATTAAGGCATTTAATAAGATATATAGTTGGGCTCTTTCAGAAGTACATCGAAGCACTCAAAGCGGAATTATCTAATCATAGGCAAGACTTTCAAATTGATGGACTCAATTTGTTCATACCACATCAAGCCTAACTGGTTTTGTATTATTACAACCTTCTTAGATGTAGATCTTTTTTAAGTGTAGGGATCTTGAATTTTTTTTTAATTCAAAAAAAATCCAAATGTGCAAATTTGTGAAAAAATTTTGAAAGAAGCTGCTTAGGAAATTCATCTTTATTCTCAACTGCTATAGGCATTCGCTCTTTTAACTTTCGGAGCTTTTGGTACAATTTACACTTGTGGATAGATTTTATCGCACATGAATGCTGTTTTAAGCATACAAAGAGTTTATTTGACTGCACATGACCGCTCATTAATTATACAGACTAATTACATTTAAAAGAGTTTGTATGCTCATCTTCTTTAATTAAACATAACTAGAAGTAATTTTAAAACAAATTTATTTGTATTATTAATTTAATAAATATTAGGGATTTATTTAATGTCACTATATTATGTAATTTCTGTAATTATTAATGTTTCAAATATAGGCTAAACTTCTTTAATGGACAAAACAACACTTAATGCAGGAAATGTTTATTTACTGTTTAACGTAAAATATTTTAATTTTTTAAATAATTAAATCGCGTAATGAATACCTTAATGTAGGATAAATAAATAATAATTAGTTCGTATTTTTTGTTCTATTACAATACATAACTTGTTAGGCATTACTATAACATCAACTGAGGAAACGTTTTTTAATTAAAGGGAGATAATTAACCCGTTTTATTTGAGGTAATATTTCTAATGTTTCTTTTTTTTTTTTCATTTATAAAAAAATTAATGGTTTACAATTTATAACTTTGAAATGATCAAACTGTAAAAAGTATTTGAAAATATATCAATATTATATGACTAAAGAATGTATATGTATATTTTTAAACGTTACATTAACTACCCAGTGTGTATAATTAATCAGTATCTATACCGCTTAATTTTAATCATACTCTTCACATTGTACGAAAATACATTATAGACGTCTCAGTTAAACTGAGATCAAAATGTAATTAACATAATTAACATTTACAGGTGATAGATCCTCAGCTTGACTAACAAATATCAATGTTTAGACAATAATTAACATAAATTTTAACATTTAGCAATAACATATTGTAATTGAAAATAAAAAGGATGATAATCACAAACACGTTAATTTTGTATTACTTATTAAACGCTTTAGCGATTTTCTCTATATAATATAATTTCTTTTGCTTTTGGTCTAGGTCTAGCTACGGAGTTAAATAAATTGTCATATAAAAACAACTAAAAATATATATAATAGAGGAGGTTAAGTTTTAGGCTGTTGGCACGCTGAATGATTTAGCAATCCTAGTTTGGCACACTGTTAGAAAAAGTTTGCCGACCCCTGGGCTAGGGCAATGTCTGACGTTAATGAATGTAATGGGTGTCACCAGAGAGTTAAATAGATACAATTCAAATTTTATGAATTCTTTTCTGATTAAAACATTTAAAAAATATAAAATAGTTTTACAAAAGTATAACAGAGCACGTTGACTATTATGATGTGGGCACGCTGAATGATTTAGAAATCCTAGTTTGGCACACTGTTAGCAAAAGGTTGCCGACCCCTGGTCTAATGTATCAAATTACTTTCTTTTTTATCTTCAACAACAACATTTGAAGTAATTAACCTTATATTTCCGTTTGGACTTTGGACTCCCCGACTCTTTTTTATTCCGTCTAATTACGTCTACACGTCCGACTCTTACATTATCATGTAATATTGTGTTACACTAACCCTGACACCTAATGTCACGTGACCTTACCTTCTGTTTTGGTACCAGGTCTTGACCTGGGTGTCGGTCAGGTTGAGCTTGGAGGCCAGCTCCATCCTGTCCTGGACGCTGAGGTACTTCTGCCTCTCGAACGTCTTCTCCAGGACCGACAGCTGGTGGTCGGTGAATGCTGTCCTGGCCTTCCTGGGCTTTTTGGACTTGCAGCCGCCCATGGAGGAGCTGATGGTGCCGTCACCCTGGTTGGCATCTTGATCAAAACTCTCTGTGGAGGAAGAAACAGTGTTGGTGGATGAAGTCATTATGCAATTGTGGAATTCTAATTAATTATTGCATTTTACATCTGATTTAGATGAAGTCTATAAATAGGACCAATCAACTAAGGGAAACATAAAAAAAAAATCTGTAACAAATGGAGAATAAAGTGGCAAGGTCCATTATTAGTAATAATTAAATCACTAAACCAACAAACACTAAAGGAGAGAAGGGCAAAGAGTAAAGTAGTAATAATACATAAAATATATTAAATTCTAACTTAGAAATAATAATAATAATAATAACGGTGCTTATATAGCGCATATCCCGTTGGTGACAGTTCTATGCGCAGACGACAGTTACAGAATACAGACAGACAAAGAAATATATAGTAATACGCTAATTCTGCTGACGAAATAGGTGAGTCTTCAGCCGGCTCCTGAAGGTGTCATAGCTAGGGCTCTGGCGAAGCTGTAGTGGGAGGTGATTCCAAGCGGACGGTCCTGCGTAGGAAAATGAACGTTCGCCAGCGGACACTAGCCTCACACGAGGGATCCGCAGAGTAAGCGCGTCAGATGCCGAACGAAGTGGGCGGGACAACAGAATAACAATCTATTACAATGACCTCACCCCCCCCCCAAAAAAAAAAAAAAAAAAAAAACATACGAAAAATAATACTTTTACAAAAATTCCATTTGCAAGAATAAATTCTTATAAGTATTCTGTCTTTTCTTACAAAGAGAACATGTAGATCTAGGTGATCTCAAACATATTAAAGATTCACTTTGCAAAATGACATAAAGTGTAATAACGTCATCTACACCAACTAAAACCTTTGTTCGTGTATTCTAATACACGCCAATATATCGCCAAGTCATTGATTAGGCTTTTTAAAAATAAATTGTCGCTGTATTTTAGTCAAGATCTATTATTAGATCTAGTTTGATTCGGTAGAGTCTGTTTACACAAGATGCCCAGAGCATCAGAAATAGATTTTACATAAACTGACTTTCTACTTAACAATTAAACATAGTTTGATAGGCCCGTCATATTCTCTATCAAAAATATTCTAGTACTTAGAACATTCTGAAGTTTGATCTAGACTTGATGTCAGTTGCGATTGTTCTTTTTGTTTTTAAGTAATTTAGCGCCTTTTGAAAGTGGACTATTCCTTTTATTTTAAAGATTGTCGTTGTTTAAGATAATATTGTTGTGTCTATAAAGGTCGTCCATATTAATATCTTACCAAACGGTTTCTACCAGTGTTTAGCTTAACAAAATATGGTCAGGTGATGCTCTAACTCTAACTGATGGGTCGTCAACCTACGCTCAGACTTGGCACGCAGAATGATTTTCAATGGCACGCGGAAGACACACACAAACTCAATTCAAAGCTTTTTTTTTTAACAAAAAATTGATTGATAGGTAGACTTTCTCTGGCTGTTGGCACGCCGAATAAATTAGAAACCCAACTTTGTAACACTTTTGACAAAAGGTTGCCGAACCCTGCTAACTCAAAGCCTATCATCATGAAAATCTAGGATTATGTTTAAAAAAAAATTAACTATTAAAAGATCAAAAAGCTGTTGTTGACACTCAAGTGTCAATTTTAACACCTGGTTAAACATTTAAAAATAAAACGATAGGCCCTATAGATTCATGTTCACACAGATGAACGCCAAGTGAATAGAAAAAAAAAATATATTTAGAGGTTATCACGTGAAGATATAAGAATATAAAAGTAATGAAGTAGAAATAGAAATTTAATTATCTTGTTGCCCATCCGATACTTCGCTTGTTGCCCATCATCCAATGCTTCGCTTGTTGCCCATCCAATACTTCGCTTGTTGCCCATTTAAGACTTCGCTTGTTGCCCATCCAAGACTTCGCTTGTTGCCCATCCAATACTTCGCTTGTTGCCCATCCGATACTTCGCTTGTTGACAATCATCCAATACTTCGCTTGTTGCCCATCCAAGACTTCGCTTGTTGCCCATCCAATACTTCGCTTGTTGCCCATCCGATACTTCGCTTGTTGCCCATCCGATACTTCGCTTGTTGCCCATCATCCAATACTTCGCTTGTTGCCCATCCAAGACTTCGCTTGTTGCCCATCCAAGACTTCGCTTGTTGCCCATCCAATACTTCGCTTGTTGCCCATCCGATACTTCGCTTGTTGCCCATCATCCAATACTTCGCTTGTTGCCCATCCAAGACTTCGCTTGTTGCCCATCCAATACTTCGCTTGTTGCCCATCCGATACTTCGCTTGTTGCCCATCATCCAATACTTCGCTTGTTGCCCATCCAAGACTTCGCTTGTTGCCCATCCAAGACATCGCTTGTTGCCCATCCAAGACTTCGCTTGTTGCCCATCCAAGACTTCGCTTGTTGAACATTTAAGACTTCGCTTGTTGCCCATCCAAGACTTCGCTTGTTGCCCATTTAAGACTTCGCTTGTTGCCCATCCAAGACTTCGCTTGTTGCCCATCCGATACTTCGCTTGTTGCCCATCCAAGACTTCGCTTGTTGCCCATCCAATACTTCGCTTGTTGCCCATCCGATACTTCGCTTGTTGCCCATCATCCAATACTTCGCTTGTTGCCCATCCAAGACTTCGCTTGTTGCCCATCCAAGACTTCGCTTGTTGCCCATCCAAGACTTCGCTTGTTGCCCATCCAAGACTTCGCTTGTTGCCATTTAAGACTTCGCTTGTTGCCCATCCAAGACTTCGCTTGTTGCCCATTTAAGACTTCGCTTGTTGCCCATCCAAGACTTCGCTTGTTGCCCATCCAAGACTTCGCTTGTTGCCCACCCAAGACTTCGCTTGTTGCCCATCCGATACTTCGCTTGTTTCCCATCATCCAATACTTCGCTTGTTGCCCATCCAAGACTTCGCTTGTTGCCCATCCAAGACTTCGCTTGTTGCCCATCCAAGACTTCGCTTGTTGCCCACCCAAGACTTCCATTGTAGCCCATCCAAGACTTCGCTGCGGATGGGGGGTTAACGTCGGTCCAGCCGGAGGCGCTTTCGGATAGCCGCCACCAAAGGTCCTGGGTTCCAATCCTAAGTTAATGCCAGTTTTACCATGGGTCTTTAGGGTGTCCTTGAGTCGCGCAAGCTTTGATGGGTTGGGAAAATAATTGAGCGGCTGGACATTGGTCATCTTGCGAACTAGAACAGGCTAGTTCTAAATATTGTTAAATGGTTGACATTAAAAAAAATGATCAGAAAGCTTATTGTGTTATACTGTTGTTCACGAGTGCCCGGTTAGCTCAGTCGGTAGAGCATCAGACATTTAATCTGAGGCTCAAGAGTTCAAGTCCATTATCTGTGCGATTATTTTTTTTCATTCAATTTAATATAAGCTTAAAGTTCTGTTCATGTATGTGAATTTATTATCTGTAACTAGATGTTTATGATATGCAATTGTCACCCCGGTCAAAGCGGGGTAATTTAGCAGAAATTAACGGTTGAAAAAAAAAAGAATCATAATAAAGACTTTTGTGTTGTCCATAGTTACAAGTGCCCGGTTAGCTCAGTCGGTAGAGCATCAGACTTTTAATCTGAGGGTCAAGGGTTCAAGTCCCTTATCGGGCGTTTATTTTATTTTTTATTTTTTTCAAATTCAATTTAATATAATGTTCCCATAGTGACTGTCTGTCTGTTCACTTATTATCTGTAACTATATGCAATTTTTACCCCGGTCAAAGCCGGGTAATTTTTGTCTGGTAGTAAATTTACATAGAGAACAATGATTGTAGACAAGAAATTAAGACTTTGTACATTATTTCTTTACTCAATGGAAACTTGATTGTGACTTAAAAATTCTATTTGTGTTAACTTCGAACGACCGGATTGCTTTCTGTCTGGCTAAATATCTACGGGAGGCAAGAAACAACAACCACTGCCAGTCATCATATCGAGCTGAAACTTGATACATAGACGTGTCGTCCTTGACAACACATTCTTTCAAATTTTCAGTCCCCTTACCCCTAAATCCATCCCCCCGAAAATCAGTTTTAATTGTGTATTTTTTTCTTTACACTTTTGACACGATTCAATAAGATCTTGTTTGTACTTAAAAACGCAATGGCGTTAACCTTTAATGATTGACATCTTCTGGTTATCGAACACACATCAATCAAAGCGTAAACACGCCTACCTACGTTCATTCTGTCTGGCCCCGCCCCTGTCTGTCTTGATTCCCATTTAGTTTGTATGGTCGTCTTTGCCTTTTTTTTTTATTTCTCTTGTTTAACCTTTTTTTTCCCCATCTTAAAACTTACTGGACGATTTTTTTAGAAATGTTTTCGATCGATTCGGGGTTACGGAGTTTGAATAGTGGTCGCTGGTTTATGGTTAGTGTGTGGGCCCACCGTCGTGTGGGCCCGGTGTAGGGGGGAGGGTGTGGAATGAATGTGCAGGATGGAGGGAGGGAGCTAAATATCACCAGGGATGTATACAGAGAGGCGTCAACGAGGGGGGTCTCAGACTTTTGTGGATGTAAAAGGTGGCTGACGTTATAGGGCCGTCGATTGAGAAGCTGTGGCAGTTTTGGAGAGGGCGGGGTGGAAGGGGGAGGGGGGTTGAACAGGACGAGCACGACACAGTCAAGAGTGTCGCGACGTAGGCTACCCAGGTGGGGGAAGGGGGTGTCACAACAATGTTCAGTCGCCATTACTTTTTCTCTCCCCCCAAACGAATGTCAAGTTGTTCCCTACAAAAAATGGAGCCGAGTAGACACAGGAAGAAGCATCCAGATTCGGTGATAATACATCATAGGCATTAAATTAAATTTCAACCCCAAGACCTTCGAGTTGACAACACAACACTCTTTCACCAGATCCCCACGCATGACATTTGTTTTGTTCTTGCAGTGGGTTAATCAGCTAATTCGAAACATGAGCAATCTATACACGCCAGCCATTTTGTCTTGCTCAATTCGAATACGCCAAATATTTTTCTCGTGCAGTGCTAACGCGTTAAGCTATGAGGTAGGCATACGCATTTCAATATTGGACAAGGGGATTGGGAATGAAAATGTGAGACCTATCAATTCATAGGAAACAGAAGACGTAAAAATAAATGGTAACCAAAAAAAAAAGATTAATATAACAACAAAAGGAAAGAAACAACAAATACATCACTAACAAATACATCTCCAACAAATACATCACCGACAAATACATCACCAACAAATACATCACCAAGAAATAAATCACCAACAAATACATCACCAACAAATACATCACCGATAAATACATCACCAACAAATACATCACCAAGAAATAAATCCCCAACAAATACATCACCAACAAATACATCACCGATAAATACATCACCAACAAATACATCACCAACAAAATACATCACCGATAAATACATCATCAACAAATACATCACCAACAAACTTCACCAACCAATACATTACCAACAAATACATCAGCAACAAATAGGCTACATCACCAACAAATACATCACCTACAAATACATCACCAACAAATAGGCTACATCACCAACAAATACATCACCTACAAATACATCACCAACAAATACATCACCAATAAATACATCACCAACAAATACATCACCAACAAACTTCACCAACCAATACATTACCAACAAATACATCAGCAACAAATAACACACCAACAAATACATCACCAACAAAGACATCACCAACAAATACATCACCAACAGACTTAACCACCACAAACAATGTACACTGTATAGTTGACATAATGAATGCATCGCCTTGAGAAGGCCCCCATTAACAGACACCCTCAACAAGAAACATGTAACCCGAACGGCAAGGAATAAACACCAAACAAACACGACTCTAAACACGGTGTTTAAAACCGGGCAAGGGAATTATAAACGACACTTGAACGCGGTCGTAAACTTTGAATGGAACAAAAACAAAAGAAAAGAGAAGAGACAGAGAGAGAGAAAAGGGCGATAAAACGAACACACATAGACACATATACATGCACACACACACACATGCACACACACACACACATACACACACACACACACATATAGCACAATAGAGCTAGTACCTGAAGGTTCCAAAATGAACAGACCGGAAAGCATCACTTCCCCCTCCCCCCCCCGCCTCCCAAACCTCGTCCTGTCCCTACCACTACTTCTCGTCGTCTTGTTTCCTACATTATTGTATGTATATGTGTGTGAGTGTGTGTGTGTGTGTGTGTGCGTGCGTAAACCCTCGTCAGATCACCGCATTGACGTTTAATGCCAGTCTCGCACATTCCATGCCGGTATCATGTAAACCTTCGCAACTTGAGAATCTCCCCCACTCCCCCTCCCCCTAACTCCCCCCAAGCTTCCCTGCCTCCCCATGCATCAGATTAAACCCGAACAATATATACGCCTAGTTTTTAAGTTTCTTCTCCCCCACCCCCTCCTCTCCCCCCATACCACATCTCCCCTCAGACGCCGCACATAACCATAGCGCCCCCACCCCTTCCCACCTCAAGAAACTCCCCCCCTTACCCACCTCCAGCCACCCCCCACCCCCACAAACGCATGTCATTAGCAAATGTCCGCATCAGACCCGCCTCTGTTGTCGTTTGCGTTCGCACGTCGTAGAGCGAGCGTACAGACAGACAGACAGACAGACAGTCGGACAAGGAAAGGTTTAAACAAACCAATAAAAGACCTCAACATGGAACCAATAAAAAAGAAAATCACATTTTTCTTTACTTTTACCTATAAACTCTTTTAATACATGGAATTCGAATAAGGAAAAAGGTGGGAGAGAAGTAGTCGACAAGGGGGTGGCGATGGGAGGGAGAGGGTGTGGGAGAAGGAGGGAGAGAGGGAGGGAGGCAGGAAAATGTTTGTGGCATTGCTTTTTACTGTAAAAAAAACAACAACACTTTAATAGTGTGTTGTTTTTTTTTAATTCATTTTTCTTTAATGTTATTCCAAAATGACATTCTTTTTTGTTTACATTATGTATTCATTCTTTATCAAATTAAACTTTTAATTTAAATAATGAAGTATAACATGGTGTATGTTTTTAATGCGTGTGTGTTTGTGTGTGTGCGTCTATTTTACTTGATCGATGAAAAGTTAAGCCCGTTTCTACTGTTTCATTATGTAAGCCTTAAACAAAGTGAAATAATATAGTTCATAATGGGATAGACACTGCCAATAGAGTTCACTAGAGTGTCAAAGTTGTTCCAACAGATTTGGATTACAAGGAAAACAAAAGAAAATCTTATTTAAATTCTGCTGGTGTTTCATAAATATGTGTTTGTCGTAGTTTTTGTTTGTTTGTATGTTTATGTTTTTTTGTTTATCTATGTTCCACTAATTGTGAGAATCTTTCAACAGAATCGTCAGTCAGCCAGATAATACAATAGATGACTCTTAAAGATACTTTTACTTGTATGATAAATAGTATGATAATGATATTGTGCGTGAATGTCTATTTTTTATTAGTGTATATTTCTGTCCCTACGTATAAAGAATTATTTTATATTGTATAAAATTTGCTGAAAAAGACGGAACTCATGAAATGAAGTCAAATTTCCATTTGTTTGGATCAATAAAGTAATCTTATCTTATCTTATCTAATCTTAATCTTATCTTATGAATGTTTTTTTGTGACAAGTACTGCATTTAAGTACCGTATTCAAGTTTTCTTTTTAAGTAGGCCTACTCTTTTGAGTCAATTTTTAAGTACTCTATTTATAAAATATATATTTGAGTACTGTAGGGCCTATTTAAGTAATTTATTTTATTATTCTAAGTATTATATTTAAGTAATATCATTTTAAGTGATCTTTGTAAGTAATATTTAAGACACAAGATACGAAACTGAAACATGTTGAGACTATTGAAAATTTTGATGTCAGCAATATAACAATATTTATTAATAATGTTAATATTTTCAATAAATAAAATGTGAAGAAATCGATTATTCAAAATGTAAACACTAGTAACATCTATTAAGCTAACAAAATATTCATGTTGGCTAAAGGTTCCTCCACCCGGAAACAAGGATGTCTAATATTCCAGTGAAGAGCAGGACACATAGCAATTTACTTACACCTAAACCCCACCAAATACCAAATATTGCCCACAATCACACGAAACAGTGGATCAAATCCTACTGGAATACCCCCAAGCTAATCAATCTCAGACAAACATTATTGCCCCCTTTCAACTTACTATCACCAACACAATATAAAACAATAGAGAACAACTTTAACAAAAAAGCCATATAAATGTGTTTGTCTGTCATAGACTGTAAAATAGCCAACGGCTCATCAGCCTGGTTAGTAGTTGCATAAGAAGAAGACAAGACGTTTGGAGTAAAACAAAGTGTACTCACTCTCGCTAGCTGAATCATGATCCCTGCCATCATCGTCATCATCATCCTCGTCATCAACTTGCATGTCGTCGTCGGGGCTCATAGGCTCCCCCACAAAGCCGGCGGCCGCTCCTGCCATGTGAAGATCACGCGCCCTGGGGTTGATCCCCGGGTACGGGAGAAATGAAGGCGCGTGAAACAGACTGGGCCTGACCGGCGTGAAATTTGAGAACCGTCCTCCAATGCTCAGCGCGGCGGGGAAATTCGGCGCCCCTCGCTCCTCTGGCTTCCCCGAGTCTTTCTGCCGATTCTGATCCCCGAGAATGTCGGAAATAAGAAAGGAGGTTTTTGCGCTGGGTGATTTCTTTGGGTGTTGGTCTGATGGACGTTGAGCGCTGAGCTTCACGCTCCCTTGGGGCGTGAAACCGTTAGTGGACGATGCTGGAATAGACGCGGGTATGTGTCCGGGCAGACCGTAATCGTCCCTGCCCCTAAGATCATAGTTGTCTCTGCAATCCTCTGAGGAGAATGACGAGGTCCTTCTCGGAGAAGCATTGACAGAGGCAGTCTCATGCTCAGGTTCATTTCTTTTGGAAGACGCGGTGTAAGCAAAAAGCTTGCTGGAGTCCAGGCTCGGAATTTCTCGGGCCGGGTCGGCTAGCCCTCGGTGAAAGAAACCAGAATGATAAATCCCGAAGGAGGAATTCAAATGTAAGTTCAGGGGCGATGAGTCGATGCTGCGGTCATCTCGGCTCGGTGAGGCCGACGTTGGGGGTGAGGTTGAGTAAGAGAACGTCCTATTCTGACCGTCTGATAAGCTGTGCTTTCTGGACAAGTCATGAGTATCACGGCGGCCCACACTTGAAACCAAAGCATGTACGCTCGAAGAAGCAGAACTTCTTAAAAGTCTCTCCTGTGTGTTGGAAAGAAAATGTGTCGAGTCAGTCTTTGGCGGCCAAGGCGCAAAGCTCATTGCAAAACCAGGATCGTTATCTGCAGATTTTAGCTCTGTCTGTTCAGAACTTACGTGAACATTAAGTTCCACGGGCTTATCAACATCCGTTTTTTCCGTTACATTCGAATCCGACTTTTTATTCGTTTCGATTGGCGGATGTTTGTCTTTCTTGGAGGAACGATGCCTTACGGATAGATCGGCACCGCCCTCGATTAACCTCGTCTCAGATTCTTTGCCCACGTGAGAAGGGGAGCCATCTCCGCGCAATGACGCCGGTGACTTGTCCGCGACGTCGTCTTCGCCCGGTTGAGCCGCGCCGATTTCGAAGTCATCGTCCAACATTTCGGACAGCGTGTTGGCGGTTGTGGTCTTCTTAGCCGGTCTAGATCTCAGCATCTTCTACAGCATCAGGAGGAAGATCAACACAGTAGCCGCAGCGCCAACATTGTAGTTTTGTGTCGGTTCAACCCTGAAATTTGAAAACATACATATTATAATCAGCATTGTGGAGCTCTCTATGTAGGCATTCTATAAAAAATAAAACAACTAAAACTAATTGAGATAATTATCAAAACTACAACAAATATACTGACCATAACTCATTCGTTCATTCATCGATGTATATAAATCATAACTAATGAAATATAAAATATAACTAATTCAAATAAACAACCAAAGTAATGAAACGTTAAACCATGACAAAGAGTTTTTGTTTAATTTATTTTTACATAGTTTTTCTTGCTGTTTTTTAGATAGCATTTTAAAATCTCTTGTAAAAGTATAAAAGTACCCATTTATTGCTCTTATACTTGTAACTTTTAATAGACCAAAAAAAAAAGTTACAATGAAAGATCTATAAAGCAAGTGTTGTAAGCAACCTTACTAAAGGCACTCACATAATGCTCTGGATCTTGGGACGGACTTGGTCTAGTGAAGTCCAAGAGAAATTGATTACTAAATACCAACCTATTGGATTTTTTTACAAATTATTTATTTGTTCACTCCAGAAGTAAAATGAAAATAGATCTGAGTGAATTTTTCATTGGGCCAATTTTTACTTCTTAACTTTTGTTTCCGGCACTTTATAACAGGAAGTATAACCGGAAGTCTTCTTTAAAATAAAATGTTTTGCCCTGTGCTATTTTCCGTATGGGTGCTCCGGAGAGTTTAGCATTATAATGTCTTAGACAAGTATCCGTATTATGACCACTCTTATTTATTGTGGTGATAGACCTTATGCTGCTACAGTCAATAAATGACCCCCGTTACGACATTCCCCTAGTTTGACCATGGTATTCGGATCAAGGACCTCACCTATGCAGATGATGTTGTTTCGACACAACAACCGGCACTAGAAGATCTGACAACACTTCTAGCATTTGAATTTTAAAAACTTGGTTTTCGCATTAATATTAAGAAAAAAATCAACAACTAAAAATAACTTTAAAAACAACAACCCGCAAAGCCCAGGTCCGACTGCAGGACCGCCAAGCTATATCTCTTACTAGGTGGACAACCCATTGATGAAGTAAATAATTTCATTAACTCGAGCAGTACAAATGAAACAAAAAAAAAAGTTGGAGCCTTGGACTTTCAGAGAATCGAATTGTTTTAACCATCAACCCCCCCCCCCCCCCCAAAAAAAAATAATAAAATAAAAATGAGACAAATTTGACAACTACTGTTTTTGTCACAAAACTAAGCCTCCATGAAAGCTATGTAATACCGATTCTTCAATAATTGAGCGTAACATGGAGGGCAACTAAGATGATCGCTCACAGATTTAATGTATTTCATTCAAAGTGTCTAACGAAGGTTCTAGCTGAAAGTTGATCGAATCACATCATAACTGAAGAAGTTCTCAAACGGTGTGACCACACTGGAAGCAGACCTGATTAAAAGCAAAAATATGCAAGAAAACAGTATGCCCCCCCCCCCCACCCCGAGGTGACCATTAGTTGCAAATCGAAGAATGGAAAATGAGACTAGGACGTCGTTTGATCACCCGGAGAGCAGCCTACAATAGAGACTTATTATTCTTAGATGTAGATTGGGATAACACTGAAAGGGTATTATATTTGACAAAATAACTCTGGAACATTTTGGCCACCCAAATAAGACGTATGCCGCATTACGGACTAACTATTTAACTAGCTAACTACCCAAGCGTACTATTTAACCGGTCTGAGTTTTTAATTCAATTTACATAAGAATCGCCAATAGCCGTGTAAAATATAGTCATGTGCTGGGCTGTAGTCTCAGAAGAACAAAAAAAGAAAATTGTCGGCCATTATACATCCTCACTTGACTATAAAAATTAGGAAGTCAAATATACGAGTTGAATAGAACATTTTTATTTTCTAGAATAACTTTTAGAGGATGTTGTTGTTTTTACTTCATTAGAATAAAACAAATTAAATATTGGCATGAATGAATACATGAGTTCTGTAAACGCCAAATTTATTTTCTAAACTTTTACTGATCAGTATTTGAAATACATGACGTGTGAGACAACACGCCCAGACACATAAACTTAAGCTGTGTGTCAGTGGTGTGCTCATGTGTGTCTGAATGTGTGTGTCTGTGTGTGTCTGTGTGTGTGCTTTGGCTCACGTGTCCACTAATTGAAGTCAATGTGTACTAACAAATAAACAGATACAGTTTGCATAAATCATGGACGCCAAGAAGTGAGTACAGAATCAGTGTGTGCAGAAGTCTGCCTCTTCTGATCGATAAACCTCTGAGCATGTTTCACCCTCCCCATTTCATCGTATGATAAGCCAGCCTCCTCCTCCCTCCACCTCCCCCTCCTATTCACCAAAGACTCTTTCTTTTTCACTTCCCCTCTCCGCCATCAATCCGGCCACTTCCTCCCGTGATTGAAAATGCAAATGATTAAATGGATGAATGGAGTATAAAGATAGCAAGTCTATGAGTATATAATAATCCAAACAATCAAATAATAATAACATATAATATGTAATGGCAGGCGGGCTTTCCAAAGTCTTTAACAGCTTCTCTAAGACGATTTTATCAAGTAGCAAAATTTATACACCAGTTAAGATCTCTTGCTTGAAAAATGTAACCTTTATATCATAATAATCTTGCTGAAGTAACATTGGTATCGTCAAATCTCATTTTTTACTGGGACTGAACTTTCTAAACAACTCTATCTGTACAGTTATTGAGACCAAACCTCCTCATTATAAACATGACACAAACATTTTCCTTTTTCCTTATGCGAGAACAAATACATATAAGTACTCTTTCTTCCCGAGTGGCAACCGGGCATATAAAGGATTGCTTGTAATGGGTTGCATGTAATGGGTTGCCTGAACAAACTAGGAAAAACGGTAACTTAACATCATTTAAAAACACTAAAAGAAATGCAAGACTAGACTCAAACCACGGATGTGCGTAGGATGCAATAATCTTCTTTTTAGAAGGAGTGTCTGTAATATATAAGATAAAATAAGAAAGAAAAAAGATAAATATATCATAATAATAGAATATGGGTCTATTCAACATAAAATACTAATTAAATTTGAAACTAAACATCACCTATCGTCAAATTTTGAAAGTTCGGCAAGAAATTAAAAAAAAAACAACAACCTAGAAATTCGAGATCGTAGATATTTACTATAGGCCTATAGGCATATTCAAGTGAAAGAAAGGTGGCTTTGGATCTATCCAGGACATTTTCTTAACTAGGGAAATGTCGCTTTATCTAAACAACCAGTAAAAGAAAAGATTTAAACATAAACATTCCGCTGATATAATAATTAAAAAAAAAAGACAACAACATACAAATATAAACTATTAGTTCTTCTAGTCTGAGATGTGCAAGTTGTAGCTTGGAGTACAGAAGTTACTTTGGCCTATACACGTTCTTTAACTCTATTAAATGGAGTGGATTTAAACATCAAGACCTCTTTGGCTATGACTAATTATTGCGTTGTATTCTCCGGGTCTGTTTCACTCCCATAAATATTTCTGTTAGTGGCAGTCTTCTGTGGTCAAAACAGGGTGCTGCTGTATTTTCCAGCTCTGTCTCGCTTTCATATATTTGTCAGTCAGTTGCAGTCTTCTGTATACAAAACCTGGTGATACCTCTTCGATAAAGATTTTTTTGCGTTTATCGGTATAATATTTTGTTTGTCTTCTAGCCAAAAAATATATCTTAAAAAGGACAAGGAAATTGGGTAAAAGGATTTTGTCTATGGAAAGGGTGTGTGGTGTGTGGGGTCAAGCGTAGATGCCCACAACATGATGGTGTGTTGATAGAGAATTGTTCTAATAAAAGAAAATGAATAGATCAATAAGCTATACCGAGAGAAAAGGAAGATAACGTTGTTTCTTCAGAGTACATTTAACATTATTTTTATTAGATGGATGAATATATCAGCGAAGCATTTACTAAACACAAAGCACAAGATAATGAACACTAAAAAGATATAACTCTATTATATCAGCCCATGCCTACCTGTTTCTGTCTCACCACTTCTAGTCAGTCAACCTAACTTCATTATTCATTATGTTTTTTATGCCGACAAAGGCAGTTAGAACCATTTAATTTTTTTTTCAAAGTGCCTTTAGTTTCTAAATTGTATTTTACTTTTAAAAAAAAAAAAATAATTTTAAAGTGCGCAACTCCATTAATGTAATTTCCCAACGCTTTGTGTTAAATTCAGTCAGAGTACAGACAAACAAATAACACAAACACAACAGACCACAAACCAGACTTTATAACGAGCTTGAATTTCATGTGTAAATTAAAGCAATAAGTGAAATGCATTCATTGGACCATTTTTTGTCTTAAGTGCCAACTAGTACAAGAGATATATGGTTTCTAGGATGAATACAGTGGTAATCAATCCTTTATCTTGTTTAAAAGCTTCTAGCTAAAATAAAAAAAACAATAAAAAAAACTATTGATTTAAAATAGTAGAATATGGTGTAGGGTTGTGTTTGTGTATCTGTGTGTGTGTGTTTGTGTGTACGTGTGTATGTACGGGAGTGTGCTTGTGTGTATGTGCGTCTGTATGTGTCGTGTGTATGTGTGTTTTTTGTGTATGTGTGTTTCTGTGTATGTGTGTTTTTGTGTATGTGTGTTTTTGTATGTGTGTGTGTTGTGTGTATGTGCTTGTTTATTGTTGGTGTTGTTGTTTTTGTAAGCACACTTTGAATTGAATACAGTTTGTGTTGTATTGTTTTCCAGTGGAATCCTATGCCAGACAAGTAAGCAGATGGACATATATATCTAATGGATGGGCAGATAGGGGATGCGAAGATATGTAGCTACTAGATATGCAGATAGGTATAACGATGGATTGATATCCACATAGTTAAGTAGTTGGATAGATAAATACATAAATGGGCAGATAATTTAATACATTGATTGATACGTAATTAGATGGACAGTTAGGTAAATAAATGGGCAGATAATAAAATGTTAGAATGTGGTTCAAATGATTAATAGCTTATGAAGAAAGAATGATCGATATATAGCTGGATAGATCGATTGATAGATAGATAGATAGATAGATAGATAGATAGATAGATAGATAGATAGGTGGATGGGTGGGTGCTTGTGTATAAGATGGACCGCTTGCTCTATTTTTAGAGCTTAGGCATATATTCTTTTTCCGTGCGCATACAACACTGATCTATAAATGTTTCCGCTGTATACAACTTTCGATTTGAATTTTACTTCAGAAAATCATAGCGATTAAATTTAACGGAAATAGTATTTAAACTACTTTATAGCAACTACTTTATTTAGAATCGGGAATTCAGAAAATAATCAGCGTTTCGAGTCATCATATAGCAGAAATACTAAAGCGAGCGGTCCATGTATATTATAGTCTATGGTTATAGTTAGAAAAGTAGTGTGTGTTTGTGTATGTAAATTAAAACGAGTGGGTGCACGATTACATCAATATACAACAGAACCTGTTCGTTCTGTCCTGTAAATTCTGTCTATAAATAATTGAATATTTTTTTTATAAACGATGGATCTTAGAAATTCTTCCTTTTTTTGTTTAAGTGTATACAAAGACATAAAGACAGGAAGAGAAACGTCAGAATAATCTCTCTGTCAAATTGTTATGTTAACTTTAGTTTAAATATACACCACTATATAGGGCATAGGGCGTTTGCAATCACGTGACAAAAAGCACGTGATTTTTGTTTATTTTGTGTAATGGTGTACAATGGCCGCTGTATTAATATATAGTTTCATATAGGCTCGAGCTTTTTTTTATTGATATTTTGTGTTTAAAATGATGATTAGTGTATTAATATGGATTTTATTAATTCTATATTAGATTAATAGACCTATCACAAGAAGATTCTTACATTTAAAATGTTATATTACTTCTTCTCTTCTTCGCCATTATCAACTCCTAGTGAAGCATAGGCCATCAACAATCTCTTTCCGTGTCCTCCTGTCTCTGGCTATCTTCTCTAACTCCTTCCAAGTTCTCCCGATCACCGGCACATTATATTACTATTGAACGATTAAGCCTACAATGAAAATAACGAATGACTTCAATGATTCACTTCAATAAATCCATTCAAATGCAACACTTACCGCCAGATATTAAGATGACGAATTGAGCTTAAAATGTTGAAATTCGTTGAAAAAATACCATGTCAGTCTTTCACTTGTACTAGTAAGATGATCTACGACGATTTATCTAATGATTTGTGCGTAGGATAGGCAATATTCAGATGTGAATTTGGCATGATAAAGAAGTACTTCACCATTTTTGTGCACCAAGTGGCTTCTATTTACACAAATACGTCACTAAAAAACCTAAGCCACGCCCATTGCGAACGCTCTATTGATACATGGGTCTGATATCTAAGTTTAAATACTACAGTAAATTTTATTTAAAAAAAAAAGTATATATATAAATCCATCTATCATATTTTTGGAATAGCCGTGAAAGGTGCACCAAATTTCTCGTTGACTGTGTTGCACATGACAATGAGCCCCAACAGTAAAAGTGACACTTTGGTAACAAGTGAAGTGTTTTACTATTTATATCATTACGTTTATGTGTTTGTTCTATTGACCGAAATTTGGTGATCCCATGTAGAGGTTCTCAAAGAGTGACGCAGTCGATTGTTTCGTTGTGTTTAAAGGGGAGCATATGGTTTCATATGATTTTTTTATTATGGTATTCATATTGTATTGCATTGAGATGGTGTAAGATGCAGTATAACGCATTGAGTTGTGTTTGCGCTTAAGTACGTTTAATGTGAGAGCCATTGATATATACCTAATGATAATGGGAGCTGTTAGTTTATTGACAAGTTATATCGATAATCTATAAAGAACTTTTTCTTTTCTAAAAAAAAGATAAACATTTGTGTAAAACATACACGGAGAAACAGGGACGAGGAAGTGTGGATGAATAAATGAGTGCATTTTACGTCATAAACTATTCTGTAAAGTATAAAGAATAATACTAACTAATCTAGAGCTACAGTGATAACGTGTAATACTATATGATCTGCTACCATAGATACATTTATTTGTATAAAAAAATATCCTCTTTCAATTTCACAATGTCTTTTACGGGAGAGCACGTTCCAATAATCCTCTGGTAAACAAGAGAAGTTAACTCTTCATGGTAAGCTACAAAGACTTAAATAATTATGAGTTAATCTTTGGACAATAAAGAACTTTGCACTTGAACACAAAATATTACTGAGTAAAGTCGTGAATACCTAGGGCTAGAAGTATTAACTTCAATTTATACTTTTACTTTTAGATATTGAAATAACTGAATGCTTTCTAGACTCCAAAAATATACCCTATTTAAAAGCAACGAAATATAGAGGATGAAAATACAAATAATATGAAAATTTTGATTAATTGCTTGGATGAGAAATGGGTGCTTGAGGGAGCTATCATCTCCTACCAAGCGCGTCCCCAGGTGGCGGATAGGGGAATGACCTTTAGATATAAGGGTTAGCCGTGAATACTGAATAAGCGGCCGCGGACCAACTGGTTTGCTGTCATGGAGGGTGAGGTGGGGTATCCCGTGGAAAGGATACTCTTTAAAAAATGCCTTATAAATCCAAAGAAATGACTGCAAAAAGCGAACATAGAGCACTCAAACTCTAAACCCGGACAGATGAGGCCGTTAGCTAGGGATAGCAATCATCTAGGAGAGAAAACTCCAAAAATAAATCAACTGCTGCCTTGCAGACGATCTTGGTTGATCAAAGGCTATGGAAGCACATCCAGAAAGAAAAGCAGGCTGAAGTCGGAGTCCACGGGCCAACTGGCGCAAAACACGTCGGCACGCAAACCTCAAAATGATGGAGGAAACAGATAATAGTACATATAGTTGTGGCGTCCTGCCTGTGGAATCCCGCCGTGCAGGTAGGGGGCCGGGCTCTCCGCCTCGAAGGAGCCCACCCAAGCGAACTGGTGGTTCTTCCTCCTCTGCTTGTGAAGTCAGGAGCAGAGAAAAGGAAGTAAACTCTATAGACAAGAACATAAAGGGGAAAACAAAACACAATTTAGTCTTTCTCCAATGGAATGCAGAGGGCATCCAAAAAAAAAAAGAAGCCTTAAAGATCTTCCTCCATAAAAATGAAGTAGATGTGGCATGCATCCAAGAAACTCACCTCAATAGCAATCTGCGTTTCTCAATTAGAGGCTACACATGCTTAAGACAAGACAAGGAAAACAGATCTAAAGGGGGAATTCTTACTCTCGTCAAAAACAACATACCTACCTCAGATATCATCATACCAAGCTCCACGCAATCTGAAATAATGGGGACCAAGCTGATCCTACCAGGGGGAAACCTAAACATAATCAATTGCTACTGCCCACCAGACAAAGAGCTAGAACTTGGCAGAATTCAAATCCCAATAAATGAAGAGTGTCTAATACTGGGTGATATGAACAGCCGCTCCCAGAGCTGGGGATATCCAGACCTCAATGCCAGGGGAGAAGAAATTGAGGAGTGGCAAGCCGAAAACAGTCTGATTCTCCTAAACCAGCCAGAAGACCCACCCACCTTTTACTCCAGATCATGGATGACTTCATCAACTCCAGACTTAGCCTTTGCTACCAATACAATATCCATAGGAAGTAAAAGAGTAGTCGCTGACCAACTAGCCACCAGTGACCACAGACCCATTCTCATCCAAATAGAAACCACTCACCTGCCCATAGAAAACCCCACCCTTCCCAGATGGAACTACAAGAAAGCAAATTGGAACCTCTTTGCACGCTTAACAGATGTCTATGTGACACACATCAATGGCAAAACAAATCGGATAAACAAATCCTACACTGAATTCTCTAGAGCTCTCCTTAAAGCAGCTAAGGAATCCATCCCAAGAGGAGCCAGGAAAAATTATATACCAAACTGGTCTCAACACTCAAAAGCAAGAAACTTAGCAGAAGAATCCCCAACGATAGAAAATAATATACAACTAAAAGCTGCAAACGCAATCTTCAGAAAGGAATATCTCTCGTCAATTAGGAAGAGCTGGCATGAAAAGACAGAAAAACTAAATGCAGACAGAGGTGGACATAAGCTGTGGAAAATCGCCAAAAGTCTGAACCAAGAGGAGAACAAATCTTCGCCAATAGTCCTAGACGCAGACCAAGAAAAGCTCACAGGCCGCGAAGCTGCTCAAAAATTTATAAAACACTTTAGCAGCGTAGGAAATATTAGTATCATCGAAAAAAGAGCCAGAGAAGTCAATGACCACATAGAGAAAGCTCCAAAAATGTCCACACCACACTCTCATGGAATGACAGCAAATCTCAGCATGAAAGAGTTTGATGACTCACTGAAACTCCTCAAACCCAAACAAGCTCCAGGATCAGACAAGATCTCAAATGATATGCTTATTCACTTAGGACCTCTGGCAAAGAAAAAACTACTGCAAATATTCAATGCTAGCTGGAAGTCAGGAAAAATTCCAACTGTCTGGAAAAAAGCTATCATGATCCCTATACTAAAGCATGGTAAACCAAGAAACCAAGTTGACAGCTACCGCCCAATAAGTTTAACCAGTTGCGTCTGCAAACTAATGGAAAGAATGGTCAACAATAGGCTAACATGGCTTCTTGAATCTGAAAATATACTAGCAGATGAACAGGCAGGTTTCAGAAAATGTCGATCAACAGAAGACCAAATAGCTTATATAGCCCAAGAAATAGAAGATGGATTCCAGGAAAAGAAACCAACGACCATTGTCTGGGTCGACCTAGAAAAAGCATTCGATAAGGTCTGGAAAGAAGGTCTAATCCTAAAGCTATTAAACAACCATATATCCCACAAAATGTTAAACTGGATTACAGAATACCTAACAAATCGAAAAGCTATAGTCAACTTGCAAGGAAAAAGGAGCAACATAGCAACAATACAAAATGGAGTTCCCCAGGGAGGTGTACTGTCACCCACACTATTTCTCATTTTCATAAATGACCTAATTCAACATATTCCTAGAAAAGTAAAAAGCAGCATGTACGCAGACGATCTTGCTCTAATAAGCACAGAAGAATATATAGGCACCTCAAAATTTAGGCTACAAGATGCACTAAACAACCTCAACCTATGGTCCACAGAATGGGGAATGACCATAAACTAAAAAAAAACTACATACTCAATTTTCTCTCTATCTACTAAAGTACAAAGCCTCAAACTGACCTTAGATAAAACAATCCTTGAAAAAAATGACAATCCCACTTATTTAGGAGTTACGTTTGACCCAAGACTAGCCTGGAAAAGTCAAATAGAAAACTCACAGAAAAAGGGAATCCAAAGACTAGTTTGATGAAAAAACTTGCTGGCTCGGACTGGGGTGCAAATCACTCTATCTTGAAAAAAACATATACCAGTTATATAAGGCCTACCCTAGAATATGGAGCCACAGTGTGGGGTACGGCAGCCCAAACAAACCTCCGAAAAATAGACAAAGTTCAAAACCTAGGACTTCGAATCATAACAGGAGCAATGAAAACTACCCCGATCAGAGCAATGGAGGATGCAACTAACCTAAGCTCTATGGAAACTAGACGAGAAACCAAAATCCTTACTCACTTCACCAAGTTAGAAGCATCAGGTCATCACCCTCTAAAACCCAAGCTACTCAAAACCTCCTCAACAAAAAGACGTCAAAGATCCAATTTTATACAAGAAGCCAAACATCTAAAAAGTAAATAGAAAATAGAAAACATTGCAATTGAACCTACCCAACCCCACAGCCACTCCCCCCCCCCCTGGGACCCAAGCCCTACTCTAAAAATCAGAGACGAACTAAGCAACATAGGAAAAAAAATCTGACTACACGCCCGAAATACTAAAAGAAGTAGTAAACAACATCATTAGAGAACAATACCCTCAAAATGCATGGACCAGAGTCTATACTGACGGGTCAACTGGAAAAGATTTGAAAAATGGAGGAGCCGGCATTTTCATAGAGTGGCCAAATGGAGAACTCCTAGAAAAAGCCACTGTCACAGGTAGCCTCTCAGATAGCACTAGAGCAGAAAGAAAAGCAATTGAGCTTGCTGCAAATATACTAACAAGCCACACTCAATTCCCCAACAGCCGGATTGTCATCTTCTCTGACGCCCAAACAGTACTCCAGTCTCTAAAAAACCAAAATGCCCCGATCAACCAGTCACTCAGTACAGAACTTTTAAAACTGAGCAAAATAACTAAAGAACTGGTTCTCCAATGGATCCCTGGGCATATACAAAATGAAGGAAATGACACTGCCGACACCTTAGCTAAAGCTGGAGGCAGACAAAACCAGACAGACCCATCTCTACACCCCGAAGAAATAAAGGCAATACTCAAATGGAATGAATCCGAAAGATGGTCTGAGCTGCAACAAAACAACCCAAAGATTGATGCTTACTACAAACTCTCCCGCCAATTTCAAAACATCATCTTCAGACTAAGGACTGGTCACAACAGGCTAAAGCAACATATGTTACGCAAACTACGAATCGGAGCAAGCGAAATGTGCCCCTGCGAAACAGCTCCCGAAAATGCGGAGCATGTCCTTCAAACCTGCCCTCTGTATCTTTCTACCCGGTCAGCCTTTTGGCCCCTGGGGGCTACCCTCAACGACAAACTGTTCGGTGGACTAGAGCAACTGACAGCCACGGCGCAGTTCATTACAGCTATCGGACTTGTTGTCTGAATCCTCCCAATCATAACATTTGAGAACGAAGAAGAAGAAGAAGAAATGGGTGAAAGTTTCCCCAAAATAAATGCCGATGGGCGGAATATCAAGCAAAATAAATTAATAATTGTAGTTTATCAGATTGTAAACAAACATTGCAAAAAGATCATGTTGGGTACAGTCTTGGAACCAAATCATTTAGTTGCACTTGTAAATTTTTTTCCTCATTGATTTTTTGTTCGTTTCCTAAATCCATGTATGTTACCCAGAATTTCTTCCTTGGTATGTGAAAAAAAAAATATGGAAATTTTTTTCATCTAGATCTTTACTGCAGAGAAAAAAAATGCTCATAAATCGCGACAAATGTCATCTCAAGAATACAGATATGACGCATATTCTGTATGCCCTATAATCGGTGTTAACTATCTTCTGTATGACCTATATTTTGTTTGATCTATCTTTTGAATGACCTATATTCTGTATAATATATCTTGTCTATGATGTTTAGTCTCTGTCACGTGCTGGTTTAAGTTGCAGCGTCACAGAGCCTCTAATTAGCATAGGCTATCGGTGCAGACTTAGTGGATAATTCAACACGGCATACAGGGTGAAGGGGAGGGGTGATTTTTGGCAGGTTATCTAGAGGTATGCTGGCTGGTCCCAAGGGCTAATGGATCTCTATGTGGTGTAAAGACGAATTTATATCCAGGTTTCGTTTGGCTCGTTAATACGTAGGTTGAGTTAAACTGTTGACTAATTCACACCGTCACACAAACAGGTATTCTATCAATCGATAAGCAAGGCGTATCGTGACAACGAATATTTTATTCATATGAAGGTCCGTATTCAATGATTAATGACGTGAGCATACAATCATACAATCCATACAATCCAAAGACAGGTGATAAAGAGTGTATATTTAATCATAGGCTTAAACTTTATGTAGTAGGTAGTCCTAACAAGGACTCTACAACAGACCGTAGCACCGCGTGGTGCTGTTGGAGCTCGGGGTATCCAACCCTCGAGACTCCTTAAGCCAGACTGCCCTAAGACTAGCATACATTACATGTTAAACTTAAAAGACAACGAGTTAGGTTGCATGTGATTGTAATGGGGGGGGGGGGCAATGGTAAGATTGCCCCATAGATAGCGCATCCGATTTGTCAGCATGTCTCGTCAATTCAGCATTTGATTGGCATGTGAAGTTAAGTACCCAATATCGGGGTAGTGGGGAGGGTGGGGGTGAGGGGGCGCCGGGCGGCAGGGAACTAAGGCCCTGAGTTGTTGGCCTGAGTTCTCTCTTGTTTGTCGGAGTTTATGCACCAAAGATTCCTAGTTCCCTTTTTTCCCCCGACCAGTGAAAAAGTCGTCATGGGGACGTGAAATTCTTGTGATGTGGACGTAGAGACTGTGGAGTAGGGTGGGGGGGGGGAGGGGGTGTAGATGTCAGGTCTTGGGCCGCTAACCAAGTGGGTCTTGCATAACGAGCACGTGAACAAAGCATGGACTGGCCTTGGCTTACACCACCCACGCAACACATTTAAAATGATACGCATAAATATGGACATAATAGCAAATGACAATAACAACTATACAGTAATAAGTAATGTCATGGGGCATGCAAATATATATACATGTATATGTAAATATGATTCAATGTAAAGCTAGATACTTTAATGTTCAATATAGCAGATAGAAAGGAAAGACACATTCTTACTCCAATCAGACATTCAATAGTGGCACATGGTGTCAGTGGGTTTGTACGTACATATGATAAGATTATAGTATCTTATAAGAGCGGATTATATTTAAACCTTCTTTAGCTGCGTGTGACGTTAATCTTGCCCAATACGTCACAGTCTCTATGATCTTTTCTATGACCTTTATTCTGAATGATCTATCTTCTGTATGATCTATATTCTGTCTGATATATTTTCTGTATGACCACACTTCTCTATGATATATATTATGTATGACCTATAATGTGTATGATGTATCTTTTCTATGACATAATGTATTATAAATAACGTATATTAAATATGAGCTATCTTCTGTGTGACCTATATTCTATATGATTTGTCTTCTGTATGGTCTTTTTTCAGTATCACTTATATGATGTAAGATCTATATTATATTTTATTTATTTGCTGTATAATTGTTTTAAATTCTTTAAAAACAAATATTCGGAATGATCTTTTTTTTCTGTATGATCTGTGCCCTATGTGATTTTTTCTGTATGATCAATGCTCTGTGTGATCTTTATCATGTATGATCAATGCCCTGCGTGATCTCAATTATGTATGATCTATGTCCTGTGTGATCTTTATTATGTATGATCTATGCCCTGTGTGATCTTTTTTTCTGTATGATCTATGCCCTGTGTGGTCGCTATTCTGTATGATCTATGTCCAGTCCTGCGTGATCTTTTTTCTGTATGATCTATGCCCTGTGTGGTCTCTATTCTGTATTAGTCCAAAACACTATAAAATGAGGACAAAAAATTACCTGTATGCAAGATATTACAAAGCCACCACCATGTAAAACATACTGTGCCTTTCATCTGCGTTAAATGTCAACATTTACTCCAACATGGTCATTTATGTCATTTAACATTTAACTGGTTTTGTCACATCTACCCCCGTTCTTTAAAAAGTTCTAATTCTTCCCGTCGCCGCCCACTTCACCCTCAAACCTCTCCTTAAAAACAAACCAACATAAACTGTCTATAACATCAATTAGCATGCTCATACCATATCCCCCCCCCCCCCAAATCCCAAAGACCAATTTTCCTATGTATAATATATTTAGTTTTTCAGGTTACTGTTTGTTTTATTTTCTTACTCATTTCAACATTCATCGTTTAAATTAACGAAGTTGACAAGATGAAAAGATAAAAGCTCACATGGGATGGAGGGGGAGGTCGGAATAAAAAACGAGGATGCAGGGGTAAGGGACAGTGATTGATAATGAAAGAGTTAAGTGAAGACAAAATCATTGAAGACATAGCCACAGCTTAACAACAACAAAAAAAATGTTAATGTTTGATGATGGTGTGTAAAAGTAAATCCATACAGAACAAAGGATGGGTGAGCTCGTTTGTTGTTGGGTCGAGTTGTTGTTGTTGATGTTTTGTGTTAAACATTTTAACTTAAGAGTGTGTCACATCAGTCAACTTCTCAAGCTGAGCAACTCAATAAATGTGGACGTTCATTAAATGGTGAGCAAATCTTGTGTGTGAGTGTATGTGTGTGTGTGTGTGTGAGTGAGTGTGGTAAAAGGCTCTTTGATCTAGCTGTCTATGCGTATAAAAAGGACGAACGCTTTTGCATCTCTAAACTGTATGTCTATAGGTCGATGGTTGCACTTTAAACTGTATATTCAGACTATATTAGTGTATATTTCAATAGTTGCATTTACAATATATATATCTAAACTATATTGGTCTATATTTTAATAGTTGCATTTTACAATCTATACCTAAGCTATATTGGTCTATATTTTAATAGTTTGCCTTTTACAATTTATTTCTAAACAATATTGGTCTATATGTTATGACGATAATTGCACAAAACAATTTATATATAAACTATAGGCCTATTGGTCTATATATCATGACGATAATCGAAAAATACCATTTAAATCTAAACTGTATTGGTCTATAATTCAATGGTTGCACAATACATTTATAGATTCACTATATTTCTCTATATGTCATGTCAATAGTTGCACTATACAGTTTATATTTAAACTAAATTTGTCTATATGTCATGTCGATAGTTGCACAATTATTTATATCTAAGCTAAATTGGTCTATATGTCATATATGTGTATATGTTGATAGTTTGCACTATACACATTTCATCTAAATTATATTGATCTATATTTCAATTTTTGCACTACACAATTTATATCTAAACTATAGGCCCCCTATTGGTTTATGTCTAATTGAAAGTCGCACTATACAATTTATAGCTAGACCGAAAGTCTACAGGACGATAGTACGACTCATCTAGCACAATTTATGTGTAACAGCTGATCGTCGTTTTGTTAATCTGTCTATGTTAATGGGCAAAACTAAAGAAAGAACAGGTTTAATCTTGAACTATTTGCCTACATCTTTTTTTTTGTATTATAATAATATTGGCATGACAATTCTTTCCAACCATCCGTATATATTATAGATAGAAATCTGTATTATATAAGTCTACACTTACGTGCACGTTTATATATATCTCTATCTCTATCTATCTATCTATCCATCTATCTATCTATCTATCCATCTATCTATCTATCTATCCATCTATCTATCTATCTATCTATCTATCTATCTATCTATCCATCTATCCATCTATCCATCTATCCATCTATCCATCTATCCATCTATCCATCTATCCATCTATCCATCTATCCATCTATCCATCTATCCATCTATCCATCTATCCATCTATCCATCTATCCATCTATCCATCTATCCATCTATCCATCTATCCATCTATCCATCTATCCATCTATCCATCTATCCATCTATCCATCTATCCATCTATCCATCTATCCATCTATCCATCTATCCATCTATCCATCTATCCATCTATCCATCTATCCATCTATCCATCTATCCATCTATCCATCTATCCATCTATCCATCTATCCATCTATCCATCTATCCATCTATCCATCTATCCATCTATCCATCTATCCATCTATCCATCTATCCATCTATCCATCTATCCATCTATCCATCTATCCATCTATCCATCTATCCATCTATCCATCTATCCATCTATCCATCTATCCATCTATCCATCTATCCATCTATCCATCTATCCATCTATCCATCTATCCATCTATCCATCTATCCATCTATCCATCTATCCATCTATCCATCTATCCATCTATCCATCTATCCATCTATCCATCTATCCATCTATCCATCTATCCATCTATCCATCTATCCATCTATCCATCTATCCATCTATCCATCTATCCATCTATCCATCTATCCATCTATCCATCTATCCATCTATCCATCTATCCATCTATCCATCTATCCATCTATCCATCTATCCATCTATCTCCCTATCTATCTATCCATCTATCCATCTATCCATCTATCCATCTATCCATCTATCCATCTATCCATCTATCCATCTATCCATCTATCCATCTATCTATCCATCTATATATATATATATATATATATATATATATATTAATAAACTATAATGACACATTTAATGTATCTATACAAATATGTGTGTATAATAAATAACCACTGATTTAAATATACGTTACAAAGATCATCGTGTGAGACACCAACCCCATGTCACAAACGCAAACCCTTGTGTCACAAACAACAACCCCATGTCACAAACATACGAAAAAATATTGCCTGCCTAATTTTATGGCGAACCCATAGGAGGCAATTAGAATGTCCGATGCTAGTAAAAAATGTTAATGATGTCAAATTAACTTTATAAGAAATTTTCTTAAGGTAATTTCTATTGAAATATTGTTTTTATCTAATGGCGTAAAGTTATTTCAAGTTTAACCGTGATTGGCATCACTAATTCTTAGTTTTTAATATATAGAGAGAGATATAGATGATATAGATATAGATCTGTATGGATGTACAGATGGATGATTGGAGAGATAAATGGGTGGATTGCATATACACACATACATAGGATATTATATGCATCCCAATCACCAACACCATCTACATTCAAGTTATAAATTTAGTTATTAATTAATTGTCATTGTGTGTATCAAAAACAAAAAAACACTCCTTATTGTGTGCTGAATTAAAAAATTAATAATTAAAAAAGGTAAGAACATTTTACGCTGATAGAACTCTCTACAAGAACCTGTCTCGGGAGTGCTGTCACAAAAATGGACACACCGGTGTGCACGTTAACGGCATAATTACATTTTATGTTATAAAAGAACAGAAGATGTTTGTTAATTGTGTTTTTTTTTCATTTTATAGTGTAAAACGCTACTGTATAGACGCCAACTGTGTATATTATGTCAAACCATTGTTTTGAGTTTTGATGTTTTAATTTTGTTAAGCTTATTACTCAATAGACTTATCTTTAGTCTTAATCGTCATATCTCTCTATGTATCTATCAATCTATCTATCTATTTATTTATCAATTTATCCCTTTATCTGATTATGCGTTAATCTATTTATCTCTTTATCTGTTTATATATTTATCTGTTTATCTGTTCATCTATTTATCTATTTATCCATTTATCTGTTTTCTATTAATCTATTAATATTTTTAGATATTCTATGAATCTATTGATCTATTGATCTTTTTACCTTTTATCTTTGTATCTATTTATCTATTTATTTGATTATCTTTTTATCTATTTATCTATTTATCTATTCATCTAGGCTATTCATCTAGTCATCTATTCGTCTATTCATCTATTCGTCTATTCATCTATTCATCTATTTATCAATTTAGTCCTATCTGTTAATCTATAGCCTATTTATTTATTTATTTATTTATTCACCTCTTTATCTATTCTTCTATTTTTCTATTTATCTATTGATCTATTCATCTATTCATCTATTCTTCTATTTTTCTATTTATCTATCCAGCTATTCGTCTCTTCATCTATTCATCTATTTATCTATTTATCAATTTAGTCCTATCTGTTTATCTATATTTATCTATTATTTATCTATTCACCTCTTTATCTATTAATATATTTATCTTATTATCTACTCATCTATTCATCTATTCTTCTATTTTTCTATTTATCTATTCATCTATTCATCTATTCTTCTATTTTTCTATTCATCTATTCATCTATTTATCTATTTATCTATTTATCTATTTAGACCTATCTATTCATCGATTCATGTATTTATCTATTAATCTATTCCTCTATTCATCTATTCTTTTTTTTTCTATTTATCTATTCATCTATTCTTCTATTTTTCTATTCATCTATTCATCTATTTATCTATTTATCTATTTAGACCTATCTATTCATCGATTCATGTATTTTTCTATTCATCTATTCATCTATTTATCTATTTATCTATTTAGACCTATCTATTCATCGATTCATGTATTTTTCTATTAATCTATTCATCTATTTATCTATTCTTCTATTTTTCTATTTATCTATTCATCTATTCTTCTATTTTTCTATTCATCTATTCATCTATTTATCTATTTATCTATTTAGACCTATCTATTCATGTATTTATCTATTCATCTATTTATCTATTTAGACCTATCTATTCATCGATTCATGTATTTATCTTTTCATCTATTTATCTATTTAGACCTATCTATTCATCGATTCATGTATTTATCTATTCATCGATTCATCTATTCATCTATTTATCTATTCACCTATTTATCTATTTATCTTTTTCTTTTTTTTCTTTTTTGTCCCTTGTCCTATTTTGTAGTTGTTTTTTTTTCGCTTTTCTACATTCCTAATCCGTTTAGGCCTACCTCTATCTATTTAATAATTTATCGATCGATATAATATTATATATATATAATGAAAATCACTGTTATTTAACACGGAACGGTAGAAAGAGAGAGAGAGAGAGAGAGAGAAATAGGTAGAAAGCAGTAAAACACAATTGCAGGATATTGAGGAAAGAGAGAAGAAACATACACGCATGAATGAATTTGTTACAAAAATCTAACTTAAAAATGTCTTACCTTTTTAAAGTAAATAAAATTAATTCCCTGCGCCAGCGCCTCAATACATCTACGACCGGGACGTAACTCGAAGGCCTAGTCTTAGTCTTAGTTCCGAAATAATCAACTGGATATTCAAATTGGATTCCATGGAATTTGTCCGATCTATTTTTTCTGCTCACACACTTATATGCTATGTAAATATAATATTTGTTCAATTCAACGCAAAAAAAAAATAATTAAAATAATAATAATTCAATAAAAATGTAATTAAATAACAATAAAACTTTTCATTCAGTTTTCTTTTCACAAATTCAGTTGGCAGCAAATATAAATAGTAGTCCACATTAAACTTTATTTATGATAAACTAGGCACTATGAAAAATTATGTTTTGATAAGCTTAGGCCTATATCATAGGTCTTATTTCGGTATCTCCTCCGTTAGCCGTGAAATGTTATCAAATTTGTAACTAAAGTTATCGCCAAACTGTTTTCACCCTTTTAAAATCCCACAGTCCTCGTCATCTTTGCTTAATTCTTCAACCCCCTTATCATTTTTTTTTTGGTGGTTGCTCGCTTTGGGAGAAAGGGGGAGTGGGGAAGAGGCGGGGGGGGGGGGGAGGGGAGGAATGAATATTTTAAATAAAACTAAAATACGGAGATGGGAGAATGAGAGAAATGGTTAAATAAAAAAAAAGAGAGAGAAGAGAGAGAGAAGAGAAGAGTAGAAAGTTTGTCCTTCCCACCCACAGAATCTAGTCGCCACCCATTTTCCTTTTTTTTTCACATTTATTATTTAAAGCAGTCTCTCCGGCTGACATTGACAAGCAGTAGTTGGACACGCCTACTTGGAGGCGGGGCCTAATCGCCGCGCAATGAAATTGTGTGTAAGTGAATGTGTGTGTGTGTGTATGGTATTTATCAAGAAGAAGGCGAAATAAATAGAGGGAGAGGGTGATGGTGGTAGGGCAGGGTAAAGGGGAAATAACAACGGGCAAACGGGGATCGATATAGCCTCCCCTTCGTCCGTGGAGTTGTCGTTCCTTTAAGACTGTGCGAGCTGGCTGTTCTTCTCGCGCGGGTCTCGCTGTGTCACTATTAAAAACGGTTTCGTTCTATCGCTTCCCCCCCCCCTCCCCACCTCCCCATCCTTGCCTCTCCCCCCCCCCCCCATTTGCCATACACCCTCTCTAACTTTGCCTATGTATTTGGGAGAAAGAGAGACGCATTGGAAGAAAAAAAGGTCTGTGGAAAAAAAAAAGGGGGGGGCAGGGGGTAGATATTATTAAATCAAAAGCGAGTACAGCGAAAGTTAAATTTGTATCCTAATGACAAGGATAGAACGTCAATGCCAGCTGTTTTATGTATTATATACCCTAGAGGGGTTGGCTGGGTCTAGTCGAGGGGTCACTTGTACTTTTTTTGTGTATAGGCTACTAAAGAGGAGATGCTTTTTGCTTACCATTATTTAACTAATGTAATGGAAACTGTATTTTAAAAAGGAATATATTATCATAACAAGAGAAGTATAAAAAATGTCAGAGCTTTTAAATTCAAGAACTTTGAAAGAAGTAAGAAATCTACGCATATAGTCTATGTATAGGTAATGTTGAGTGCTTTAAAAAAAACGATATAATAAATGAAACAATTAATCTAGTTAGCTGAAAGTACATTAATGAATGATGCATGTAGGTATGTTGATATATAAGCCTTTAGTAAATCTCACTTTGTTAGTGAATTGAAAATATTATCAAATAGAGCCCTACAAATATCGTGAATTTAAAAAAAATGGATTTTTTAAACTAATTTTTAATACTTATATGTGTAAAGTGTAAACAATAATTCTTTTTAAAAGTAAATCTGTATGAAACAACACACACACACACGCGCACACACACATACACGCGCACACACACACACACGCACACATACACACATACACGCACACACACACACGCACCCACACGCACACACACACATACACGTTCACACACACGCACAAACACAAACACGCACACACACACGCACACAACGAGGACGTAGGCCCTAAGTGGAATATTTAAAAAAAAATAATTTTCGAGCAGTCTGTGATGGGGTGGCTAGACTGCGATGGGGGACTAGGTTGTGATGGGTAACTATAGACGCAGACAAAGATGGATTGTTTGTAGATTATCCGATATTCAGTAGATTAGCAGAACGCAGTGTCTTGTTAAGGCTTTAAAAGATATTTATTTACATATCGCTCTAAGCTTGGGGCTGATCGTTGTATTGTTGCATAGCGTTCAATATATTGGACACTTTTTTCGAATTTTGTTATCCCCATGCCTTTATTATAAAATTATCTTTTTCAAACTGATAAAACATGATATTATTAATATGTTAACTTGTGTTTTATTAATAAGTATGAATATTTAGAAATATGTAGTCAAATCATGATTATCCTTTACAGCAGGGGTCGGGTACCTTTTTGTCTTAGAGAGCCATGGATTCCACATATTTTAAAAAGTAATTTTGTGAGAGCCATACATTATGTTTGAAACTAAAAATTCAAGTAAATGTGTGCATTTTGTGTAATTTCAACACTAAAAAATACAATAATTATGTCTCTGAATTCTTCTGATGCTGAGATGCAGTAGACTTTAGCTCATTTGTAGAATGAAATATTGATATGCAATTAATATGTAGCCTAGATAAAAAAATCTAAAAATTTTATTTTTTTAATAATAGAACATTTGTCTGCGAGCCAGATGCAGCCATTAAAAAAGCCACATTAAACTCGCGAGCCATGGGTTCCCGACCCCTGCTTTAGAGGCTACTATTTAGACTTATGAGGACGAAATGGAATCCTGGCATTCATTGTGTCCAATATATTGGACATTCTGACCCTCCCCCTCCCTTCCCACCCAGGCATAATAGGTCAAAATTGTTTTTTTGCAGAGTTTTTCTTATGTTGATAGAAGGCTGTGTAGCAAAAATCAACTCTGTATCTCGAGTTCTTTATACCTCATGCAACAAAGGGTTAATGAGATTGCATTAGATTTTCTTTTACTCTTACCTCCGTAGTCATGGAAACTCGCCATTTGTTTAAATATCGCTATAACAATAGGATTTTGCTATAGGCCCCCATCTATGTCCTTATCATGTATAACAGCTAGAACTATAACAATAAGGATTGTCACGATGTGGCAATTGCGAGGGGGTAATAATGGCTGGTTGTCTTAGAAGTATGAGGTGCCGATGCTGTGGTTGACCTGGAATATTTATTTGTTCTCTACTGGCTCGTTCAGATGTTGTTAAACACACACAAATAGACAGTTCTAAGTTAGGCAAGCAAGTCTCTGGTTACGTTTCAGGTGTTTATTTATGATTCAGATTCAATATCCAATGATGAAATATACATACTAACATGCAGGGGAGATATAATGCTTGAGATATATGCACAGGAACGTCTATCACTCAATATACTGTGTTGTTGCGGAATCCAAGGTTAGGCTACGTAACTATAATGAGGAAATTACGATTACTGGCTAAGTATCTGCAAGTCCAAGTAACAATTTGGGAGCTAGACCAAAACGATGTATCTAGCTCGGGAGCTGGGAGAGATCTGCTTTAGTTTAGTTGGGCGGGCTTTTTCGTGGACACTAGTCACCTGACCCAAGGTTAATTTGGTTGGCTTACATTTAATTACATCCTATTCTCATTGGCTAGATTGGATATACATTTGCATAAGAAAAGCTTATTGGAGCCAAAAATGGATTGGGGGTCGGGGTTGCGAGGGCGAAAAGGGGGGGGGGGGGAGAGGTCTAGATGAAAGACAATTTATACAGACGTCATGCTGAGTGGGGGAATTTATCTCCCTTTGGTAGAATTTTAAGTAGTTAACTCAAGTGGCTGGGGGGGGGGGGGTTTCGGACGAGAATTAGTTATATGTGTGCGAACTGAGTTCTTTGGTCAACGCTCAGGGAACGACCGTCTCAAAGCAATTGCATAACGTGCCGCTAAGCTGAGAGGATATAAAGGGGGGGGGGGGGGTGGCGGGGGCGCGAAGAGGAGGGGGTGAGTGAGGGATCGAGTAATGACTGTCTACACATGCGTTAAAATAGCACAAGATATAAATACATTAAGACATGATATGAATACATTAATATAGCATAGGATAAAATATATACATTCTAACTAACACATTCGTACCCATTCAACCAAGATGTAGTACCAAGTTGAATCGTATTAGTCAGTAGACTCTGAATTCGGGCGTAGTACAAGAGTATAGTGAAGGGTAGAGAGACAGGTGAGAAAGAGTGATGGGGAGATGTAATTGCGTAAGGGAGGGAGAAGATAGTGACGTCAGACTAACCTTCTCTCTATTCTAGCTAAACTTAAGCTAATCTAAGGTTCTAGTTATACACTGCTATCTATCTAAGTGCTAGTAGTCACTATTAAATCCAGAATTGTGACATCCCTCCGGGCCAATTTGGAATACACTTGAGAGTGGATTCATACCTAATTTACTGAGTCTGAGGCCTGGGAAAAGGGGAGTAACTACACACTCATTAACAGTGTGCGCGCGTGGGGCCGTATTACTGAGTATGCTGGGCCACGAAGTGTGTAGGGGCACTAGTTAGTGTCCGCTCTGCCGCGTGTGTCGAAAGGGGTTTTGGCCTAGGCACTGTTGCAATGTCTTGAAAGCATCAGTAGCGAGTTTGTCCCAAGATAATGGGAACGATGTGGGTGCGTTTAGCAATCTAAATAACGGACGGGTAATTTTACGGAAGTTTGGTATAAGGGTATTCTGATAGTTGCTAAATTCGCCCAGTGTTTGCCTTAGTTCGAGTCTCGTCGTGGGCAGCCTTGCATGACGGAGCTTATCTTTAATGGACATGGGGTGGGGGAGAGGTGTCTGGTTGGGGGTGGGGCGGGGCGATCCGTAGGTTGCGGGTGTAGGCAGGCAATGCGTTTGTTTACCTACAATCGGTCTTCCGAGTAGGATGTCTACTTGTAGGCCTTCTATTACGGCGGCCTCAATGGGGCCTGTAAAAAGTGCTGAGCTGAGGTTTACGAGTGCGGTCGGTAGCTGCTGAATAGGAGAGTTATGAGATGGACCTTGGAGTCGCACATAGCGTCCTGTGTAGTCGCGGGGGTCGATTTTTGATTGCGTCACTAGGGCCTCAAAGCTAAGACCGGAATCATACGTACAAGAGGCGAGTCGGCCGTTGATTCTGACTATCTCGTCGACGTAGCTACGGGGGAATTGGTTATGTTTGTCTGCCGAGGAAATAGAGAACACGTGGTGGACTCGATCGTAGTCACTGCTTGAGTACTGGTCACGCCCCTGATCGGCGGGTTCCTGTTCGGGAGCTAAGTGAGGGGTGGGTCTGGCGTGGCGGTGATCCCTACGTCGGGAATCTTGGAGGGGCGGAGGGGGTCTGGATTGGGATTGACCCGGTCGAGATGAGGGGACGCTGTTTGGTTTGATAAGCGGGGGAGGGTTGGCGCAGGGATTGTCTCGATAAGGCCGATGTGGCTGTGGGTGTCTCGGGCGGGAGTAAGGGGATGGTGACATTCCCGGTCTACCATTTTCCCGTCGGGAAGCGGGCGGTGGGTGAATTTTTCCGCGGGGGTGGGACGACTCTATTATGTCTCCTTCCTGTACTAGTCTTACCGGGGCATTGAAAGGGGAGGTAGAGCTAGCGATGGCGTTGTGGGCTAACGGGTAATTGATTTCTTCCTCAATGACCTCTAATTTGGCGTGTGGGTTAGTATATGGTTTGACCTTAATGGTTCGCGGGTCGGTGACCTTCGTGGTGAGCGGTTCTAAGTTTGTACGCCCTGGAGTGTCGGCTTGCACGTCAGCGTATGAGGGGAGTAAGGTTTTGACTGTTTTGGCTTGTTCAGGGGTTGGGAGTGGACAGATTTCTACATCCTTTATGGTTTCTGTCTGCTGTAAGGGGAACGCGGTTAATGAGTCATCGGCTTTTGTTTCTTCAGCAATAGTCGTTGCTACAGGGGGTTTATTGTCACGTGGGCGCTCTATGTATCGCATTAGCAAGTTGATGGGGAACAGTTTGTCTTTGTTGCCGATCTTTATAAGGTATTTGGTGCCTGAGAGTTTTTTCGTAACTGGGTATGGGCCTCTCCATGCTAACTGGAGTTTGTTGTAAGAGGTGGGGAGGAGCAGTAGTGCTTGATCGCCCGGAGCCAGAGAGCGTTCTTTGGCCCGCCGATCGTATAGCGTCTCCTTTTTCTCCCTCTCCTTGGCTAAGTGTTTTGAGGCGATAGAGTGGACAGTTTTAAGCCTAGTCTGTAAGTTATTGGTGTAGGCGTAGACTGAGAGTTCTTCGGGGTGGGGGGAGGGTTTGGTCCAGGCGCCCTTGAGGCGTTCTAGTGGATCACTGGGTTGGGGATCGAGTAACATCTCATCGGGAGTGTAGTCTAAAGTAGAATGGGGGGTGGACCGATATGCGGATAGTGGGGCCATTGTCGGGTCTTCCTGTTGGGCCCAAGGGAGTTCGTTGGCCGTGGGGGACTCCACGGGGGGGGGGGGGGGATTAGGGTCAGGGTGCGCGTGTGTGGCCACTGAGGCTAGGGGAGGGAGGGGGAAATCGTTAACTCTGCCGTATCGGCTCCCCAGGACGACATCAAATGATAAGTCGGTTCGGACCGCTAGGGTGGCCGTACCAGTGTATAGGGTTGACCTGATGTGAACCCGGGCGGTTGGGAGGGTCTCAGTTATTCCCCATGCAATTGTAATCTGGATTGACTCGCCAGTGTAGTCGGAGGGATTCACGAAGGAAGCCTTAATGATCCCCTCAGCCTGGAGACCTGAGGAGAGAAGGGCCCTGGCTCTTTTAGAGTTGATCTCTATATTTCTTTCTGTCTTGGTTTCCGGGTCGTCGGGGGTTCTAGGCCGGCCGGGAGTGCCCGCAGTGCAGAGGGTGACGACGCAACATATTATGGGGGGGGGGTTCTGGGAGTGATCAGGGCCTGTGTGTGCCTTGGGTTGTTGCTCATCCAACCGGTTTTCTTCTCTCTGCTCTAGTCTAAGTTCCCTGAGTAATTGTTTCTCCTCTCTAGCTATTTTTTCTAATCTAAGCTTCTCTGCTTCTACTCTAAGTCTATCTTCTCTCTGCTGCTTACGCAATAGTCTACCTTTAGCCATAGTGACAGAGTAAGGCGAGAGTAAGGCAGTAAACGGACAGAGATATGACGAGATAGAGAGAGGGAATGTATAGGAGGGGTGTTGGGGTTCAGAGTTTAGCTAACGTAATACAACTCAAAATGGTACTCACCAGACAGCAATTCCAGAATTTTACACACATACACTAACACACGTATATCCAATCATAAAGTTATCGTTTATATGGCGCTCGGCGCTGTTGGTGCAGATAACTTCGGGCTGGTTAGGAATTCTCTTTCCCCGTGCCGGGACTGGATTAGCGTTTAATGTTAGTGTCTATTTTCCCGGGTTTGGATACCGGGAACTACGGCGGGTTCCTACTGGGAGGTTGACAGGGCAGTTGTCGGGTTCTCGGCGGTCTCTAGTTGTCGGGCAGGCTGATGCGGCGGCGGTGGGTCTCTCTGCTGACGTCTCGGGTGCCGGTACGTTGATGCGGGGCCAGAGAGTGGCGACCTGGCGGTTGGGGCGGCAAATCTGGCGTAATGGGGTGGCAAGTTTGGTTGCTGGTGTGTCTGGGGTGACGTAGGCTGGCGTAGTGTGGCGAGCCTGGCTTAATGGGGTGAGTTGGCTGGGGTGGCGTAGATTGCTCGGAGTGGCGAATCTGGGGTGGCTTAGGTTGGCGTATCTGGGGTGCGTAGGCTGGGGTGACGTAGGCGTAGGCTGGGGTGGCGTAAGCGTAGGCTGGGGTGTCGTAGGCGTAGGCTGGGGTGGCGTAAGCGTAGGCGTAGTAAAGTGGCGAGCCTGGTTTGATGGGTTGATGGATCTGGTTGCTGGCGTTGGGATGACGGGTCTGGTTGCTGGCTTAGAGTCTTTGTGTTGTAGAGAGATGAGCCCCCATCCAGGGTCGGTTTCAGAATCGGCGTAGTCCTCGGGTTGTTGCTGTTGACAGTGCGCTGAACGGCTTGAAGTTCAGATAATCCCGGACGAGCCCCCACTTTGTCATGATGTGGCAATTGCGAGGGGGTAATAATGGCTGGTTGTCTTAGAAGTATGAGGTGCCGATGCTGTGGTTGACCTGGAATATTTATTTGTTCTCTACTGGCTCGTTCAGATGTTGTTAAACACACACAAATAGACAGTTCTAAGTTAGGCAAGCAAGTCTCTGGTTACGTTTCAGGTGTTTATTTATGATTCAGATTCAATATCCAATGATGAAATATACATACTAACATGCAGGGGAGATATAATGCTTGAGATATATGCACAGGAACGTCTATCACTCAATATACTGTGTTGTTGCGGAATCCAAGGTTAGGCTACGTAACTATAATGAGGAAATTACGATTACTGGCTAAGTATCTGCAAGTCCAAGTAACAATTTGGGAGCTAGACCAAAACGATGTATCTAGCTCGGGAGCTGGGAGAGATCTGCTTTAGTTTAGTTGGGCGGGCTTTTTCGTGGACACTAGTCACCTGACCCAAGGTTAATTTGGTTGGCTTACATTTAATTACATCCTATTCTCATTGGCTAGATTGGATATACATTTGCATAAGAAAAGCTTATTGGAGCCAAAAATGGATTGGGGGTCGGGGTTGCGAGGGCGAAAAGGGGGGGGGGGAGAGGTCTAGATGAAAGACAATTTATACAGACGTCATGCTGAGTGGGGGAATTTATCTCCCTTTGGTAGAATTTTAAGTAGTTAACTCAAGTGGCTGGGGGGGGGGGGTTTCGGACGAGAATTAGTTATATGTGTGCGAACTGAGTTCTTTGGTCAACGCTCAGGGAACGACCGTCTCAAAGCAATTGCATAACGTGCCGCTAAGCTGAGGGGATATAAAGGGGGGGTGGTGGCGGGGGCGCGAAGAGGGGGGGTGAGTGAGGGATCGAGTAATGACTGTCTACACATGCGTTAAAATAGCACAAGATATAAATACATTAAGACATGATATGAATACATTAATATAGCATAGGATAAAATATATACATTCTAACTAACACATTCGTACCCATTCAACCAAGATGTAGTACCAAGTTGAATCGTATTAGTCAGTAGACTCTGAATTCGGGCGTAGTTCAAGAGTATAGTGAAGGGTAGAGAGACAGGTGAGAAAGAGTGATGGGGAGATGTAATTGCGTAAGGGAGGGAGAAGATAGTGACGTCAGACTAACCTTCTCTCTATTCTAGCTAAACTTAAGCTAATCTAAGTTTCTAGTTATACACTGCTATCTATCTAAGTGCTAATAGTCACTATTAAATCCAGAATTGTGACAAGGATATAGCTATGAAAATGTTTTAGGCAATATAACATTTATTTTTTAAGATTTATTATTATAATAATTAGAGACCGACCGAAACAAAATTTTTAGTTTCGGCCGAAAACGAAAGCATAGGCCTACCAAATATTATACATTGACTTTCGGCCGAAACCGAAGCCGAAACCAAAAGTTTAACTACATGTTCGGCCGAAACCGAAAAATAAAATAAACCGAAAATGCGAAACAAATGATTTCTAAAGACTGCACATTTTTTATGTTTATTAACTAGTATATGGGCAATCTATTTGAGTAAAACATTCTTTGGATTGATTAAATAATCCGCTATTATTAACTTCAGTCTTCTATTTCACATTAGGGATGTTACTTTTTTTTTTCTCAAAACCTATATTCGGTTCTAAATATCATATTTTTTTACCCATTTTCGGTTCCCCCTATCCGCCACCGGGCAAAGTAAGTTATAGTTTGGAAAAGACAAATTTGCATTGATTATACTAAAAAAATAATACGAAGGACCATTGATCCTTAGAACGTGGTGAAATCTTTAAAAAAAAATAGTTGATTTTGGATTAGCAGAAGTCAAAGGCTGTAGTGTCATGAATTTAGAGCTTTATAATTATAATATAAATCAGTGGATGTTAGATCTATATATTACTCGCATTACAAGAATATTTGTAGAATATGAATAAAATCCCAGACACATCTATCTAGGGTTGACAGACGTCCGGTAAGAAAATGAACAGTTTTTGAAAAGAATCTTACATGCTCTGCAAAGTTGTTGTTTTTAATTGCCCAAGTAGCTTTTCAGTCTACATTAAATAAAATGTTGGGTCAGTTTTACTAATATACAATTATTGGCAGCTAATGTAATAAAACTTAACTGATTGTGGATTGTGAAACACTAAATATGTCATTCTTTTTGTCTCTCTATGTCCTCCTTTTGAAGTATCTCGCAACCTTATGTCTATCAGTCTGTTTGTCTGTTAAAAAAGCGTTCAGCATCATTTTTTTCTTTACGAATACGTAGATCAAATGGAGGTGCCGACGACTGGCGTTAACATCTGCATTTGCTATTGTATGTGCTTGTATCGCAGATTCACAATCAATATTCGGAATTTGAAAAAACAAAAAACAACTATAAGTTGCCTCTGACAAACGAGTGTTTGCAAGGAATATAATGTTAAGGAATTGTTTTGTGCAAATAAAATAGGGTTTACAAATATTTCTTCAGATAAAAAGATAAATAAATCGTGAGAAACAGTTATGAATGTTTTCCTCCCGAAAACCGGTTTTCGTTTAACACGCCTACTTCACACAGATTAATTCACAATAGTTTAACTAAATGAAAGTATCAATAAGCAGAGAAATAGATGCTGCAATAGAGTAGCATTATGAATTTTGAAAGTTAAAATAGGTATTCGGTTGATGACCGAAAGCCAATATCAGTTTCGGCCGAAACCGTAAACAAAACGAAAAATAACATTTTGGCTTCGGCTGAAACCGAAAACACTTCGAAAAAGGGTTTTTGCCTATATTCGGCGCCGAAAACGAAGCCGAAACCGAATATCGGTTGGTCTCTAATAATAATAATAATAAATAAATAAATATAAATATATGTATATATATAATATATATCTTTAAAACACATTTTCTCTATAAATGCCAGTTCCTAAAACTCGAATCTAGAATCAAAATAGCAGCCGAGGGGACCCTCACCCCTCTCCGTTCCTTCCCCGCCGCCCGCAGAGTTCTTTAGGTAAGATATGCGCGGCGGTGGAAAGGGGGCGAGGGTGGTGGGATTTAGAACCGGGAGGGGGTGGGGGGGAGGGGGTTGAGTTTTCTCAACTCACCTGTGCAAATCCGCGTGAAATTCGCAATGACCCCCAGCCGATGATTGGAAGCAACTGACCGAAATGACCGACTGATACATCTCATTCATCGGGGACATCGGATACCTTATTGACACAGAAAGGACATCGGCTGTGAGCGTCATACCCCTCCATCTCCTCCCCACTCCCTCCTTTTATTCAGTCTTTTTGTGTTGTTTAGTTTCGGCCACTGGCCAAAGCGATCAGTTTTTAGTGGACGAAAAGAATAAGAAAATGTGTGTCTTTTTTTTTCCTTCTCTCTTTCTGCAGATGGTTGATGTTGGTCAAGGAGAACCAGTAGTCCGTAGTTGTGTGTGTCATTGTGTTGCCTGAACGTTTAATATGGTTAATATGGCCTCTATTAAGTTGATATATAAAATATTAACTGGAGTGCAATTTTAACTAGCTATAGAAGGTCAATGGATCGGTAAACACAAAGATGACGGATTAAAAAAAATATGCACTGAAGAATTCAGGCGCAAATGAAGAAAAAAATTAACGAGTACATTATTTTGATATTAAATTGTATGCAAGTTGGGAACTGTTTAAAACAAAAGAACAGTTAGTTTTAATTTATGTATTTTTGTTATGAAGCAACTCATTTAATGTATACATAGATATATAGGCAGAAATTTTGTTAGTTGGGCAGATAGATAAATAGACAGACAGACAGACAGAAAGACAGACAGATAGATAGATAGATAGACAGATAGATAGATAGATAGATAGACAGACAGACAGATAGATAGATAGATAGATAGATAGATAGATAGATAGACAGACAGACAGGCAGATTAGATAGATATATAGATAGACTTATTCAATGATAGAGACTTGATTTAGATAAATAGATTCATAGTTGGAAATCTAGGTGGATAGATATCTCCAATGAAATATAGAGATTAAAAAATAGATGGGTAGTCAATTAGATAGATAGTCAAGTGATGAGTAAATAAACAGAAATAATAAAGAGATAAATGGATAGATAAGATGATTCTTGAAATAGATAGAAATGAATAGATTTAAATAGAACAGTATATGGATAAAAAAGAGATACAGAAATAGAGAGAGAGATGAATAAATAAAGATATATGTATATATAAAGATAGATAAAGTGGATATAAAAATGGATAAATAAAATAGAGAGATAGAAATAGATGTATAAAATAGAGAGATAGAAATAGATGGATAAAATAGAGAGATAGAAATAGATGTATAAAATAGAGAGATAGAAATAGATGGATAAAATAGAGAGATAGAAATAGATGGATAAATAGACAGATAGAAATAGATGTATAAAATAGAGAGATAGAAATAGATGGATAAAATAGAGAGATAGAAATAGATGGATAAATAGACAGATAGAAATAGATGGATAAAATAGAGAGATAGAAATAGATGGATAAAATAGAGAGAAATAGATGAATAAAATAGAGAGATAGAAATAGATGGATAAAATAGAGAGATAGAAATAGATGGATAAAATAGAGAGATAGAAATAGATGGATAAAATAGAGAGATAGAAATAGATGGATAAAATAGAGAGATAGAAATAGATGGATAAAATAGAGAGATAGAAATAGATGGATAAAATAGAGAGATAGAAATAGATGGATAAAATAGAGAGATAGAAATAGATGAATAAAATACAGAGATAAAAATAGATGGATAAAATAGAGAGAAATAGATGGATAAAATAGAGAGATAGAAATAGATGGATAAAATAGAGAGATAGAAATAGATGGATAAAATAGAGAGATAGAAATGGATGAATAAAATACAGAGATAGAAATGGATAAAATACAGAGATAGAAATGGATAAAATAGAGAGATAGAAATGGATAAAATAGAGAGATAGAAATGGATAAAATACAGAGATAGAAATGGATAAAATAGAGAGATAGAAATGGATAAAATAGAGAGATAGAAATGGATAAAATACAGAGATAGAAATGGATAAAATAGAGAGATAGAAATGGATAAAATACAGAGATAGAAATGGATAAAATAGAGAGATAGAAATGGATAAAATACAGAGATAGAAATGGATAAAATAGAGAGATAGAAATAGATGGATAAAATAGAGAGATAGAAATGGATAAAATAGAGAGATAGAAATGGATAAAATAGAGAGATAGAAATGGATAAAATACAGAGATAGAAATGGATAAAATAGAGAGATAGAAATGGATAAAATAGAGAGATAGAAATGGATAAAATACAGAGATAGAAATGGATAAAATAGAGAGATAGAAATGGATAAAATACAGAGATAGAAATGGATAAAATAGAGAGATAGAAATGGATAAAATACAGAGATAGAAATGGATAAAATAGAGAGATAGAAATAGATGGATAAAATACAGAGATAGAAATGGATAAAATAGAGAGATAGAAATAGATGGATAAAATACAGAGATAGAAATGGATAAAATAGAGAGATAGAAATAGATGGATAAAATACAGAGATAGAAATGGATAAAATAGAGATATAGAAATTGATGGATAAAATACAGAGATAGAATTGGATAAAATAGAGAGATAGAAATGGATGAATAAAATACAGAGATAGAAATGGATAAAATAGAGAGATAGAAATGGATAAAATAGAGAGATAGAAATGGATAAAATACAGAGATAGAAATGGATAAAATAGAGAGATAGAAATAGATTGATTTGACATTTCACGTGGCTTGCACCCATTTCACACTTCCCTATCTCCCGTATCGGTACAATTCATTCACGGATGACCTAACAGGGTCACAGGTATAATCCTATTAGATCTGTCTTTTCGCTGGGTAGACGAGGGGGTGGCTGGGGGTTCTTTTTCTACTTTGTGACCTAGGATGTACAGAACCGTATGAAAGCAACAATTTTCTAAATCGTTTAAGCTCCTGCTGGTTCCTCACCCCAACCCAATTTTTTTTTACACCTTCAACGCCGCCGGTCTATGATGGTAAGGGAGGGAAGAGGGTGGGGGCATAAAAAAAAACCCACGACAACAAAAATTCAATCAAACGACTAGTTCAGCTTTGATACCTTCGTTTCAATCTAAGAAAATAAACAAACAAGAGCAGCGTAGCAGACATAGGCGTCACCAGGTGACAAGGGGCAGATGGTGGTGGGGGTGCAAGTGTGGCACTACGAGACGCACACATTTTATTATTGAAATATATTTGGTGTTTTTGTTTCCGACACAACAGAATGAGTTTAGACATGCATCGACAGCTAGGCACTGGAACCAGTGAAGTGTCGCCCCATGTGAAAGATATCTCTGGAAACCCAGAACATGTCTTTCAAAACCTGTCCCACCCAAATTTTTCTTTATGAAAAAGCAGGTTATGGCCAGAGAAGACCTCCACCAACATTAAGCTGTATGGACAAGAGACATAGTGCAATTCATTATAGCTAAAGAGGCCTTCATGTTAACATCATTCTATTAACCTTGTATGAAAATGGTATGATAGTGTCCGTGCATGACTATTTTATAATGGAATGGGTTGCTTAAATAAACCAGGAAAACCAGTTACTCAACTTCATTTAAAACCTTAAAAAATTTGCAAGGCTAGAATCGGATCACGGATGAGCGTAGGACGCAATAATCTTCTTTATAGAGGAGCGTCTGTAATATATAAGATAAGTATATTTCTGTCCGTGTGTAGTAATAGTTATTTGATATTGTTCAAACACTTTGGTCAATCGTGGTGAAAGATCGAACATTTTGTAATCAAGTCAGATATCCATTTATTTGGATCAATAAACAAATGTTATCTATGTTATCTAAGTACAATATTAACCCTTCCCGTACCGACCTACTTCTATCTATGCTGCCTTCAGTTCCGCTATATACGCGCCCGGGACTGTAAGGGTTAAGACAATAATGTGCCTCCCTTAGGATGAGGGGAAGGGCAAGACTGTTGACACCCATGCTCATAACCCATGAAACGATTATAGATTTAAAAGTACCCCTCTCTCCCATCCCAACTCCCTTAGCACACACACACACACACACACACACACACACACACACACACACACACACACACACACACACACACACACACACACACACACACACACACACACACACACACACAAGTCAGTACAAGATAAACTCCCCAGAGGAACAGATCCAGAAAATAACTCGATTAAAAAAAACAAATGGAAGAAATAAAATAAAAGAAAAGGTCCGCTCCTTAAGTCGTTCTCTCTTCATGTGGTCATACAAATCGTACATCTGGGATTGTGTGTCTAGGTGGGTGCCCGAGACAGATTGGCCTCGGACCTTTGATCGCTATTAGTCACCACAAGCGTACACTTGATGTTTCTCTCTCTGTTTTGAAGGAGGGTCGGCTTCTGGAAATCCGCTTTACATCGGCGCCATTCTTCTCTTTCTTTTTAAATTTTAATATCTTGGCCTGTGATGTTTTTGTTGCGACAAATCGCCTCAGAGGGCGCGGAAACACAACGCAAAACAAGAGACTTGGGTGTTTTTCTGGAGATTGTCGTTTGTTGAGCAGGCGCCCCACTCTCACCCTCAGTACACTCTCCCCTCTCCCCCCTACCTAACAAAAAACCTTTAAATAGAGATCTGGAGTGTAGCTTGTAACATGTCCACATCAAACAGAACCAACACGTCAGCTAAATGAGAGGAATCGAGGGGAGACTACTACTCAGAGGTAAAGAGAGAAAAAGAAAAAAATACCCGCCGCGCGCATTGTGTTGAGAAATCAAAGTGACGTAGTTTAGTGGGAAGGGGGCATAATTTGTCTTTTTCAAACAGATTGCATTTGTTGCTGTGTCCTGGATTAGAACTTAGAACTATAGAATCTATTGCCTTAGACTTTTTTTTTTTGGGGGGGGGGGGGGGGAGGGGGTCCACTGTTGCTTTTGATTCAGCGATCATATTTATGTAAATAAGTAGACTTGGTGGGAACTTTTCGCCCCTATTTTAACGCCCCCCCTCTCCCCCTCTCCCTTATGACTTGGGTACAGTCGATATCTTGCAAGTTGTGTGTGTGTGTATTAGAAAAAGAAACGTGTAGGAGTGCCACTGGAGGGGTGGGGGGTGGCTTAGAAACATGTGTCTGGGAAAATTGAAAGGTTTCATTTAATCAAATCCAATTTAATTTTTCACATTATGTCGAAGACGCTCCTTTAATACAAAGGATCATTGCGCCCTTAGCTTATCCGTTGACTGAAATTTTTATTTTTTATAAGTATTTTAAATAATAACAGGATGGCTTGTCTGTTTTCGTTTCAGGCGCCCATTCTATTCATGAAGACATAGTTTGTATGCCTTTGTTCTTGTACTACAGAAGCTTTGTAGGTCTGCTTAGTTATCGCCTTCCACATGGGTCTATCTATAGCCCCACATTAAATAGTTTGCAAACCATATTTAACATCGTCATTATATATGTATAAGATAAGATAAGAATGGGCATTTCTTATAGCGCTTCTATCCATGCTATTAAATTAGCATGCTCAGTGCGCTCTTGGTGTGATTTGTAGTGGCAGATGTATTAGCCAAAGAGAAAGGTCTTTAAGTTCTTTTAAAATCATTCTCTTGTCCAAGATTCTCTCAGTGTCGTATATATATCTATATATATATATAAAATAATAATAATAATAGGCCTATATATATAAAGCTCTACGGTGCAAATGTCCGATTCCAAAATGAGTTCTGGTGGGAAATCATAGGGGTAGGCCTACTACTAGATTATGACTTCTGACACTAGAAATTGTCAGTTTTTAAGTTTTAGTATGCAGCTAGTACTTTTTATTCAAATTATGTTTCTATTTTGCGTTCAGAAAAGTTTAAAAAGCGGGCAGGAAATGAGCGTTTGTCAGTAACAGCTTTCAAAACTAACTTTGTGCATTAAAACCAAGATGACCATAGGCCATAGAACATTCATCCATTGTCAAGTCAAATCTTTAAACGCCTGAACAGAATAACAAAAACAGAAAAAGGCCATAAAACGATTAAAAAAAATTTATCTTGCCAACTCTAAAATTCAGAAAACCTTTAAAAAAAAGTTCCTTTGCCAACTCTAAAATTCAGAAAAGCGTGAAATGGTTAATATACCCTTTTCTTGTCCCCATTATGACAACTTCTTTTAATGTACTTCGTTATTTAGAAACCAGTTCAACGTTTAGAATATTTTTCATTTAAAAAAAAATAAAATAAATCATAGAGCGTAGCGGAATGGAAAACTGACTAGAAAGAAATGAACTGGAGCGTACGCTCCGATAGGAGTTGCTCCAGTGTTAAAGGGAGAGGGGGCGAGGGTGTTAAAGAGAATGGAGACATTTCCATGTGGCTGTAGTGTATAGGCTGGTGGGTGCTTTTTTTTTTATACCTCGCCCCATTCACTGCATTGCTTGAGAACGAAGTTTTATTTGGTTGAAATCATTAGCTATGATCTTTTTCTATCATTGTGAATTTGAAAAGAATTGAAACCTTTTCTCAATCCTATTTGCCCACGATTTAACAATTTTTAATTTCAAACTGTGCGGTGTTGTATGAAATTTGAGCGCTAGTATATTCTTATTCTTTGCCTTATCTTTTTTTTTAAACATAAAAAAATGCACGTGAATGCATGATGTATCTATATCTCTGTTGGATGGTCTCTCTGACTGCTTGTCTGTTAGTCATCTTTCTATATGTCTGTTGGTCGGTTGGACAATTTATATGTAGCCAAACCCATGCATCCATAAGTCTAGTTTATATAGTTCTCTCTCTCTCTCTCTCTCTTTTTTTCCCCTTTCTCTCACTATCAATATGTACATCCAATATATCTCCCATTCCCACATACATCCACTATCTATCTATCTATCTATTTATCTATCTATCTATCTATCTATCTATCTATCTATCTATCTATCTATCTATCTATTTATCTATGTATCTATCTATCATCTCTCTATATATATATCTATAGTCTATCTAGCCATTTTTCTATCTATCCATTTTTCTATCTATCCATTTTTCTATCTATCTATAATCTATCTTTCTATCATCTATCTATCTATCTATCTATCTATCTATCTATCTATCTATCTATCTATCTATCTATCTATCTATCTATCTATCTATCATCTATCTTTTTATCTATCTATCTATCTATCTATCAATCATCATATATAGCTATATATCTATCATCTAGGCCTATCTATCTTATATATATATATATCTGTGCCTGTTTGAGTTTCTGTTTATCTATTACCTTATTATTTTGTTTGCCTGTACAGGCTACTTATGTTTACCTATATGTCTGTCTTCCATCTTATATCTTAGCTCGCTACGCCTGCCCACTGGTACGTCTGTCGTATGTCTGTCATATGAATGTCGAATGTCTGTCATATTTAAGTCGAATGTCTGTCATATGTCTGTCGTATTTCTGACATATGTATGTCGAATGTCTGTCATATGTATGTCGAATGTCTGTCATATGTCTGTCGTATGTCTGTCATATGTATGTCGAATGTCTGTCATATGTCTGTCGTATGTCTGTCATATGTATGTCGAATGTCTGTCATAGGTCTGTCGTCTGTCTGCCTATCTATCAATACATTTTTTCCACGGGCTTAATCACATATACACACACTGGTTAAAATTCGTCGCTATTCAGTACATGCTCACCCAACCCTTAAAAAAAATGGGGGGAATAAAAAATTAAAATGCACATCTTCAGTTCTCCAAAATTCACACCTAACAGTTCTTAGAAATGATCTCATGCGAATTAACACCTTCCCCTCTCCCCTCAACCGACCCTTTGTCTGAATAACGCCATTAGATTTAAACAAAAGGAGATGTGACTAGGAATTTTTTTTTTATAAAGGGGAAATAAGTCTTTCTTTTTTTGTAAGGCGAAAGATGAACAGAAAACAATGCATTCAAGTTGAACATTTCCCATTGTGAACGTATAATATCCTGAACAATTTAACCAAAGACGTCATTTAATTTGCTGAAAGTGGAGACTACATTTTTCAAAATGCCATTCTCATTTAAAAAGAAAGCGCCCCCAATTGTTAGGCACACCAGCGCAGTAAGACACATGTTTCAAAAGTGGACACAGTTTCAAGAATAACTGCATTGATCATTCATTCGTCAAACTTGAGCGCACGTTAATATAACCCCAAACCCACATGCCCAGATAACGGACAGACTAATCCGTATTCTTTTCAAAAACAAAAAGTGCGCATGCAAGGCGCCGACGTCTATTAATAATTAAAAATTCATGGAAAGAGATGCCACCGGGCTTTCATAACGGAATGTCTTATTTTGTGGCTAGGAGAAAAGACAATACGGTGCTCCATTCATTTCATTTTTTTTTCTGCCCATTTCTATTTCTTGTAGATCTTGTGGACTTTTTTGTTACGCGCGCTATTAAACTTTAACAGTATCTTTAAAATGGTATAATTAGAAGAAGCGGTTTTATCTTCCACCATTGGACAGTTCATTGTTCTCTTGCGGTTTCCAATTGGATGTGCCATTTGTCACCCCAACCTTTCCATACACACACACACACACACACACACACACACACACACACACACACACACAGACACACACACACACACATATACGCACACACACACACGCACACACACACACACACACACACACACAATGCATGTAGCCTACACGTGTTTTCTTCACCATCTGACTTGTATAACGTGAATAGAAAATGTGCAACCACTAAGGTGGCTAAAGGATACGGTCGAATGAAGACGAACGCAATTCGATCATTTCATTTGTATACGTTTAAAAGTACAAAGTACTAAGTAGACATGATAGATTAATAATTATCATGGTTTCCACATGTTCATGAAGTTTATAAAAGAAAATTCAAACACAAATAAGTAATTTCTTTCGTTAACATGGCGAACAAATTATTTTCATCTTTTATGGTGTATGATATTGTAATTGAATAACGTATGTAGGCATATGTATTGAATGTATGATTGTAATTGTAATTTAATAACGTATGCAGGCCCTATGTATTGAATGTATGATTGTGATTGAATAACGTACGTAGGCCCTATGTATTGAATGCATGATTGTAATTGAATAACGTATGTAGGCCCTATGTATTGAATGTATGATTGTAATTGAATAACGTACGTAGGCCTGTGTATTGAATGTATGATTGTAATTGAATAACATATGTAGCCCTATGTACTGAATTTATGATTCTAATTGAATAAAGTACGTTTGTACTATGCGTTGAATGTATGATTGTAGTTGAATAACGTATGTAGACCCTATGTTAGGAATGTATGGTTGTAATTGAATAACGTACGTAGGCCCTATGTATTGAATGTATGATTGTAATTTAATTACGTATGTAGGCCCTACGTATTGAATGTATGATTGTAATTTAATAACGTATGTAGGCCCTGTGTATTGCATGTATGATTGTAATTGAATAACGTATGTTGGCCCTACGTATTGAATGTATGATTTTAATTTAATTACGTATGCAGGCCCTATGTTTTGAATGTATGATTGTGATTGAATAACGTACGTAGGCCCTATGTATTGAATGTATGATTGTAATTGAATAACGTATATATGCCCAGTGTATTGAATGCATGATTGTAATTGAATAACGTATGTAGGCCCTACGTATTGAATGTATGATTGTAATTAAATAACGTATGCAGGCCCTATTTATTGAATGTATGATTGTAATTTAATAACGTATGTAGGCCCAGCGTATTGAATGTATGATTGTAATATATTAACGTATAGGCCCTACGTATTGAATGTATGATTGTAATATATTAACGTATAGGCCCTACGTATTGAATGTATGATTGTAATATAATAACGTATGTAGGCCCTATGTATTGAATGTATTTAATGTGATTAGCAAATTTGAAACGTTTGATATTAGAAGTTGACCACCAGGTCTTAACCGAGAACCAAGTAAGAGTATTTGAATTTGCGTTTCCATTAGTCCTTTAAGTTGGCTTGGTAATCTTGGCGGCGCCCATATCCTCTCCAAGTTGGCGGTGGATTTTTTTTATATATTCTGACTCTCTGCACCGTGGGTCGAACCCATGATGTCGAGCTTGTGAGACGCGCTCACTGTCGACTTTACAACCTTTGAACTTACTATTTGCCAAATCCAGGTGCGAACAGAATAGTATCAGCAGCTCCGGAGTTTCACTATCATATTTATGCAGAATGGGTTCTTCTTTGTCATTCCTCTTCCCAGAGTCTCATAAGCCGATTACTTACAACAATAGTACCCGATTACTTACAACAATAGTACCCGATTACTTACAACAATAGTACTAGTTACAACTTTGGCGAAGCTGAGAAAGGCTATTCAAAATGATTAAGCATTTTGTGTTTTCTTTTGTGCTACTTACTATCTGTTTGCTTCTTATTTGCACACGAGATATTCGACTGAGGCTTTAGTTAAATCAATAAATGAAGAAATAATTCAGGAAAAAAAGCTTAAAAAGCAAAGTTATATTGTTCGATATAGTCTAGTGTTAAATTCTAGCTTTGAGATAAAACACGACGGTATAATTAAAAATTAACAACTGAAAGACATATAGATAACAAGAGCAGCCTTCTTGTGCCCTATGGAAGGACTAATTTAGAAAGCTTATCTTTATATTCAAGGGGCTTTAGGCCACGCAATGGGTTGCCTGAATAAAACCAATATCTTAATATTAATAAAGAAAACTTTTCAAAATGCAGACTAGATAGAGTCGAACCTACATTTATTTTCCTCTAAATATAAGCCTCTGTAGTAATTGTGCGAAGTTAAGATGAATTGTCTGAAAACGCTTGGACCGTTTTTTTTTCTTCTTTTGATGGTCAAGCATTTACAGCGCTCTATCATTGTGAAGCAAAGATGGACCATTTTATATTGAGCTCAAGAAAAAAACAAAAAACCCAAGAGCTACTAAAAAGCTTTTTGCATCTTAGTTTCGGGAACTTGACACTAACTCTGTTTAACACTTTTACAATCATCCTGACTTTTAATTCATCCAACAAAAGCTATATATAACTTATAACAAGATCTAAACGAAAACTGTTGATCCGAAGAAACGAGTTTAAATGTCCAAAGAAGCCATTTCTGTAATTCTATTTATTTCCAATTTTAGCCCTTGTTGTCAGTGTTTCATTGGGCGTTGCAATAATCTCCGGAAAAAGCGATGAAAATCCATTTTTCGCCCTATTCTCTTGGCTATTGCTAATAATTTAACCAGTTTAGAATATTTTAAAAAGTTTTGCTGTCAGATTTGATTTACTCTCAAGTGACTTATTAAAAGTATCATCCCAGGATTGACATTTGAAGCGCCATGACTAGCCCCTGTATCAACAAACAGCAATTGAAGTAATTTCACGGTCTCTTCACATTTACACACTCTCTCTTCTTGTCATCATTCACTCTTTTTTTCTTCCACCCATCACATCCGGGGGGCTTTTAACAACAGAAAGGGAAGGCATCAACGCGAACACAAAAAAAAACCATTGCATTATCCTTCTCTGCTATAACAACTTGCCAACCCCCCAACCTATTGTATAGAACATTTTTTTATATTATAAACGCCGGATTGCCTTCTACTTTCTATCTTTCGTGTTGAAATGTTGATGTGTTTCCACAAGGGGCAGGTCCAACAACTCTGTGTGTTGTTAGTAACAGTCAGAGCTACCTCCCTTCCCTTGTTGATCGGGAAAACAAAAACAAAAATTGAAAATTGGGAATTCCTGAAGCGTAAAACGAGGAACACTTAACGAATGTGTCCACACCAGTGTCCAGTACTGCGTCCGACACAATGTCCAGACCTGCGCCCAGACAATGCCACGCCATCAGGAGGGGCTGTGGGGTCACCAGCTAACCATCTCTGGTGGCTGTAGGGGCAGAACCGAATATATTGAGGAAAAGAAGGGGGGGAGGGGTCTCTTTTCATGAAATGATTTGAGCCGATTAGCGGCTCATGGAGAATTGAGCACTTGCAATGTTTCTCCAACCCCGAACTGGACAATGGACGGTCAAATTGATTTTGCAGTGGCCAATAAACACTAGGAGCCATGTTTTTGTTTTGTTTTTCTGGATGGACCAAAACAATATCTCGTCTTCTCGTCTTTGTGCAGTTCTGTCAGAGTTAATGCCCTTTTTTCTAATGCTATATATAGTAACTAAAAGAGTGCAACTGTGTCAAACAGTGTTAAAGATCATTGACGTGTGTTGGGGAAAGGGGCTTCAGCTATTACCTTCCTTGCAAACATTATTTCACTTTTACACTAAGTTCCCTGGACATGGTCTGCTTCTGGTTCTGGATTCGCCCCCACCCCTTCCTCCCCTTTCCAGATACTTTCCAGGGCCCTAGTGTTTGAATGACCCCACCTCCAGTCAAATGGAAGTTAGACTTTATTTTTGGTACCGTTTCTGACCAAAATAGTTTTTATTTCAATAATGTATTTAGAAGGGACGACTTCTTTAAATGTCGGGTCCAATATTTATCAAAAGCTGAACTTTAATCTCAAAGTTTGACAGGTTACCATAGCAATTCCGTTATACTAGATGGCCTCCGAGCATGTTAGCGTATTCCACTGAATTCATAATGGGGAATTGCAGTTAGTACAATTAGTACAACTTCGGCTGGCGTACAGAAAGTCCTGGATTTGAATCCTGGTGAAGACTAGGAATTGTTCCCAGGACTGGGTGGGTGGGGGGGGGGAGGCCCTGAGTCTACCTAGCGCTGACGGATACCTGACTTAAAATGGGGTAAATTAAAGGCGGCTGGGCATTTGTTGGCCACACAATCCTCGAGTATGCCGTGGCCACATAAACTCATGAACGCTGCTTCATCCAGCCTTATTGATCAATTTGTTCCGACGGGATGCTTGTACAACTTCCCCTATGGAAGATGTGTCCTTAGGGCCACACCTTCCTTGTTGATAATTACGAAGACAATGCCCAATAAGAATACTACTCAGTTATTTCTCCACATGCGTATGCTTGGATGCCATGGCTCCAGTTTTTGATTGCGTCTGTAATATATAAGATAATAATAAGGGTAACCTCTAGATGCACCTTCAGACATAATTACGTCAGATCTAAATCTCCGCCCTCCCCCCAAACCTTCACAGGAAGTGCTCAATGAAAGCCCTATGTTTTATGGCACTTCCCAGCTTACCTATCCTTAGGGATAATTCTTCTTGTCTGGATTTTTTTCTTGCCCTCCAGACTCCCGTCCATGACAGCGGCACGCCACTTGTGAAGATCGTCTGCATAATAAGCCCTACCCAGTCGTCGATGTCACAGATGGCAGCATTAATGTCACAAAACTTAGGACAAACACAATCTATATATTAACTAGATCAATATTCTATCGATGTGCACTTGATATCTAGAACTATATTATATCGATGTGCACTTGATATCTAGAACTATATGATATCGATGTGCACTTGATATCTAGAACTATATTATATCGATGTGCACTTGATATATAGAACTATATTATATCGATGTGTACTTGATATCTAGAACTATATTATATCGATGTGCACTTGATATCTAGAACTATATTATATCGATGTGCACTTGATATCTAGAACTATATTATATCGATGTGCACTTGATATCTAGAAATATATTATATCGATGTGCACTTGATATCTAGAACTATATTATATCGATGTGCACCTGATATCTAGAACTATATTATATCGATGTGCACTTGATATCTAGAACTATATTATATCGATGTGCACCTGATATCTAGAACTATATTATATCGATGTGCACTTGATATCTAGAACTATATTATATCGATGTGCACTTGATATCTAGAACTATATGATATCGATGTGCACTTGATATCTAGAACTATATTATATCGATGTGCACTTGATATCTAGAACTATATGATATCGATGTGCACTTGATATCTAGAACTATATTATATCGATGTGCACTTGATATATAGAACTATATTATATCGATGTGTACTTGATATCTAGAACTATATTATATCGATGTGCACTTGATATCTAGAACTATATTATATCGATGTGTACTTGATATCTAGAACTATATTATATCGATGTGCACTTGATATCTAGAACTATATTATATCGATGTGCACTTGATATCTAGAAATATATTATATCGATGTGCACTTGATATCTAGAACTATATTATATCGATGTGCACCTGATATCTAGAACTATATTATATCGATGTGCACTTGATATCTAGAACTATATTATATCGATGTGCACCTGATATCTAGAACTATATTATATCGATGTGCACTTGATATCTAGAACTATATTATATCGATGTGCACTTGATATCTAGAACTATATGATATCGATGTGCACTTGATATCTAGAACTATATTATATCGATGTGCACTTGATATCTAGAACTATATGATATCGATGTGCACTTGATATCTAGAACTATATTATATCGATGTGCACTTGATATATAGAACTATATTATATCGATGTGTACTTGATATCTAGAACTATATTATATCGATGTGCACTTGATATCTAGAACTATATTATATCGATGTGCACTTGATATCTAGAACTATATTATATCGATGTGCACTTGATATCTAGAAATATATTATATCGATGTGCACTTGATATCTAGAACTATATTATATCGATGTGCACCTGATATCTAGAAATATATTATATCGATTTGCACTTGATATCTAGAACTATATTATATCGATGTGCACCTGATATCTAGAACTATATTATATCGATGTGCACTTGATATCTAGAACTATATTATATCGATGTGCACCTGATATCTAGAACTATATTATATCGATGTGCACTTGATATCTAGAACTATATTATATCGATGTGCACCTGATATCTAGAACTATATTATATCGATGTGCACTTGATATCTAGAACTATATTATATCGATGTGCACTTGATATCTAGAACTAAATTCTATATTATTCCATCGTTGTGCAATCTACATCAAGATCTATATTCTACAGTTGTGCAATCTACATCAAGATCTATATTCTACAGTTGTGCAATCTACATCAAGATCTATATTCTACAGTTGTGCAATCTACATCAAGATCTATATTCTACAGTTGTGCAATCTACATCAAGATCTATATTCTACAGTTGTGCAATCTACATCAAGATCTATATTCTACAGTTGTGCAATCTACATCAAGATCTATATTCTACAGTTGTGCAATCTACATCCAGATCTATAGTCAACCGTTATTCCCTTTGCATTATCCAGATCTTGTATGCTTATGTCAAAGAACGTTCCGTTTAAAAAAAAAAGCCCAACCTTTACTCCCCCAAGCCTCTATTTGTATCTCATGGTTCATAATTTAGACTTCAATAAAAAAAATACAACGTTCTATTTGGTATAAAGGTAAAATGAAGTAGATCTAATCCTCGTCCTCTTATTGTTAAAACTTGTTCTTTAAGTCTGTTCTTGGTCAGTGATTCCCTGTGTTCGTATTACGTGCCTTACATCGTGCATCTCTTTTCAGCCAAAATAAATAGAAACAATATATCTTGAATGTGACAATAAAGTTATCCAATCTACCGTGAGTCAGTCACCTGAAGGTGGGTTTCGCTTAAACAGAGACAGACTTGTCCCTACGAAAATGTATGTTCAAAGTCAATTGTTGATAAAATATTAACTAATGCCAAGTGGTTTACGAAACAAAACAAAAAACAAACCGAAAAAAAAAATAACATCACCACCCAATACATTAGGGAAAAAGAATGGCTTCCATTATAGGCAGCCTCCTTTTTAAAGTATTCGCATTAAAAGTATCGGAATCGTAAACAACAAGCAAAGTAGTCTCCCCTTTCCCCCTTGTTTAGTCGTTACGATTGAATTTATTTCTTTGCTTGTAATTGTGTTGAATAATTGATCGATTATGTTCAATATACTCGACTGTGAAAGGCAGAGATGTGATGAAGGGGTTAAAGGAGACTGTGGCGGCTTCATATGCAGACTCGTTGTTTGGGATGTTGCTGCCGACCAGTGTTATTGGAGAAAAAACAGAACGCGCCATAAGTGGCACAGACATGATGGTAAGCGACGTTTGTTGTTGATTGTATGGAATACATCAGGCGAATGGTACAGGATATGGATAACAATGAATGGATCATCATTATTTAATTATGCGAGCGTCTATGTCGTATGGGTTTAGTGGTATATGTGTCTATCTATCTTTTTCTGTTTGTCTGTCTGTCTACCTACATAATTATCCACCTATCTATCTATCTATCTATTTATCTATCTATCGCAGATCGCCATATTCAGTGTCAATTTGTTTGTAAATCAAATTTGAAATTCATGTAAATCAATTAATAGTGAGAAACTATACAATTGATTATCCTAACAGCAGATGTCATCACGGAGTCCAATGATGAAGTCTTCGCACTCAAACTTTTCTTAACTTTAACAGTCGACGGTCAGTGATATATTTATGAAGTTTGAACAGCAGTAGCCATTAATTACACTGACCTACAATCTTTTAACTTGAACGGTTAAAATCTCCTTTTCGAGGGGGTCTTCGCGTGCTATTAAAAATCGGTCTGGGTAATAGGTCTGGCAAGCATGCTTTAGGTCGCCGAAACGTGCTGGATTATGATCTTGGAAATCGCAAAGTAACTGTGCCAGATGCGGCAAAGAGATTATGATAAATATAACTGGCGACGAAATTTTGACGAAATATAGGATCGCAGAGTGTGCAGAAACAGAGAGAGATAGACAGAAAGAGAGAGAAAGAAAACGACAACAAAGAAAAACGAATAGGACAACAAGCGAGAGACAGAGAGCATAAGAGTATAAGATACAAAAAAAAGAGAAAACCAAGAGAGAGAGAGAGAGAGAACAAGATAGGTCAGGAGATAGCAATATACAGAGCAAAGCGAGAGAGAAAATAAAAGAAAGAAAGAACAATTAAGAAAAAACTAGACGTAAAAATGGAGAAGAAAAGAAATTTAGAACAAAGAGAGATAAACTTAACTCTTGTTGCACCAGAAGGAGCTTGAAGGAAGAATATGAAGAATCGCTTTTGGTGAAATGAGGACAAAAAGTTTAAGACGTCCTTAAAAAGAATGATAGATCTATATTTGCTACATAATATTATATAGCATGGTATAAAATATGTATAGCTGCCGAAGAGGGTTAAAGTACATGCTAACTCATGCGTTTTCCCTTGAGCGCGGCACTTTCAATGCACGTAATGCTATTCTGCCCAAAGAGTAGATAACTCCAAACGGCTCGTCAAAAGAGGGTGACAATCGGAAGAAAGACGCCCTTGCCAGACGATAAATATGAATCATGCCAACAGACTGCAGTTGTTGGTTTTTTAATTTGGTATACTCTTGTTGACGCGTGCGTACGTGTGCATTATTGTACGAAACATGTTTTGTTTTTATTGAAAGAGTTCGATTTGATATTAAACCAGGCGGCTTCCACTTCAGGTCAAGGCTGAATAAGCAGCCAGGGTTTGACTAAACTGGATGTTTTCTCAGTTCGAGGGGCAAAAAGGCACAATCGCCCCTATTCCCCTTCACTCCCCCCCCCCCCACCCCAGAAATGCAGTGCACACCACCACCCCCAACCCCACAAACAACCAACCTTCAGTGTTTTAGCCTTCAATAATTGATGGCAGACGTAACCAAACCGCACCGAAAGAAACAAAAAATTATGCAACCACGACACCCGCCATTGCATTTCGCGGCCGCAGCGCTACAGTTCCACCCGAGCGTGATGGCATTGAACGAAATATCACAACACATTTTCTTTACAAAAATTAACAATAAGCAACAACAACAACAACAACATCAAAAAAAAAACGGTGGTTAGGGAGTTGGGGTGGGGAGGGGTGTGGCGGAGGAGGAGGAGGAGGGGACAGGGCGCGTGGCCCCCTCTATCGTCTGCCGTCGTTCTTGTTTCTGCTTGACGACAGTTAATTGAAGTTTGTATCAAGTACGTTGTAATAAACATGCTGTCATGTTACGATATAATATTTTGGTATTGGTTGCCAAATGTCTTGGTTTCTATAATATATCCCTAAACAGCACACAATTTTTGGTCCAATTTTAACCTTGGCTTAAGGGTAGGGGAGCCAGTAGAGAGCTCTTTTTTTATTTGTGCACGCATCATGACCATTTTTGGTATATAGATAGTATAAACATGTACGAGTAAGCATACCTAAAAAAAAAATCATTTCTGATGATTGTGATGGAAATGGCGGCCATTTTGGATTTTTTAGTTAACGATTTACCACGCAATAAAAAATGTATCAACTTGATTATTTATCAAGATAATGTATTGCAATTTGGCAGAAATATTTATAAGCTATATCTTTATAAAGTTTGTGGATGAAATTTGGTTAAATTGATAAATAAAATTTCTATGAATTTTTTCGTAGGACATATGAAAAAAAAATTTTAATTGCACATTTTTTAAATTAAAATTTTATTTAAGGAAAACTATAACTCGTATCAAAAATTCATCCTGTAACTATGATTAAAAACATGTAATAAATGTATGTAAAAAATTTCATAAAGATTGGTTCATAAATAAGGAAGTTAATACAAAAAGAAGAAAAAAAAGTTGTATTTTGCGAAAAACCGGGAAAACTGACAATTTTAGGGAAATAAATAATTTGGGAGTAAAATTGAAAAATGCAATTTTCTCATCTAGTTCTTAATGGTTTGTTGTAAGATTTTTCCCCCACAAAGACAAGATGTTAACCTTTAATTTGATGTATATTAATATATAATTAAGCTCATTTTTTATATTACTGTAGTGTAAATATGATTAAAAAAATAAAAAAATTATGATGCATACCCATTACAAATGCAATTTTTACATTTAAATAATGTTACTAAAATTTCCGAACTAAATGTTTTAGATCCAGGAATAGTTGAAATAGACCTTTTTAGTTTGACCCCGAAAAAGGGGCGTGGCCTTGAGACTCACTGACATATATTTCTTTTGGGGGCACAAAGATTTTTGTTCCTTCTTTCCATATAGTATTTTACTAAAGGTGTTGGGGGTTTTTAATGTTTTTATAGTTGTTTTTGAACTTTTAACCATAAAAACACATGGAGATCTTAAACTAAGAACCTAGAAAGGGAATTGTTAAAAAATAACGTTTAGAGCTTCTTTATTTTTTAAAGAAAATTTTTTTTTGACCTGGACTCTATGCTTTGGACCTTAATATTATGGTCGATTCTATCGTGATCACTGTGTCATTACTTTTTTGTTGAGTTTCTTCAATGAGAATCAATGTAAAAAAAAAAATTACGTTTAGAACTAGTTTTGTATCGAAAAAAAAATAATTAGGCCTATAATGCTTTTATTACTGTAGGCTATTCAAGCTATTGCTTAACTTAGCCCTAGACCTAGATCGCTCGTTTTGATTAATAAAAAAGGCAAATATAATTCTAGATATATTTCATGTTGAATGTTTGATAGAGACAGACGCATAAGAGCCGATGCATCTTCAACGAATAGGCCTATAAAAACCATAGCCATAGGCCATAGCAAATATTATGTTAAACTTAAAAAAAATATATATTGTTCGTAGGAAGAGGCTAATATATATATATATATATATATATATAGGCCTATGTCGTATAGTCGGACCTATGACCGTATGTCGGCGTAGGCCTATGTTTTCCATATTGAATATGATATATTATAGCCTAGATATAGATATAGATGATATAGGCCTATAGGCCTATTCATATTGTGACTTATTGTCCTTTCATTAGTCCTATGCATGAAATATTATTCAATAACAGGCCTATAACTAAAAATTCATGAAGAAAACACGCACCAGTTTGCAAATATCAAATATATAGCATAGCCTACCTTCATATTCGCTTAATTATTTCATGCAATCGCAATCGGTTAATCAACACTTTTCTATAGTCTATAGTAAATAGTAAATATTTTCAATTGTTTAATAGTTTAAACTGTTTGAGCTTATAACCTTTAGGCTACTATAATAGGCTAGTACTAATAGGCTAATAGTAATAGGCCTAGGCCTATAGGATAGGCAGGACTAATAATTAGGCCTATTATTATAGTAAACTATATGTCTATATGTGATAAGCCGATTCGATATGCTATATTATATTAAATAATAGCTATTATAATTTATAGGCCTATCCTATAAGCCATAAGCCTATATTTATAATTTATATAGGCCTTTAGGCTACTTTAGCTTAGCCTATTAGGGCCTATAATACTATATAGCCTATAGCCCCTATAGACTATAGGCCTATAGGCCTACTATAGCCTATAGGCGGCTATAGTCCTATAGTCCTATAGCTAGGTCGCTAGGTCTAGGCCTACTAATATGTTATAATCCCGCCTAACTACTTCTACATACAATATTTTAACGATAAAACCCCAGAACAAGTCAAACAATAGCATAGGCCTATGGGACATAGACCTAGGCCTTTTCAGAATCAAACTATGATGAGCTTACTTTGGCTTTTCAAGGTTCTTTTGTGACATCGAAATCGAACGATAAAAAAAAATTAACATAATTAAAAGTTACGATTTCTATTGCTACAAATAATAACTTAATACAATATAGCCTACGCGTTGATACTTCAACACAAACAAAGCTTTATAAATATATAACTATGTTAAATTTTATTTGTATGCTTAAAGTTAAAGACGATTTACTGATCGCTCGACGCCAATCTCATCAATCTGTATTAACATGGTGACATGGTTGATGGTAACCATAGACGCATTAGGCCTAGAATGTATAATTAATGTTTTTTGGGTTAAAAACTGGTTCAAAAGGTAAAAGAAAAGTACAGTTCGCTCCCTAGCTTCTGGGTATAAAGTTTTTATGAATTAGTTTTTTTGTAAAATGAAAAGCTAATATAATTACGCCCAAAAACCACTAGGCCCCCAGTAAAATAACAAAGGCGAAGAAGGTTTTATTGACAACTTCTGCCCCCCTAGCTACTGCGCATGCCTAGACATTGACCTCTTTTTTGGAATAATTAATAAAATGAAAAGGTCTATATACAACTTAGGCAAAAGCTTAAAAATTGAATTTTCTGACATTTAGATCAATTTCACTGCCGTCCCTACCCATAATGTTGGACAACTATTGGGGCAATATAGTGTGTTGTTGGGAATACAATATAAAAACAAAATCTAGGTTTAAAATGATTGATCTACGGATATACATCTATATCTATCTTTATCTATCTTTATCTATCTTTATCTATCTTTATCTATCTTTATCTATCTATATATATATTGTTACATCCACAATCCCCTTGTGGCCAGAGCTGTGTAGGTCTTGTTGATAATTCTCGTTAGTCCTAGGGGAGACTTTAGTTATTATTATTTATGTTTCAGTATTACACGAACTCTTCTTATAGTCCTGGGTACAAACTCAGAATTTGTGTTCTAACAGTTTCCTTTCCTTGACGTTAGAGTAGTAGATAAATCTTATAGTATTGTAGACAACACAATAGAATAGTAACTTGATGAGGAAGCTTCAGAGTAAATGTTGTTGATAGTTTAATTCAGGTGATATGTTCAATATATACAATATATGTATTATGTACAGTTAGAATAAAATAGTGCAAACACAAGCGTCCTCAAAGGAACATATCTAGAAACTCTCTGTCTTTCAGACAAAACAAATCATTAAATACTATTCAAGTGGTGCAAGGGACAGACCCATTACTAGTAGGGGTGAAAATCATGGTATCATTACAAAACTCATAACAAAAACGATAGGAACTTCCTTTTTAAATAATAAGTCGTTCCCAGACACTGAGAATTTGAGATCAACACCGAATACCAAGTTTACCAAGAATCTCTCGTCTTCTTACTAAACGTCATGCGATCGGAAAGACTAAGCCCCGCCCACAAAATCGTGTGTAGTGCGAAAAGAGGGGGGGGGGGAAGAAGAATAAACATTGCGTGTTCCAATTCTTGGAAAAACAATATACATGACAATATATATATATGTATAATATATATATATATACTAGCTAAGTTGTCCGTCGTTGCACGGGTTCAATTAGCCTATAATTTCATTTTAAAAAATACCCCACGGAGAATCGAACCATGCCACCCGAGTGCCAGAGGAAGGGAATGTGAACCACTAAACTACGGAGTACACGTGTGGAAACATACAAATTGCGAAAGTTAAATAGGCATTTAAGGCAGCGAGATCGGGTGTCTTGATATTGACCATTAAGCATCGAAATTGACATAAACACCCAACTTTATATATAATATATAATAAAGTACCCTTCGGACGAAACTGATCATAGGGCTGAAGAATTAGCGTTCACCAGTTTCAGTGGCCACGGCCTATGAGGGTATGTGCGGCCAGCACAATGCCCAGCCGCCTTTACCTTCAGAGCTGGGTAGACTAAGGGGCACCCTGAAGTACCGGGAAAAAAATCCTAGCCTGCACCAGGATTCGAACCCGAGATTTTCGGGTCGCCAGTCGAGTAAGACTCGCTATGAAGGTTATCTGGGGCGTTAACTACATATACTATAAGACTTTAACCACAGATATGTCTAAGTTAGTATAATACTCTTTGGACCAAACTAAATCATAGGGCAGTTTCTGCGGCCATGACATACTGGGGGATGTGTGGCCAGCACAATGACCAACCGCCTTTACATTTACCACAACTCATGTCAGGTGCCCATCAGAGCTGGTGATGATACGTGTATAAACGCAATTGTCTTCTGTATACAAGGGGAGTCTGTAACATATAAGATAGGCCTAAGACTAAAAAAAACGGATAAGCGTTGTAGGAAATACTTTTCTTTACCGAACAAGCGTTAGCAACATACACGATCTCCCCCAGCGATTTATCGCGATCAAGAATTCCCCCATATCATTTCTTTTTTCAACCCAGTTCAATAAATATTGAACACTTCAATGAGCAGATCTTTGCCAGATCTTTCACACAGGGCAAGACTTGAGTGAACGCTTAAAACTTAAAAGTCGTCAATATCAATAATGCAAGAGGCTCGCTGCGACTTTATGCCGTGGATGTAGTCACTCAACCAGTGCCACGAACAGTTTTACATTGGACAAAATTATTGCTGAATTTTTAATCGTCTAAAAGATATTTTGTGCCAAGTTACAGGGAATTAATTGTGCATTTAACAAAGAGGAAAAGAGGAAAAGAAGTTGAACACAACTGAGTGTTTTTGATTCACTGAATGAAAAGTCTTTGTATTAATATTCGTTACCTAACCCTTTAAAGACATCCAAGCCTTTAAGTTTATTACATCTCACAAGATATAGAGAAAGAAAGAGTGACTGTTAGAATGATGGATAGGTTAATATATTAATTAGATAGATTGATGGATAGATAGACTTGTTGATATAGAATGCCTCTTCCGGCAATATTTCTTTATCGACAAAATGTATTACAATAGTATCTCGGATAGATTATCTCAAAGCACTAGAATTGATTTTAAATCATTAAAGTTGAGATATAGCCAGGCCCCACGAGAGGGGGGTACAGCCGGTACGCCGTACCGGGGTCCATAAGAGTTTAGGGGGCCCATGAATATTAAAATTTAAAATTAAATTGGCAATTACGCAAGTATCTTTTAATTGTTGCAATAAAGCTAAGAGGAGATGCCCCAAAACCTCCTACGTGGCGCTGGGGGCCCTTAATTTTGGTATTCTTTGAATGTGAACTTGAACATTTTGTAAAAATTTGCAAAGAAGCCTCGAATCTAGTTGTAATATAGGGCCTATTTATTTTCGATAGTATTTAGGATCTCTTTTGTATTGTTTTTCTCCAGAGACACTTACAAATATAGACCTATGAGCCCTACAGGCTTACAGTTCTCCCTGTTAGCTTAGTAGCCTAGGCCAGGGGTCGACAACCTAAAGCACGCGTGCCAGACATGGCACGCAGAGCGATTTTAGATGGCACGCGAGAGACCTCCAAAAGGTGCTTCTTGTTGATTTTTTTCAATAATTGAATGAGGAGGCACTAACTGTTGAAGCCGATGTTTCTGAATAGCGAGCGACACATTTCAGTGAGTTGAGCTTGCTTTTACAAGGGCGTGGCCAAACAGCACTTGACTGTTCGACCACTGGAATGGATTTGCATTGAAACTGGACAAATCTTACACGTTATTCAATTTCAAAACACTTAACTACTTGTAATTCCCTAATTTACGCCATATATTAAATATTTAAAATAGATAGAGAGGAGTTTTATAAACAAAGACAAGACTTTCAAGTTTATGGACTCTTGTTTTCACACCACATAAAGTCTTACTGGATTTATTCATATACAACCATATTGGATGTGGCTCTTTTTTTTTTAAGTGAAGGGATAATGACCATTTAAAATGCAGCAAGTTGAATCTAAACAAAAAAATGCTAGATTTGTATAAAGAAATAATAATTAAAAAGTAATATTAGTTTTATTTTAAAAGATGGGAGATAATTAAACCGTTTTGTATATGTTTTTTTTGGCTCTAATATGTCCAATATGTTTCATATTTTTCTTTAATAAAAAACATGAACGGCTCTTAAAGTTTATAATTTTGAAATTTATCAAATTGTGTAAGTTAGTTGAAAAGTATGTAAATATTATATGACTAAAGAATTTATAATAAAATGTGTACATTTTTAAACATTACATTAACTACGAAGTTTGTATGATTACAATGTCTCAATACCGCTCAACGATAGTTTGTACATATAAATGTCTTCGAAATAATAAGTTAAGAGAATATCTCAGTAAAATTGAGATCGAAATATAATTATTGTATAGCAGGTGCGAGATCCATATCTCGACTCACGATAACTAAATGATAATTTTAGGCGATAATTAACTATCAAAATGTGAAAGTTTAGTAATAAAATTATGTATTTGGTGTAAATGCAAATACATTAAAAAGGATGATAACCAAGAACTCGTTTTTTTTTTTAGTTAAATATTAAACGCTCTAAAGATTTTCTCTATACATCTTGTTTTGGGCCTCCATCTTACTATGGCGCTAAATATATATTATTATTTAAAAAGAAATTAAAATATAATAGAGCAGGTGGACTTTTGGGCTGTTGGCACGCTGAATGATTTGAAAATCCTAGTTTGGCACACTATTAGCAATAAGTTCCCGACCCTTGGCCTAGGCCTAAATTCTTTATGTCGCTGCATGCCGGTACTAGCATGGCAGTTAAATTAGTTAGTCAATCCTTTTACACTTTAATGATTTCCTGTGAGGTAGCCAAGAGGGGAGATTGAAGGTATCATCATTTTGACAAATGTATTGAAAACTTAAAACACATTTTTTTGGTCATTTAACAAAATGTATTTTGGGAAGAGTTTGTAAAAACAAACACTAATCTATGTGTCAACTGTATAGCCACAGCAGATCTAACCTTACATTAGACTACACAATATGCATTACTGGTGAATATTTATAACTGACTAGAATAACACCAATAGTTAAATCACTAAACCTAGAAACACTAGAGTAGTGTAGTGTGTAGTTTTCAGGTAGTATTTGTGGAGCCGCTCCACAGCTCCACAGTTGACCTTTGACCTTTGACCCGGAAGTGACCTTTGACCCGGAAGTCGTTGTGCCGGAAGTGACCTATACCGGAAGTGACGTCATCCAAGATGGCGTCTTGTCGTGTTGTTATACGAGCGTTTTAATTAAGGGTAATGTATTTTGTCAGCGGTTCTAAAATTATTTTTCCCATTGTCTTACAATGATTGATTTTCCCATTGTCTTACAATGATTGACACATGTCATATTATTTCTCCCATTGTTTTATAATGGTCTTTATAAGGTTCAGCGGTTCTAAAATTTTATAATTATTTGATAATATTAATTAATTGGTTATTTTTATAGTGTTCTTAATAATTTTCAATAGTAAAAGGCTTTTTTCAATAAGTTTATTGTGTTTTTTACCCTAATTACCATCTTTAAATCGATAATTGTCTTGTAAGGGTCATTTTTACTTTTTTATTTAACTTTTGGATGCAGTAATTTTCTTAATTTTATACTTAACTAATTAACTAATTATAATTTTTGTTAACCATAACTATCATGTAAAGGGGCGTTTATTAATTACAAAGGGGTGTAATTATCACATTTTAATAAATAATTCTCTAATAACGTACCTTATTAATTACTTGGAGTCAGTAATTTTCTTAATTTTATACTTAACTAAATAACGAATTTTAATTTTTATAACCCTAATTAGCTTGTAAAGGGGCGTTTATTAATTAATAAGGGGCCGTAATTACCACTAAATAGGCCACATTTTATATACTCTTTACATTTTTACTTACTGGGGTACAGTAATTTTCTTAATTTATTTCTAACTAATTAACTAATTATATTTTTTTAACCCTAATTAGCTTGTAAAAGGGCGTTTTTAATTACAAAGGGTCGTAATTATCACATTTTAATCAATAATTCTCTAATAACGTGATTATTAATTACTTGGACACAGTAATTTTCTTAATTTATTCTTAACTAATTAACTAATTATACTTTTTATAACCATAATTAACTTGTAAAAGGGCGTTTTTAATTACTAAGGGGCCGTAATTACCACTAAATATTTATTTTTTACATTTTTACTTACTGGGGTACAGTAATTTTCTTAATTTTATACTTTATTAATTAACTAATTATAATTTTTTAAACCCTAATTAGCGTGTAAAGGGGCGTTTATTAATTACAAAGGGGCCGTAATTATCACTAAATAGACCACAATTTATACATTTTTACATTTTTTTACTTACTTGGAGGCAGTAATTTTTTTTGTTGTATTCTTAATTAGTTAACTAATTATAGTTTTTAGTCATAATTACTATTTTTTAATTTTCTTTTAAACATAATTATTTTTAATTTGAATTGATAATCAATGTTTTGAAAGTATAAACATATATCCTTAAACATTTTTAGAACCCCTGATACGCTTATTCACATCGCTGTCGAAATTTTACCTGAGCAGCTGTTTATTTTTATTTTTTATCACCCGCGCACCGCGCGTCTTTTAATGACTTTTTCAGCTGTTGTGGAAATTCTTTGGTGGTGCTGTTCTCGCTGGCGCTGTTAATGACTTTTTCATCTGTTGAGAAAAGTCTTTTGATCTCGCTTCACTCGCTTTTTAATGACCTGGTGTGAAAAAGAGATAAAACTGCCCTTTCAAAGCCTGCTATGGGAGATAATATATATATATAGCACTAAAAGTTTTTTTCTTTACAACTTACATTTCCCAGATATTATTCGAGGTTTTTTATTGTTTTTTTATGATTTGCATTAGTTTTGGGGGTATTTTTTCTTTGTATTTCGAGTATTCCTTTTTTAAATATTTCTCTTTTCAATTTAAATTTTTTAATCGTTAAATGCAATGTTTGACTTACTATAACATCATTCTTTTTCTTTTTTAAAACTTATATATTTTACAATTTAAACGATAAGTAAATACAATTTTTACTTACTAAAACCAGTAATTTCTTTATTTTATACGAAATTAATTAACGAATTTTATTTTTTTTTAAAGTCATACATATCTTGTAAGGCCAGTTTTTACTTATTAAGAGGCGTATATTTCTTTAATTAAGGCTTACATTATATAATTTTTGTTTAAATTCTTTAATAAGATACCCTTTTTATTTACGAACTTTATACTTACATAGTTAACATTTGTATCTTTTAATTATTCTTTCAATTTTAATTGATAATACATGTAAATACATTTTACTCAACTAGTTTAAAATTTTCCGTTTTAAACATACATATTTCAAATTTGAATTGATAATCATTGTTTTAAAAGCCTAAACACTAAACATTTTTAGAACTCCAGGGCAAAATATAAAGTCCAGATGTTGTGAGAGTTCCCAAAGTACATTATTTTAGTGTATGCGTATTTTGAATGTGTATGTATGTGTATGCAAATAAGAGAGTTCTTTAAAGTTACTAAAATACTATACGACAATAGTTTATATCTTTTGAATATATAACTGTACAATAAGTGTCTCTTTATCTATTAAAAGTCAGTTTGTTAAATGGTTGTATCTTTTAATTTTTGTCGTGTATTTTTTACTTAAGAGGATTAAACATTTTAAAATTTAAGCAACTTAAGTGTTTCAAGTGATGTCCAATATGGCGGGTCAGAAGGGGGCGGATCCAAGATAGCCGATCCGAGTGTTCCATGTGATTATTTTTGTGTAGTGTTACACGTGATTTTATCATCGTGGTTTAATTAAAGATACCGGAAAACAAGATGGCGTCCGATGTACGTGACATACAAGGGCAGTAACCGTGTAATTAAATTTGTATTTCTTGTATTTTTAATTAACTTTATGGTTGTAGACAAGATAATGGAAGGGGTGTATTGAAGTTGTTGACTCCACTGTTCCTAATGCTGATGAACCAGAAGTAAGATGGCGTCCGATTTACGTGGCATACAAGGACAGTAACCATGTAAATAATTTTTTAAACAGTAAACAAAGAAAGTTTTAATTTTTTTTTAAATTTTTTATTTGCGTTCAAGTACAACAAACAAGGAATAAAACAACAACATGACTGGTAGTTTATTTATTTTTTATAATATCCTATTCTCAGTGTTCAGGATTTGTAGAGCGAAAAGTGCACAAAGTGTCAAGATTCCAATGCCTGCATCAGCACAGCCTAGGATTGTCTTAAGTGAGGGCCAAGAGCTGCCATTTTTATTCTCACCTCTACCAGACTTGAATTCCAAAAACCCTTCCTGTGTGAAGGAAAAGAAGATGGAAGCTAGTTTAATATACGCTTTTATATTTAACTTTCTATAGGATGATTTTTGTTTTTAAAAGATTGGCTTTGTTACTCTTGTAAATCTATTACTTACCCAGTTATTATGACTATTTAGCCAACTCGACAGATGTATATCAATATATGTTGTTAACCATTCTAGAAGATTATCTACTAGGTGGTATTTCTTTAGTTGGAAACACCGAGCTGCAAATTGACCCGAAAAGTCAAACAACGCCACAATTCGTCCCCAATTTATATCCTCACAAAATATTTCTATAACGATCGATGCGAAAGTGTCATAAGCATTGTCATCAGTTATGACTAGACCATCTATTAGGTTATCAAATCTATTCTTAAATCGTTCTTCAAATTCATCTCCTAGTATTCTCATAGCATTTTGAACAGAATTCGGAGTGTTGATAATACTTTCATGCCGACCATCGTTTCTCCAAGTATACCCATTGCATTGTAAACGATATTTTATGTAATCCACCGCAATGCTACGCGTATTTTCATGTCCTATAGACATATTATTTTCAAGAGAACTAATAAGAATTACAAAAAGAACCGTTTTACTAAACGAAAAACCACAACACTTTTACAAAACTGAATAAGGAAGACTACATAATTTTATAAAAATTTGCTGAATAGTGGGAAAAGACCACCATCTGACAAGCAAACATTTAACGAGCAGGTGTTAAACAGCTGCCCGCTAGGCGCTGACCAAGGTAACGACTTCCTGTCCAGGTGTTGAATCCATTATCGGGCCGTCGCCCGCTGTGCCAGGTAATGGCTTCCTGTCCAGATGTTATTGCACTTACCTGACCGTGAGAAAACCTAAAAGCTAACATTCCCACGACCAGGGTAATGGTTTCCTGTCCAGGTGTTGAATCAATTATCTGGTCGCTAGGCGCTGACCAAGTTAACGACTTCCTGTCCAGATGTCATTGCACTTACCTGACCGTGAAAAAATCTAAATGCTAACATTCCCAGGGTCACGCCAACCCTAACCGCCAACAACGTTCCCACTTTTTTTTTGTCTTCTTCAATCTCTGCCTTTTTTTACTAACTTCTTATCTCTTTCTCGAAAAAAAAATTTAAGTACAATTTCTCAAACTCTCCCTCTTTCAAAAAACTTTGAAGACAACCTTTTTTAAAATTTTTCTCTCTCGCAAAAAACTTTGTAGGAGACCTTCCCAAAATCTCTTTCTCCAGACAAACTTTTTTAAGTTCACCTTCCCAAAATCTCTCTCTCTTGACAAACTTTTTAAAGTTCACCTTCCCAAAATCTTTTACACTCTCGACAAACTTTTTTTAAGTTCACCTTCCCAAAATCTCTCTCTCCTGACAAACTTTTTTAAGTTCACCTTCCCAAAATCTCTCTCGCATGACAAACTTTTTTTAGTTCACCTTCCCAAACTCGCAATCTCGCCCGACAAACTTTTTTAAGTTCACCTTCCCAAAATCTTTGACACTTTCGACAAACTTTTTAAGTTCACCTACACAAAATATTTTACACTCTCGACAAACTCTTTAAGTTAACCTTCCCAAACTCGCAATCTCTCTCGACAAACTTTTTTAAGTTCACCTTCCCAAAATCTCTCTCTCGCTTGACAAACTTTTTTTTTTAGTTCACCTTCCCAAACTCGCAATCTCTCCCGACAAACTTTTTTAAGTTCACCTTCCCAAAATCTTTGACACTTTCGACAAACTTTTTAAGTTCACCTACACAAAATATTTTACACTCTCGACAAACTCTTTAAGTTAACCTTCCCAAACTCGCAATCTCTCTCGACAAACTTTTTTAAGTTCACCTTCCCAAAATCTCTCTCTCGCTTGACAAACTTTTTTTTTTAGTTCACCTTCCCAAACTCGCAATCTCTCCCGACAAACTTTTTTAACTTCACCTTCCCAAAATCTTTAAAACTCTCGACAAACTTTTTAAGTTAACCTTCCCAAAATCTTTTACACTCTCGACAAACTCTTTAAGTTAACCTTCTCAAACTCGCAATCTCTCCCGACAAACTTTTTTAACTTCACCTTCCCAAAATCTCTCTCTCGCTTGACAAACTTTTTTTTTTAGTTCACCTTCCCAAACTCGCAATCTCTCCCGACAAACTTTTTTAACTTCACCTTCCCAAAATCTTTTAAACTCTCGACAAACTCTTTAAGTTAACCTTCTCAAACTCGCAATCTCTCCCGACAAACTTTTTTAACTTCACCTTCCCAAAATCTTTGACACTCTCGACAAACTCTTTAAGTTAACCTTCCCAAAATCTTTCACACTAGCTCTCGCTCAAAAACACTTTTTCTTAAAAGCTTTCCCACTCTCGACAAACATTTTAGGACACCCCTCCATGGACTTCGGTCTAACAGTATCCATCTCACTGTCTCCAACTCTTTCTCGCCCCATCTCTTCTTCTAACAAAACTTTAAGTTAACACAATCCTAACGATCATGCATTCCTTCTTTCTGCCTTGCTCAATCTCTGTATCTCTTACTTCATTCTTCTCTCAAACTCTGTCTCTCTCTTTCATGCGTGCCATCTTTTACTTGTCTCATTCGCAGTACTTACGTTCCTTACTCTGTCTACACTTAATTCTCTCTCTTCGTCTCTTTTCGCTAACAAAACTTTGTGTTAACGAACCCTAACATTTACACATTCCATCTTTCTGCCTTGTTCAATCTCTGTAGGCCTATCTCTTATTTCATTCTTCTCTCAAACTCTGTCTCTCTCTCTAAAAACACTTTATTTTCAGCAAACCCTAACACATATTCCACTTCACAGCTTTCACTCTGTCTTTCCTTTTCTTTTTCCTGCGTACCATCTTTTACGTACTCCTTTTCTGTGACGTCTTTTCTTACTCTGTCTCCAGAGCTTTCTCTGACAAAACTTTTAGTTACTCTAAGCATCTCTCTTTCTACAGCGTTCTCTCTTTCTACCTTGTTCAATCTCTACCTCCTTACTAACTTCTTCTCCTCTGTCTAAAATTGTCTTCCCTTTTATGTTTTATATTGTGCAAAGCATTTAGTACCATGGATCCTAGGGGGAAACATCCCTTTACTGCTCGCATTGCTGGCCCAGGCAATGTCGACAGTGGAATTGTATTAGAATGTGGTAGTACAGACTGTGATTTGTCTTCAATCATTGAGAAAATCAAAGGAGACATCACTTGTGTTGTATTATTGAATGAAGATGAAATGCAGGTAAGATACTACTTATCTTATATATTACAATCACTCCTTCTATATAGAATATTAGTGCGTACTACTCTCATTCATTTAAAGAAATAATATTAATTTACTTTCGATGGCTTGTGTAGAAACTTGTGGATGCGGATACTGAAGGGCTAGTTCAGAGCCTTGGCAGATCTACGAAAGTCATCAAATCTATGCAGGAATCTTGTCAGCGCCTAATTGAGGAGCAGGCAGACTCTAAAGCTAGCAATGTCTACTTGTAAACATTTGTCATGCAATTACGCATTGCATTTTCCAAGTTGTAAAAACGAACAAGCTCCAGGGCGGCTTTCAGGTCTGCCTGCTCCTCAATTAGGCGCTGACAAGATTCCTGCATAGATTTGATGACTTTCGTAGATCTGCCAAGGCTCTGAACTAGCCCTTCAGTATCCGCATCCACAAGTTTCTACACAAGCCATCGAAAGTAAATTAATATTATTTCTTTAAATGAATGAGAGTAGTACGCACTAATATTCTATATAGAAGGAGTGATTGTAATATATAAGATAAGTAGTATCTTACCTGCATTTCATCTTCATTCAATAATACAACACAAGTGATGTCTCCTTTGATTTTCTCAATGATTGAAGACAAATCACAGTCTGTACTACCACATTCTAATACAATTCCACTGTCGACATTGCCTGGGCCAGCAATGCGAGCGGTAAAGGGATGTTTCCCCCTAGGATCCATGGTACTAAATGCTTTGCACAATATAAAACATAAAAGGGAAGACAATTTTAGACAGAGGAGAAGAAGTTAGTAAGGAGGTAGAGATTGAACAAGGTAGAAAGAGAGAACGCTGTAGAAAGAGAAATGCTTAGAGTAACTAAAAGTTTTGTCAGAGAAAGCTCTGGAGACAGAGTAAGAAAAGACGTCACAGAAAAGGAGTACGTAAAAGATGGTACGCAGGAAAAAGAAAAGGAAAGACAGAGTGAAAGCTGTGAAGTGGAATATGTGTTAGGGTTTGCTGAAAATAAAGTGTTTTTAGAGAGAGAGACAGAGTTTGAGAGAAGAATGAAATAAGAGATAGGCCTACAGAGATTGAACAAGGCAGAAAGATGGAATGTGTAAATGTTAGGGTTCGTTAACACAAAGTTTTGTTAGCGAAAAGAGACGAAGAGAGAGAATTAAGTGTAGACAGAGTAAGGAACGTAAGTACTGCGAATGAGACAAGTAAAAGATGGCACGCATGAAAGAGAGAGACAGAGTTTGAGAGAAGAATGAAGTAAGAGATACAGAGATTGAGCAAGGCAGAAAGAAGGAATGCGTGATCGTTAGGATTGTGTTAACTTAAAGTTTTGTTAGAAGAAGAGATGGGGCGAGAAAGAGTTGGAGACAGTGAGATGGATACTGTTAGACCGAAGTCCATGGAGGGGTGTCCTAAAATGTTTGTCGAGAGTGGGAAAGCTTTTAAGAAAAAGTGTTTTTGAGCGAGAGCTAGTGTGAAAGATTTTGGGAAGGTTAACTTAAAGAGTTTGTCGAGAGTGTCAAAGATTTTGGGAAGGTGAAGTTAAAAAAGTTTGTCGGGAGAGATTGCGAGTTTGAGAAGGTTAACTTAAAGAGTTTGTCGAGAGTTTAAAAGATTTTGGGAAGGTGAAGTTAAAAAAGTTTGTCGGGAGAGATTGCGAGTTTGGGAAGGTGAACTAAAAAAAAAAGTTTGTCAAGCGAGAGAGAGATTTTGGGAAGGTGAAGTTAAAAAAGTTTGTCGGGAGAGATTGCGAGTTTGAGAAGGTTAACTTAAAGAGTTTGTCGAGAGTGTAAAAGATTTTGGGAAGGTTAACTTAAAAAGTTTGTCGAGAGTTTTAAAGATTTTGGGAAGGTGAAGTTAAAAAAGTTTGTCGGGAGAGATTGCGAGTTTGGGAAGGTGAACTAAAAAAAAAGTTTGTCAAGCGAGAGAGAGATTTTGGGAAGGTGAACTTAAAAAAGTTTGTCGAGAGAGATTGCGAGTTTGGGAAGGTTAACTTAAAGAGTTTGTCGAGAGTGTCAAAGATTTTGTGTAGGTGAACTTAAAAAGTTTGTCGAAAGTGTCAAAGATTTTGGGAAGGTGAACTTAAAAAAGTTTGTCGGGAGAGATTGCGAGTTTGGGAAGGTGAACTAAAAAAAAAAGTTTGTCAAGCGAGAGAGAGATTTTGGGAAGGTGAACTTAAAAAAGTTTGTCGAGAGAGATTGCGAGTTTGGGAAGGTTAACTTAAAGAGTTTGTCGAGAGTGTAAAATATTTTGTGTAGGTGAACTTAAAAAGTTTGTCGAAAGTGTCAAAGATTTTGGGAAGGTGAACTTAAAAAAGTTTGTCGGGAGAGATTGCGAGTTTGGGAAGGTGAACTAAAAAAAGTTTGTCATGCGAGAGAGATTTTGGGAAGGTGAACTTGAAAAAGTTTGTCAGGAGAGAGAGATTTTGGGAAGGTGAACTTAAAAAAAGTTTGTCGAGAGTGTAAAAGATTTTGGGAAGGTGAACTTTAAAAAGTTTGTCAAGAGAGAGAGATTTTGGGAAGGTGAACTTAAAAAAGTTTGTCTGGAGAAAGAGATTTTGGGAAGGTCTCCTACAAAGTTTTTTGCGAGAGAGAAAAATTTTAAAAAAGGTTGTCTTCAAAGTTTTTTGAAAGAGGGAGAGTTTGAGAAATTGTACTTAAATTTTTTTTTTCGAGAAAGAGATAAGAAGTTAGTAAAAAAAGGCAGAGATTGAAGAAGACAAAAAAAAAGTGGGAACGTTGTTGGCGGTTAGGGTTGGCGTGACCCTGGGAATGTTAGCATTTAGATTTTTTCACGGTCAGGTAAGTGCAATGACATCTGGACAGGAAGTCGTTAACTTGGTCAGCGCCTAGCGACCAGATAATTGATTCAACACCTGGACAGGAAACCATTACCCTGGTCGTGGGAATGTTAGCTTTTAGGTTTCCTCACGGTCAGGTAAGTGCAATAACATCTGGACAGGAAGCCATTACCTGGCACAGCGGGCGACGGCCCGATAATGGATTCAACACCTGGACAGGAAGTCGTTACCTTGGTCAGCGCCTAGCGGGCAGCTGTTAATCACCTGCTCGTTAAATGTTTGCTTGTCAGATGGTGGTCTTTTCCCACTATTCAGCAAATTTTTATAAAATTATGTAGTCTTCCTTATTCAGTTTTGTAAAAGTGTTGTGGTTTTTCGTTTAGTAAAACGGTTCTTTTTGTAATTCTTATTAGTTCTCTTGAAAATAATATGTCTATAGGACATGAAAATACGCGTAGCATTGCGGTGGATTACATAAAATATCGTTTACAATGCAATGGGTATACTTGGAGAAACGATGGTCGGCATGAAAGTATTATCAACACTCCGAATTCTGTTCAAAATGCTATGAGAATACTAGGAGATGAATTTGAAGAACGATTTAAGAATAGATTTGATAACCTAATAGATGGTCTAGTCATAACTGATGACAATGCTTATGACACTTTCGCATCGATCGTTATAGAAATATTTTGTGAGGATATAAATTGGGGACGAATTGTGGCGTTGTTTGACTTTTCGGGTCAATTTGCAGCTCGGTGTTTCCAACTAAAGAAATACCACCTAGTAGATAATCTTCTAGAATGGTTAACAACATATATTGATATACATCTGTCGAGTTGGCTAAATAGTCATAATAACTGGGTAAGTAATAGATTTACAAGAGTAACAAAGCCAATCTTTTAAAAACAAAAATCATCCTATAGAAAGTTAAATATAAAAGCGTATATTAAACTAGCTTCCATCTTCTTTTCCTTCACACAGGAAGGGTTTTTGGAATTCAAGTCTGGTAGAGGTGAGAATAAAAATGGCAGCTCTTGGCCCTCACTTAAGACAATCCTAGGCTGTGCTGATGCAGGCATTGGAATCTTGACACTTTGTGCACTTTTCGCTCTACAAATCCTGAACACTGAGAATAGGATATTATAAAAAATAAATAAACTACCAGTCATGTTGTTGTTTTATTCCTTGTTTGTTGTACTTGAACGCAAATAAAAAATTTAAAAAAAAATTAAAACTTTCTTTGTTTACTGTTTAAAAAATTATTTACATGGTTACTGTCCTTGTATGCCACGTAAATCGGACGCCATCTTACTTCTGGTTCATCAGCATTAGGAACAGTGGAGTCAACAACTTCAATACACCCCTTCCATTATCTTGTCTACAACCATAAAGTTAATTAAAAATACAAGAAATACAAATTTAATTACACGGTTACTGCCCTTGTATGTCACGTACATCGGACGCCATCTTGTTTTCCGGTATCTTTAATTAAACCACGATGATAAAATCACGTGTAACACTACACAAAAATAATCACATGGAACACTCGGATCGGCTATCTTGGATCCGCCCCCTTCTGACCCGCCATATTGGACATCACTTGAAACACTTAAGTTGCTTAAATTTTAAAATGTTTAATCCTCTTAAGTAAAAAATACACGACAAAAATTAAAAGATACAACCATTTAACAAACTGACTTTTAATAGATAAAGAGACACTTATTGTACAGTTATATATTCAAAAGATATAAACTATTGTCGTATAGTATTTTAGTAACTTTAAAGAACTCTCTTATTTGCATACACATACATACACATTCAAAATACGCATACACTAAAATAATGTACTTTGGGAACTCTCACAACATCTGGACTTTATATTTTGCCCTGGAGTTCTAAAAATGTTTAGTGTTTAGGCTTTTAAAACAATGATTATCAATTCAAATTTGAAATATGTATGTTTAAAACGGAAAATTTTAAACTAGTTGAGTAAAATGTATTTACATGTATTATCAATTAAAATTGAAAGAATAATTAAAAGATACAAATGTTAACTATGTAAGTATAAAGTTCGTAAATAAAAAGGGTATCTTATTAAAGAATTTAAACAAAAATTATATAATGTAAGCCTTAATTAAAGAAATATACGCCTCTTAATAAGTAAAAACTGGCCTTACAAGATATGTATGACTTTAAAAAAAAATAAAATTCGTTAATTAATTTCGTATAAAATAAAGAAATTACTGGTTTTAGTAAGTAAAAATTGTATTTACTTATCGTTTAAATTGTAAAATATATAAGTTTTAAAAAAGAAAAAGAATGATGTTATAGTAAGTCAAACATTGCATTTAACGATTAAAAAATTTAAATTGAAAAGAGAAATATTTAAAAAAGGAATACTCGAAATACAAAGAAAAAATACCCCCAAAACTAATGCAAATCATAAAAAAACAATAAAAAACCTCGAATAATATCTGGGAAATGTAAGTTGTAAAGAAAAAAACTTTTAGTGCTATATATATATATTATCTCCCATAGCAGGCTTTGAAAGGGCAGTTTTATCTCTTTTTCACACCAGGTCATTAAAAAGCGAGTGAAGCGAGATCAAAAGACTTTTCTCAACAGATGAAAAAGTCATTAACAGCGCCAGCGAGAACAGCACCACCAAAGAATTTCCACAACAGCTGAAAAAGTCATTAAAAGACGCGCGGTGCGCGGGTGATAAAAAATAAAAATAAACAGCTGCTCAGGTAAAATTTCGACAGCGATGTGAATAAGCGTATCAGGGGTTCTAAAAATGTTTAAGGATATATGTTTATACTTTCAAAACATTGATTATCAATTCAAATTAAAAATAATTATGTTTAAAAGAAAATTAAAAAATAGTAATTATGACTAAAAACTATAATTAGTTAACTAATTAAGAATACAACAAAAAAAAATTACTGCCTCCAAGTAAGTAAAAAAATGTAAAAATGTATAAATTGTGGTCTATTTAGTGATAATTACGGCCCCTTTGTAATTAATAAACGCCCCTTTACACGCTAATTAGGGTTTAAAAAATTATAATTAGTTAATTAATAAAGTATAAAATTAAGAAAATTACTGTACCCCAGTAAGTAAAAATGTAAAAAATAAATATTTAGTGGTAATTACGGCCCCTTAGTAATTAAAAACGCCCTTTTACAAGTTAATTATGGTTATAAAAAGTATAATTAGTTAATTAGTTAAGAATAAATTAAGAAAATTACTGTGTCCAAGTAATTAATAATCACGTTATTAGAGAATTATTGATTAAAATGTGATAATTACGACCCTTTGTAATTAAAAACGCCCTTTTACAAGCTAATTAGGGTTAAAAAAATATAATTAGTTAATTAGTTAGAAATAAATTAAGAAAATTACTGTACCCCAGTAAGTAAAAATGTAAAGAGTATATAAAATGTGGCCTATTTAGTGGTAATTACGGCCCCTTATTAATTAATAAACGCCCCTTTACAAGCTAATTAGGGTTATAAAAATTAAAATTCGTTATTTAGTTAAGTATAAAATTAAGAAAATTACTGACTCCAAGTAATTAATAAGGTACGTTATTAGAGAATTATTTATTAAAATGTGATAATTACACCCCTTTGTAATTAATAAACGCCCCTTTACATGATAGTTATGGTTAACAAAAATTATAATTAGTTAATTAGTTAAGTATAAAATTAAGAAAATTACTGCATCCAAAAGTTAAATAAAAAAGTAAAAATGACCCTTACAAGACAATTATCGATTTAAAGATGGTAATTAGGGTAAAAAACACAATAAACTTATTGAAAAAAGCCTTTTACTATTGAAAATTATTAAGAACACTATAAAAATAACCAATTAATTAATATTATCAAATAATTATAAAATTTTAGAACCGCTGAACCTTATAAAGACCATTATAAAACAATGGGAGAAATAATATGACATGTGTCAATCATTGTAAGACAATGGGAAAATCAATCATTGTAAGACAATGGGAAAAATAATTTTAGAACCGCTGACAAAATACATTACCCTTAATTAAAACGCTCGTATAACAACACGACAAGACGCCATCTTGGATGACGTCACTTCCGGTATAGGTCACTTCCGGTAGGGGTCACTTCCGGCACAACGACTTCCGGGTCAAAGGTCACTTCCGGGTCAAAGGTCAAAGGTCAACTGTGGAGCTGTGGAGCGGCTCCACAAATACTACCTGAAAACTACACACTACACTACTCACTAGTCACTAAAGGACATAAATTATGAATCAACAGTGAGAGTAACTTTTCCCATTTTACACATCTTTGTAATATTTGCAAGATCAATAGGCCTTCTGAAGCGCAGGAACAATTACAATAATTTAAACTAAGAACTATGTACTTGATTAAAGTATTTTTGTAATAGACCAGTAAGGCTGAGATTGAAATGATTACACTCTAATGGTAAATGGTAAAACTTATGACAGTTTCACAAAATGGTCCACAGACCTTTTAAAAAGATTCCTCATTTTTCAAACGTAGGCCTATGTAATACAAATAAATCATCTAGAAATGACTAGTGTTAAAAAAAAAGTGTGTGGGGGGGGGGAGAAAAGATCTCGTACCGGCATCTTTTTTTCTCTCGAGGGCCCTGGACATAGCTAACATATCCCTCCTCCTGCTGCAAGGGTCTTTTTATGCCCTATCTCACAGACTGACCTAAATATTATGGCGCCACATTTAAACATTGAGCACGCCATTTCCTAATTGTCGACGTTTGGTGGAAATTAATCTAATTTTTAAAATCTTACCCACGCCTAAAAATATAAATGTGAATCTTTAAACGCAAAATAAAATATTATAATTTTAACTCATATGAACACGTTTTAGTTGTAAGTGCTTTAAATGCTTCCAGTTATACCCTATAAACAGCTTGGCAATAAGGAATTCCATTTAAATGCTTCCAGTTATACCCTATAAACAGCTTGGCAATACGGAATTCCATTTAAATGCTTCCAGTTATACCCTATAAATAGCTTGGCAATACGGAATTCCATTTAAATGCTTCCAGTTATACCCTATAAACAGCTTGGCAATACGGAATTCCATTTAAATGCTTCCAGTTATACCCTATAAACAGCTTGGCAATACGGAATTCCATTTAAATGCTTCCAGTTATACCCTATAAACAGCTTGGCAATACGGAATTCCATTTAAAATCTTCCAGTTATACCCTATAAACAGCTTGGCAATACGGAATTCCATTTAAATGCTTCCAGTTATACCCTATAAACAGCTCGGCAATACGGAATTCCATTTAAATGCTTCCAGTTATACCCTATAAACAGCTTGGCAATACGGATTTCCATTTAAAATCTTCCAGTTATACCCTATAAACAGCTTGGCAATACGGAATTCCATTTAAATGCTTCCAGTTATACCATATAAACAGCTCGGCAATACGGAATTCCATTTAAATGCTTCCAGTTATACCATATAAACAGCTCGGCAATACGGAATTCCATTTAAATGCTTCCAGTTATACCCTATAAACAGCTCGGCAATACGGAATTCCATTTAAATGCTTCCAGTTATACCCTATAAACAGCTCGGCAATACGGAATTCCATTTAAATGCTTCCAGTTATACCCTATAAACAGCTCGGCAATACGGAATTCCATTTAAATGCTTCCAGTTATACCCTATAAACAGCTCGGCAATACGGAATTCCATTTAAATGCTTCCAGTTATACCCTATAAACAGCTCGGCAATACGGAATTCCATTTAAATGCTTCCAGTTATACCCTATAAACAGCTCGGCAATACGGAATTCCATTTAAATGCTTCCAGTTATACCCTATAAACAGCTCGGCAATACGGAATTCCATTTAAATGCTTCCAGTTATACCCTATAAACAGCTCGGCAATACGGAATTCCATTTAAATGCTTCCAGTAATACCATATAAACAGCTTGGCAATACGGAATTCCATTTAAATGCTTCCAGTAATACCATATAAACAGCTTGGCAATACGGAATTCCATTTAAATGCGTCCAGTTATACCCTATAAACAGCTCGGCAATACGGAATTCCATTTAAATGCTTCCAGTTATACCCTATAAACAGCTCGGCAATACGGAATTCCATTTAAATGCTTCCAGTTATACCCTATAAACAGCTCGGCAATACGGAATTCCATTTAAATTCTTCCAGTTATACCCTATAAACAGCTCGGCAATACGGAATTCCATTTAAATGCTTCCAGTTATACCCTATAAACAGCTCGGCAATACGGAATTCCATTTAAATTCTTCCAGTTATACCCTATAAACAGCTCGGCAATACGGAATTCCATTTAAATGCTTCCAGTAATACCATATAAACAGCTTGGCAATACGGAATTCCATTTAAATGCTTCCAGTAATACCATATAAACAGCTTGGCAATACGGAATTCCATTTAAATGCTTCCAGTTATACCCTATAAACAGCTCGGCAATACGGAATTCCATTTAAATGCTTCCAGTTATACCCTATAAACAGCTCGGCAATACGGAATTCCATTTAAATGCTTCCAGTTATACCCTATAAACAGCTCGGCAATACGGAATTCCATTTAAATTCTTCCAGTTATACCCTATAAACAGCTCGGCAATACGGAATTCCATTTAAATGCTTCCAGTTATACCCTATAAACAGCTCGGCAATACGGAATTCCATTTAAATGCTTCCAGTTATACCCTATAAACAGCTTGGCAATACGGAATTCCATTTAAATGCTTCCAGTTATACCCTATAAACAGTTCGGCAATACGGAATTCCATTTAAATGCTTCCAGTTATACCCTATAAACAGCTCGGCAATACGGAATTCCATTTAAATGCTTCCAGTTATACCCTATAAACAGCTCGGCAATACGGAATTCCATTTAAATGCTTCCAGTTATACCCTATAAACAGCTCGGCAATACGGAATTCCATTTAAATTCTTCCAGTTATACCCTATAAACAGCTCGGCAATACGGAATTCCATTTAAATTCTTCCAGTTATACCCTATAAACAGCTTGGCAATACGGAATTCCATTTAAATTCTTCCAGTTATACCCTATAAACAGCTCGGCAATACGGAATTCCATTTAAATTCTTCCAGTTATACCCTATAAACAGCTTGGCAATACGGAATTCCATTTAAATTCTTCCAGTTATACCCTATAAACAGCTCGGCAATACGGAATTCCATTTAAATGCTTCCAGTTATACCCTATAAACAGCTCGGCAATACGGAATTCCATTTAAATGCTTCCAGTTATACCCTATAAACAGCTCGGCAATACGGAATTCCATTTAAATGCTTCCAGTTATACCCTATAAACAGCTCGGCAATACGGAATTCCACTTTCTCATCTTTTCGCTTCTTTATCTCTTTCTTTCTCAAGGCCTTCTTTTTTTTTTTTCCGTGTTGTCGAATCTGGTCTCATCCTATTCTTTAAAAGAAAAAAACTAAACTTCCGGTAATGCTCTCTTATTGCCTAAAGTGCATTCTGGTCTGTCAACAGTCTGGACAAGTGGATCCACCCCCCTCCACCCTCCATTTTGGGAAATCAAGATTGACCGGAAGTGCTCTGCAGTTATGTGACAAATAATTTCCTTCGCACGCATGCGCCTGACGTCACGGCGTTTTATTCACCTCTTGTCTTTTCTATTTTTGTGTGTTTCATTTTCTTGTTTCGTGCTTTTAAACGTTTCAGTTTTTTTTTTAAATTCCATAACAAATCCCACGTGTTATCCCAGGCAATGTGTGAGAAATGGATAAAATTTAAAGATATCAACTAAACTTTTTTGTTGTTATGTTTTTTTAAATAAGTTTAACAATTTGAAATAGACGATAATTAAGGGAGAAAGATTTTTAAGCTAAAAAAAATCATCCCTGCTCCACCGGAAGAAGCGTCCGTGACGACAAGGGGACGTAATAAGATGTTTGAAACGCTAATGTGTTGTTTTATCTTTTGTGATCGTTTTGTATTGTCTATTGGGAGCAGTTGTAATACGACGGGGAAGAAGTGGTGATACAACGTCGCAGTGGTGACGCGTGGGGAGCTTTGGTGATACTGTTGGAACGACGCAGTGCGAAAATGTGGGAAGTGTGTAGCGAGGGCAGGGGTAATGCAAAGAGCAGTGGCAAGTTCTGAGGGATGTCAGGGACAGTGTTGATAAGAATGTTAGTGAAGATACTTTTTTGTGATATGTGGGCAGTGGTGATAAAAGGGCATAATAAGGTTCTTAACATTTTGCGTTCTATTGGCTACCACTTCAGCTCACATTTTGAATCATTACCAGGTAGACTAGAAGAAAAGTCTATATTACAGTCGGTTTCTATAATAATTTTTTTTTCTAAATATTTTATCACATTGATGCTATGAATTATTTCCATGGATCCGTAGGGTGTTTCCATGGATACATCTGGTTTTCTTACTGTCACATGACATCCAGGGGACACTGTGGTCTACACTATTATGACCACACAATCCCCTTGTATACCTTGGCCACGGAAACGCGTGAACGCTGATTTACTTGCTACAGGGTCTAACATGATCTGAACGTTATATCCATGACTTCGGAACATCTATATTGTTCATCTATAATCTATAGTGTTCATCTATAGTGTTCATCCATACTAATCATCAATATTGTTCCTAATTTAGGTTAGCTAAGGCTAAGGAATGTTTTGTGAGGTGGGGTTTGGCTCCTGCACGAGGTGTCAGTTGGTTATTGTGTCCTATTTTTTCCACGTCAGGTGGAAGAAATATAATGATTACTGTTAGATTCAATTACTAATTTTAGTATCAGCCCTTAGTAACCATACACATGAAATCTTCTTGATTTTATCCTCGTGTTTTAACTCTATGACCATAACCAGTGCATTTTATGCAATGCAATAACTGGCCATTGTCAGCTAACCAATGGGAATGCCATCTTCTTTGGACTTCGTGTCTTTTTTTAAGCTTCATTAAGTACATGTACTTTTTTTGTTCAATTATGCTTGTGAAGAGTCTCTATTGATGTATAATGATGTATAGACTAGATACTGGTGAACGCTGCCTTACCGGCCCTATGTATCAATTCTGTCAGACGGGGAGAGACTAGATATACATATTCTACAACTGAGAGATTCTACTCAAGAAGTTTAAATTAAAACTTTTGCTGTAACCAAATGTCCAAGAGAAAGAGACTTAGGATTGTTATCACCGTTTGTAATGTTTAAGCGCATAGAACTGATTGCGGGATATGCGCTATATAAGCTTCATTTATTATTATTATTAGATGGCTCTAAAGTATATCCATAGGGATGGAAGGATGTAACCAAGACTTAGTGTCTAAGAGGAAAGAGACTTAGGAGCAGACCAAAGCATAGATGGCTCGAACGTAAATCCATAGGGATGGATGGGTGTAACCAAGTGTCAAGTCCTTATAGTATACAGTATACATCATCTATGTGTTTCAATGCTAGAATACTTTAAAAGTCTAAACAATAAAGCTCATAGAAATAGTTCTCATAGGAACGAATAGAAAGTTGTTTTTTAATTATCATTATATTAATTACGACGTGAACACTAAGTAAGTAAAGTACCCTTCGGACCAAACAGCATTCACCAGTTTCTTCGGCCATGGCTTACGAGGGGATGTGTGTCCAGCACAATGCCCAGCCGCCTTTAATTTACCTCAACTAAGAAGTCCTAACAATTTACACAGCGGTCAAATGCGTCCAGCATACTAAAAGCGTCGTATCGTCTCGAGTTAAGAGAAGCTGTTGATGTTATTTAAAATAATGAGAACCACTAAGATTTTGATCTAAATATTTCCCCATATAGTAAACCGATGACAAAAAAACATAAAGAGCTCAGCCGGAGTCTGTTATTCAAAGCACGCCGCTAAGGTTTCAAGAAACCAGAATTCCAAAACCTCGACTAAATGGCATAAATCGATAGCAATTGTCGCCTGTCGGTTCACGGCCCATGTCCGCGCGGGTAACCGGGCCAGAAAAGGCCTAATGGCTTGTCGAAAAACATGGCATCTGAGCCATTTCCGGCGACTGATGACTGGAGTAGTCGGCCCTCTAGCGGTTCATTTCGTGAGTTATCCCTCCCTTCCCCCATTTCCCCACCCGCCCACACAACTTCTAACTTTTTTTTTTTTTGTAAGCCCTCTCTTTGTGATGTGATCCAGTGTGTGGGATTACCAAACTTTGGAGGAAAAAGACGGGGGTGGGGGGGGGGGGGAGGTGCTGGGGAGTGCGCATGGCATTTAGAACAAAATATGTTCTGCTTTGCTTACAAAATTTGGCTCATTTATTACTAACAATTTCCAACAATTCATAGTTATAGTGGGTCCTTGTTTTTTCTTTATACAAAATTTAACAGCGTCTATACAAAGAAATTTTGTTATCCCAAATTTGCCGTATTGTTCTCTTTAGGTTTTCTTTGTTTTTCTTCTTTATTATGATGGAAACAAGCTTAGATATTATGATTTTGTTCTAAGCGATAGCACAATAACTTCATAGTATATAGTCTAGTTTGTTTACTTCAGAGTGTTGTTTTTGTGTGTGTGTAGGCATATATAAGTTGTTTAGTTAACACTCACAACTTCCATTATCACCAAAAAAATAGAATACACCGAATACGCTATATCTAGATTCTACCCCCCGACCACCATTCCAAATTTTATCGGCAAAGTCTTGGAAAAAAAAATAATAACACCAAAGTTAAGGGAACCCTAGACGTTGGGGACACGTCGTCCCCACCACTCTCACCCCCCCCCCCCCTCACCATCGTCTCTATTTCCCCTCCCAAAACCTCCCTAAAGTTTTGGTGCGCAACTAGCGTGAAGCGCATTCCTTTGACGGCGGAAATTGATCCAAATGGAGATTTTTTCTTTTGTTTTTAGTTTTCGAGGGCTCGACTCGGAGGGCCGGATGACGGTGGAAGGGAAGGGGGTAGGGCGAGGTGGGAGGGGGGGGGGTCGAAGAACACGTGATGGAGAAGTCGAACCCTGTGTCCAGTAACTAATCTTGGAGTTACACGAGAGGAATGTCACCAGTTTAAGTTTTTGTTGTTGTTTTTTTTAAAGGGGGAGGTGGGGTGGTGTTGGTGATACTGTTTTAGAGAACGTGTGAGATTAACCCTTACAGTCCCGGGCGCGTATATAGCGGAACTGAAGGCAGCATAGATATAAGTAGTTCGGTACGGGAAGGGTTAATGGAGGAGAATGAAAACAATGTATGGTTTGCAGGAAAAGACGAAAAATAAGAGGGGAGGGGAGTAAGAGGGGAGGAGTAGGGTGATGGAGTATGTTATGGGGAAGGAAGTGGCGTGAGATGAGATATCATGGCTGCCTATGTTCTTGCAGCTTTTCTCTCTTGATGTGTGCCTCCACTGACAGTTATAGTGGAAGCTAGTGTGGCAGTTATTGGGGCGTTTGGCCGCTTGCAAGGTGATGTACGGCCGAGATCCACCGATTTTTTTACCGTGATGCACACTGTGAGAAGATTGCGTGGCCCACCCACTTTTAATGGTTAAGCCTATTTCTATCGCTACTTGAAGCCGGGAAGACTGGAGAGAACCACCACACAGACGCTGAGCTCTATAGTCTACTGAATGGCAACGAAAGAACAAGACCAGGGATCGGCAGCCTACGGAACGCGTGCCAGTCCTGTCGCGCAGAGCGATTTTCAGTGCCACGCGGAAGACCCACAAAGAATGTAATTCATGATACTTCTACAAGAAGTTAATTTAAGGGTGTTGGCACGGTAGATTAATTAGAAATTGAACTTTGGCACAGTTAAATCAAAAGGTTGCTGACGGCTGGACTAGACCGTTGTCTCACATGTTTCAACTCATTCTTTTGTATTTGAAATAAAGAATTTATTTTGAACTTTCAACGTTCTAAATTCTAGATTATTATTTTTTTTTAAATAACTTTAAATTATCTATTTCGGCCGTTTTTATAAATTAATTATCGATTTTGTGCAATAGAGCGTTCTCAGTGGGCGTGGCTTAGTTTTTTTAGTGACGTATTTGTGTAAATAGAAGCCACTATTGGTGTACAAAAATGGTGAAATGGTGATGCAAAATTCACATCTGAATATTGGCTATCCTACTAAAAAATAAGGAGGTAGGCCTAAATAATAGTAATGTAGATTAATTGATTAATGTGATTAGGCTAGGGCCGGCTAGACCTATTTACACTTTCAATTTCACTTTATAGGCCTACACTTTTAATGTTTCGTAGGCTAGGCTAATGGCTAAGTATTAAGTAGGTAAGTAGGGATGCCAAGTGATAGTGTTGGTGAATAGGGTATCTAGTCAAGTCACTAATAGGCTCACATCGTCTATGATCCATGTCTATGATAATAATAAAATAGCCTATTTTATTTAACAGACATAATACAGCTTAGATCTAAATCTTAATAAGACTTAAAACACAACACATCATTTAAACAAATGCTCGAACCTATATGAAACTTTATTAATACAGCGGCCATTGTTACTTGTACACCATTACTCAAAGTAAACAAAAATCACGTGCTTTTTGTCACGTGATTGCAAACGCCCTATATGTTTGTATAATGTTACATATATAATATGTCCCTAATTGGACCGTGAGACCGAGCAATGCCCAGTTGCAGCTTCTAAGCCCAATATCAACGGAATATCAATAGTTCTTAATACACAATTTTATTTTTTAAGGAAATGGATAAAAGTTAGATAAATTATTGATAGACGAATAGATAGAAAGCTGATAGATAGATGAATGAAAGAGAGATAGAAATCTAGATAGATATATAGATCGATGGTAAATAGATGGATAGATGCTGGATAGATATCTATGACAAAAAGATAGATATATTTATCGATAGATAGATAAATATCTAGATGTATAGATAGTTTTTTTTTAAATAAATGGCTTACAATTTTATAACTTTGAAATGATTAAACTGTAAAAAGTATTTGAAAATTATATAAATATTATATGACTAAAGAATGTATATGTATATTTTCAAGCATTACAATAACTTCCCAGTTTGTATGATTACTCCGTATCTATACCGCTTAACAATAGTGAAATCATACGTTACTGCATCTGTAAAACATTAAAGACATCTCGGTAAAACTGAGATCAAAATATCATTAATATTAACAGATGTTAGGGCGACAATGATCGGTCAGCAGGGTTGACAGTCCGGTAAACAAACCACAGGACTACCCAAATATTGACCCCTACTTCATCGAAAAGTCACTGCGATTACTATTTCTTATTAATATGTAGGCATACTGTTGGGCAAGCAGCACTTGCGTTTACATCACATTTCATCCAAAAACTAATCAATTCAAGTTGCTGAGGTGTTCAAATTATATCAGGTACGTTTGTAACGCCCACTTACCCTTCACCGCCCCCCTAAAGCTTCTCACTGCCCCCCGGGGGGGGGGGGCGATATCGCCCCCGTTGAGAACCTATGTAGTAACCAATCAAATTTGCCTCTGAACTTCCGCATCGTCATTTTATTTGTGTCATTGTAATGAGCCGGTAAATGAGGTCCTTCTCTAAGGGAATCCCAACCCTGTTCTAGATGTAGTTAGTATGGTCTGCAGAAACATATGACAATTCTGTATTTTTTTTTTAGTACCTTATATAATACATACGCTTTTTCTATAAAGAAGATTATTGCGTCCTATGCGCCTCCGTGGTCTGAAAGTCATCTTGCATTTTCCTTAGTGTTTTAAATGATGTAAAGTTACTGGTTTTCCTGGTTGGTTCAGGCAACCCATTCGATGCCCGGACGCCACTCGGGTGGAAGGAGTATTTATACTTATATGTATTTGTTCTTTCATAAGGGATAAGGAAAAGTGGTTTTGTCCTTATGTTTATACCAGCATTGCAACAGGTTGTTATTGAGTTGTATTTCTAAATTAGTATTACAATTTTCTTTGCCCTTCTGTCCTCTACTAGAGTGGTCGGCAATCTTTTGCTGATGGTGTGCAAAATTAGGATTTCTAAATCATTCAGCGTGCCAACAGCATAAAAGTTAACCTGCTCTATTATACTTGTTTTATTATTTTTTTAAATTAATAAGACAATTAATTTAACTCCGTAGCACGACAAGGCCAAAAGCAAATGAAATCTATGCAGAAAATAAGCGTTTTATATTAAATTAATAGGAAATTCACGAGTTTGTGATTAGCATCCTTTGCGTGTATACCAAATTTTATTACCATGTTCTCACATTTATGTAAACTATTTTGTAAACATTTGGTTTGTCAAGGTAAAGATCTAGCAACTTCTGCTAACATTTAAATTATTATTTTGTTCTCAGTTTCATTGAGTTACTTTATCAATTTCTTCAGCTTGTTCAGGATTTATTAAATAATAGCAAACTTGATACGTACTTATTATACCAACTGGGCAGCTATTGTAATGCTTAAAAATGTGCATTTAATTTTTGAGTCACATAATATCTATATAATTCTTAACTATTTTTTACAGTTTGGTCATAAAAATGTTAAGTTGTAAACTTTTTATAGTTTTTATAAAAAAAAAACAATGAAGAAACATGATATTTAATTATGAAAATATTACCACAAATAAAACGAGCTAATTACCTCCCTTAAATAAAAAATATGATTTAATAGTGATGCCTAACAAGTTATGTTTTGTAATATAACAAAACAAATATTAGGCCTACTGACTAATTATTATTTATTTATATAGATCTAGCATTATGGTTTTCATTACAAGATTTAATTATTACATGTATAAATTTAATTTACGTTAATCAGTTGTAAGCTTATAGAAAGATGTCCTGCATTAATTGTTTGTCCATTTCACCTTAAGGATTTTATCTTAAAAACATTAATAATTACAACAATTGCATATTGAATTGCTTTTAAAATATCTTATATTTATAAAATAATTAAAAACTAATTTTTTTTAAAATTACTTAGGCTATATTTATATTTAATTATAGAAGATGAGCATAAAAACTCTTTTAAATATAATTAGTCTATATCAATTAATGAGCGAATTATCTTGATTTTGCTTCGCTAATTTATGATGGCAGATACATATTTATTCATTTCTGAGTAGTGAAGTGTAAGTGACATATCTTATAAGTTTACAAACGTTCATTCTAGATAGAAGATTATTACGTCCACTATGCCCAAAACTCCTGCAGGGCCACAGGGATCCGTCGGTGGCAGGGATAGAACCCGCGACCTGTCCGTTGGTTTTTGGTTGACAGTCCGGTGAACTAACCGCTGGACTAGCCAGCTTCACATCTTTGAATGCTTAACACAGCTTTCATGTGAAATAAATAATGTTCACAAGTTGAACCAAATGCGGAAAGTTACGCGAATGCCTAGCAGTTGAAAATAGGAGATGATTTTCCTAACAGTTCAAGTACTGTTTGACCCCGTATTTGTAAATGCGTTCAACTCACTGAAATGTGTCGCTCTGTCATTTAGAAACATCAGCTTTAACAATCAGTTTTCCACATTGATGTGTTTTTTGTCATCATCTCGCGTGCCATGGAACACACATACCTTAGGTTGCCTACCCCTGTTCTAATGTGTCTAGATTTAATAATGTTACTATTGGTGCTACTCTTGTTGCTAACGTTTAGTTATATATTGTTTTGCCACGTCCTCTGCATAAGCGAGATCTGTAAGCTGGACAACAATCGACTATATAACATGTCCATTTATGAATACCCGCACTATAAAGTCTAATGATACAATGAATAGAAGCGGTGTTGATACGTACGCCAACCTTTGTCTTATACCAGTTCTAATGTTAAATTATTCTGTGCTTTCGTCGTCTGTCCTGACTGAGGTTTACAAACGTATTGTTAGAAGTCTGTGGGATTCTATAATAAGTTGGCATCACGGGTAAATGGGGAGAAATTCGGGTCGTGCCCCCTTAATAATTCTTCTCTGCACCCAACGTCTGTCCTGATAGTGTAAGTGATCTCTGATAGAGGTTTTTAAACGTGTTGATTAAAATCTGTGTTTTTTTTTAAAATAAGTATGCATCAGAGGCGTAGCCACGGGGAAATGTGGGAAGGTAAATAGAAGAACAACATTATACAAACATCTTACACATAAATAGGGGAACCGAGATGGCTAAAATATTTTGTATTTGTATTTTCTTATATGTAATTGTTTTTAATAGAAATATTACATAAATCTGATTTGATGTTTCACTTTTAAAACTCAGATAACATCTTTTTTTTTTCCAGAAATGTTAATGAAATAGTGCACCCGTTCGGAATTTAGACTGATATTGCAATTTCTATCGTGTACTAGCCCCCCCCCCCCCCCCAAAAAAAAAACAAAAAAAAAAAACAACAAAAAACAACAACATTGCACTATCCCTCAAACACGTACACTAGATATATGTGTCTCTTGCACCTCTACCTTTCCCCCATGTTACACTATGTGCCGCCACCTTGAAATCCTGACTACGCGACTCGCCTAAGTATTCTTTTCAAATTGAACAACGATGTAGACTATTAAGGATCGTTAAAGTAAAAATAGTTGTGTTTTTTTTTTTATATAATTGAAAACAGTCGTATAAAGTCAAAAAAGGTAAAGAAACTGAAAGATGCATTTATTTATTTTGTTCACATCTTGCTAAACAAAAATTAAAGCATAACGTTTAAATCAGAAACTTTTTTTTTTCGTTGCGAACTGATACAAATTGCAAACCATAAATGACGAAGATATGGATAAAGGGAAACAACAAATGAAATAAAAAAGCAACGGGTTTTTAAACTGGATTACCTCCCTTTTCCGTAGCGTCTTTTCCGTCTTACTCTTGCATAGTTTTTTTTTTGTGTTTTTTTTTTAAGCTGTTACCCTTAGGATCTTAAAATTTTAAGCAGAGTAGCATTTTTATATTTTTGTATATATGCGGTTCCTAATTTTGAATAATAACAAACAAAGGTTTCTAGAAGACAGGGACGTAAAACAGGTTTTATTTTAGGGACCCTGCACAGCTAAACGAGCTTTTCGCTAGAAGATTATTTTTACCCTCTTGCAAAAGCAGAAAAAGAAATATGACAACTTGAGATAATGTTTTGGGCTTAGAACTAGTTAAGCAGCGTTCACCAGTATCCGTAGTCACGGTATTCAATGGGGATTGTGTATCCAGTCGGGCTTGAACCTAGATCGTCCCGTTTTCTGTCCGGTGTAATAACCTCTATATGATGTTCACATTATGTCTCAGTAAAAAGGAGCTGGCCATGAGGTTCTGGGGAGTCTTTTAGCTCAATGAACACATTGGTGATAAGTGATAACTAGAAATGTCCTCAGAGCTTTTCGAGCTAATCAGATGAAGCCTCCTCCAACATTTGATCAATAGGCCTACCGTTCTTACGCAACCTTTGACCTCAGAAGAGCCTCGTAAACAAAAAGATTTATCAGTTAGTGACATCACATAAATCACTATCCGCAAACCTCATTATATGAATTTATACACAAATTCAATCCGACTTTGAAACATTTGGATAAGGGCATGGACCCCCTCACCAGCCTCAGACGAGCCATAGAAATGGTATCCAAAAGCATCGTGATGCAATGTCAGAAACTGATTTTAAAAAAAATCGCGAGTCACTCAAGTTTAAATTTTAACTTGGTTATGAAGATATAATGTTTAAATTATGCATTTAGGCTGGCATGAAGAAAAAGAATCGAGCGCTTTTAAGCGAACTTTAACGATTTCCCCGGTGAACGGAGCAATAGCTTAAGTCAACTTTGTGTTTCGTACAAGTCGCATTACATCTGTATGCATCTCCACATGAATAAAAATGCACAATATTTACAAGCAACCTGCCTTGTATTTACTAAGACAAGCTGTTTTGTTTGTCTTCGCACAATTAAGACTGCTCATCTTCAATAATGACAATAATACTTCCAATAGCGGTTTTTACGCTCTAGCTTTATTACTGTTTGTCATCAAATATTTAATGCCTTTCTAATCGTGTTAGTTTGTGAAATTACTGCAATCAACCAAAAAAAAAAAAAAGAAACAGCTACACAAAATGAAACTGTACATTTGGCTATTAGTCCACCGACCTCCTCTCTACCACGAACAACAACACAGACAATAACAAACAGCGGTGTAGTGGTAGCTGGTAGCTTGTCTTCTACTCCAGGGTTCGGCAACCTACGGCGCGCTTGCCAGACTTGGCGCGCAGAACTATTTTCAATGGCACGCGGAAGACCTTAAGAAAGGGCAAAACGAGTTTTCTAAAATTCTATCTAAATTCTATTGCAAGAACAGGATAAATATTAGGCTCTTGGAGTGAATAAAGAATCCTACTCTGGCACACTATTATCAAAAGGTTGCCGGTCACTGTTCTATTCTATTGGCATAGTCTGATAAAACTTGAGTTTATTCTTCATAGTGATACATGCTCTTTTTTAAAGTAGTAAACCCTAATTCTACTAGGTCTAAGGCTGAAATGAGTTTCTATATTTCTTTATTATATCATTGGAATTAAGGCAAAACGTTACCGTGAAGGCATTCCAAGCACACTCATACGTGCGCATTGGTAAACTGAACAAGAAACAGTTTAGTTAAATAACATATAAATTCTCTGTATGCTGAAAGGCATCTTGCTTAATTTTAGGCAACTTTGAAAAATAAACTTTACAGCTCATACGGGAGTCTTTAAGAAAACGGATCATTTTCTTCTTGTACAAATGATCATGCCCTTGTTCATGAATTATATTCTTAAGAGGTTAATACTAGTCCTATGTTTAATACTGTACGCATACAAAACATAAAATACTACAAAAGCCGGACATTTTAACGGTTTTTAGCTTTGCCTGCCAGACGGAGGACAAAAGTCTAAAAAAGGAAACAGTGTGTAAGCTTATAATGTGTGCGTGCAAGAAGGAATAGTGAACATATGGTTAAATTAGAGGGCTAATTTACAACTGGTGCTAATTTACAGCTGGTGCTAATTTACAACTGGTGCTAATTTACAACTGGTGCTAATTTACAACTGGTGCTAATTTGCAACTGGTGCTAATTTACAACTGGTGCTAATTTACAACTGGTGCTAATTTACAACTGGTGCTAATTTACAACTGGTGCTAATTTACTACAAGTGGTGCTAATTCACAACTGGTGCTAATTTACAACTGGTGCTAATTTACAACTGGTGCTAATTTACAACTGGTGCTAATTTACAACTGGTGCTAATTTACAACTGGGGCTAATTTACAACTGGTGCTAATTTACAACTGGTGCTAATTTACTACAAATGGTGCTAATTCACAACTGGTGCTAATTTACAACTGGTGCTAATTTACAACTGGTGCTAATTTACAACTGGTGCTAATTTACAACTGGTGCCAATTTTCCCCTAAACTAATTAAAAATTAACAATGTGGGGCACGGTGGCCGTGCGGCAGTATGTTCGGCTGGCGTACCGAAGGTCCCGGGTTCGAATCCTGGTGCAGGCTAAGATTTTTTCCAGGGTCTGGAGGGTGTCCCTGAGTCTACCCAGCTCTGATTGGTACCTGACCTTAGTTGGGGTAAAGTAAAGGCGGCTGTGCATAGTGCTGGCCACACAATTATCTAGTGTGCCGTGGCCACGGAAACTGGTGAACGCTGCTTCACCTGATCAATTTTGTCCGACGGGATACTTTACTTTTTTTTTTAATGAACCAAAAGCTCATTAAAAATGTGTGAAACGTAAAATGAGAAAAGTTTAGGTATAATAATTTATATGAAGAGAACAATAGTAAACAACAAGAATAGAAATATTGTTGAAATCCTCGGATTGGAAAAACACTGTGGAAGGGGCGAGTGGGGAGGGGTAGGAATATGTTTCACCCCCCCCCCCCTTCGTGGCTACGACTAATTACAGAATTACAGTCAATTTAAAATCTTTTAAACAAGTTTTTAAACGTATTACAATTAACTGTAGTATAGACCTTTCCGTTTCAAATCTATAATATACATAAAAGCCAGCGTCTAAAATATTGTTACTTGTTATAGGGGGGGGGGGGTAACTATAGACCGACCGAAACCAAATTTTTAGTTTCGGCCGAAAACGAAACCATATCGAATATTATACATTGACTTTCGGCCGAAACCGAAGCCGAAACCAATAATTAACTTCAACTTCGAAACCGAATATCGGTCGGTCTCTAGGGGTAACAAATTGTTGACATAATTATATAGGGGGGGGGGGTCTCTGAAAGTTTAACAGTTGTTGACAAGGGGGAGGGGGGGGGTAAAAATCGCCTAAAAATTGTTGACGTAATTAATGGACGTCCCCTTAAGGACTAATTAGATCGTAATGCAATCGTAGACAATTTGTTTCGCACCTGACTGATGCTTTTGCACATATGCTGCATATAACTCAAGTATTTTCTGCTAGGTACCACCCACATTCCAATGGATGTGCGGAAAGCGTTAATTCTGACTATCATCAAGCTCAAAATTGCTTAAGTATGCATGGAGCATAGAAAAACCCAAAGACTGGGATGTTTATCGTCCCAAGAAATTTTTTGCATATAAAACTGCCATTCATCAGGCAACATGTTTCTCACCTTTCAAATTTTTATTTGAAAGTTGCCAAAACGTCCTTCAGGCATATTTAAAGAATATATCTTTAAATAAACAAGAATCTTTACAATCTCCATTTGAATATGTTAAAAATGTGAGAGAAAAAATAGAATATAGACATGAAATAGCCAGAGCTAACTTAGAAATTGTTGCCACACAAATTATCAATGACTTTTAGGCTGTTGGCGCGCTGAATTAATTAGAAATTCTACTTTGGCACACTGTTATCAAAAGGTTTGCTTCTCAAGCCCAAAAGCTCACTCGCCTGATATAGCGAAATAAGCATATTAAAAGAATGAATCCAAAGTCAATGTTCTAACTTTATATTTTATATATAAATGGAACATAATTTTTTTTTTCTAACTTTCGAAAAAAAAACGTACAAAGACTCCCCTTAGAAAACATTGTAATTTCACGTTTGCTTGATTTAGCTATTATATTTCTTGACTACTTACTTTACAAACTGTAATCATGGGAGCAGATAATAGTATGCCTACATGTTTATTGATGTTTTACTTCGACGTTGAAAAGGGACAGAGCGAAAACAAAATGATGATGACTACATACTTGTAACGATTAGTAGCCCCTCAAAAAGTTAATTGTAGTAAAGTTTTGGCAATCTACAATTATACATAGAATGTAAAGGAGAAAAGTGAAGTTACTTAGGGAATAATCATATGACTTTAGACGGAGATATCACTTAATCACAATTGTTGTTCAGACTGAAGTTCAGATTTAATTCTAGTATACGGTAGGTAATATTTGCGAATATAATTTTGTTTAATATCGAAGGTTTAATTATAGCCAACAAAACAACGTTGTTTAAATGTTCTACAGAACATAGCTTATTGTAGGCCAAGAACATTTTTGTACATAATTCTAAGTTGATTATTGAGCTTGTCACATCGAATATTTAAGAAGACTGGGGATGAGGGGGATTCGTGTTCTATTTTCGAAATCCTTACCGTCTGTCGTTTATTTTTCATTCTCTGCCGAAAACAGGTAGAAGATGGTTGGACCCAACGAGCTTCAGCGGGGAGGAAGGAAGGATAGGCCTTTTGTTGCATGCCACATACAGCAGTTGGACTCAACCGTACGCGGGGCGTTATGGAGAATGCCATATGCGGGGTCCAGGTTGAGTATCATATGAGGAGGCCTAAAGCCGTAAGTGTAGGCTAATTGCTAAACCATAACGCTCACGGCTTGTCTGCCTCAATACGATATATGCCGTCGTATTATTGGTATAAAACACGATATACTATGTTGATTAAATTATGTATTGTAAATATTCTTATATCGACTTACTGGCCATTAACAAACCTACATAATTAATGATTTTGAAACATTGTGCGTGCAATATATCAAATAAACTAGATAGGCTAAACCAAATAGATCTATTTTTTTTTTACCGAACAAAATAAAGTGGATCAGATCTCCTATCTGTGGGCGCCACTTAAGCACGAAGCCTGAGATTGTAGCCTTTAATCGGACAGTACTGTGGAGCTCAGAAGAACGCTACACATCTCACGTTACACCTTGACTACAGTGTTGAAACGCTCGTCCGACTTTTAAGGATAAGAAAGAAAGAGTGTCCGTGTGTCGTCCAAATAGGGGTACGGTCATTCCACATGGTTCTAGGAATCCGATTTTAAACCAATTTGATGTGTCCCCCTCCTTCTCCACCAACTGTAAGTCAATGGCTGGAAAAGTCAAACTTGAGATGTTTATTCAAACTAACAAGAAAAAATTAACAAAATAATTATCCTAATTAGTAGGCTCAATAAGAATCATCGACCTTTTTTCGCTGCCAGCAATAACTAAAATATTTCCTTTTCAATTTACATTTTAAATATGTTAATTTAAACAAAAAAACACTAGAAACTTCAATTGACATTTTTTTCTTGTTTTCCTTTAGCTCGTTGAAAAATATACAACCGTTCGTTAGCGCATTAACCGACAGACATATTGATAGAGAACTTTCTCGAGCCATGATATTTTAGTTGGAATCACAACTAAAGAAAAAAGAAAAAAAAACGAGACAAAAAGTCTTACTTGATTGGTCGATAGAATTTAATGACAAATTCTTAAAGAAATTTGAATAAGATTTACAAGTGAATGAATGAGCCATGAAATTTAATTAGTACTGGTAAAATATTTGAAAATCTAGTTGATTTGATTGAAAGGACTTAATAATGAAATTATCATGAATTTATAGTTTAGTCTTATATAATAATATAGATCAGTGGATGTTACCTGCTGCAAACTTATTAGAATATTTATAATAATATGAATAAAGGCCCAAACAATCTGTCTGTTCGGATCGGAATGTTCAAAGTCGGCTGGAAAAAAACAACAGTTTTTTTAGTCTGGAGTGTGTACATTACAAAAATGCGTACCGGTACATCAAAGGGTGAGCCAAATACTCGTGTTAGTTGCAAGCATTTGGTTTCTTTTAGGGATGTTAAACGAATTTCGGTTTTGAAACCGAAAACCGGTTTTGATTTTCAAAGCCGATTTTCTGTTTGTTGCTTGGAAAGTAATCATTTACTTTAAGTAGCACAAAATTTTTGTTGGTTTTGAAAATCATGCTGGAATCGCACAAAACAATTCTTGAAATTCCTTGCTAACAATTATTAGTTTTAGATATCATGTTTCTATTTGTTGCAAATCCCAACTATGGCTTGCGACAAATGAGTTAGAATGAATTTTACTCAACCACATCTTGGTACGAAGATATTACTGTGTCTTATCTAAGGGTTGGCGACTGGGGAAACAAACAGGGATAGGCGGACATGACAACTTGGGCGAAGGGGCCTCTCCATTCTGGTTTTCATACCGCAAATTCGGTTGTCTCCGATTGAATAACCTGACACTAGTACAGGGGTTGTGAACGTAACTTGGCACACAGATCGATTTTCAATGGTACGCGAGCAACCTCCAAGCGTGTTTTTTTATTGATGAAAAAAAACACACATCATTTCCCGGTACTGAATGAAGAAGAAGTGCTGGCCACACAATCGAATGAAGAAAACTGACTGTTAAATCCGATGTTTCTGAATGACAGAGCGACCCAATTCAGTCAGTTGAACGTATTTACACAGAAAAGGTCAATCAACACTTGAACATTTAGGAAAATCATCTGCTATTCTCAACTGTTAGTCATTCGCTCTACTTTCAGAATTTGGTTCAAGTTATGCTTGTGAACATTACTTATTCCACGTGAAAGCTGTGTTAAGCATTCAAATAGGTCACTTACATTTCACTACTCAGAAATGACTAAGTAGACCTATGTATCTGCCATTATTAATTAGCGAAGAGAATTCAAGATAAGGCGCTCATTAATTGATATAGTCGAATTATATTTAAAAGAGATTTAATACTCATCTTCTATAATTAAATATAAATCATCATCATTGGCTCCATAGTCTCGAAAGACGATTAGATTTGCGCTCCTGTATTCTCTCCAGAGGTAACTCAAGTAATTGTAAAACAAATATCTTTTTTAATCATTTAATAAATATAAGATACTTTTCAATAGCAATTATAATATGCAATAGTTGTAATTATTAATGTTTAAATGACTAAACTCCTTAAGGTTAAGTGAATAAGCAATTAATGCAGGAGATATTTATTTACAAATGTATAACGTTAATTAATTTTATACCTCTAATAATTATATCTTGTAATGAAAATCATAATTCTGGATTTATATAAATAAATAATAATTAGTCAGTAATATTTGTTAGATTACAAAACATAACTTGTTTGGCATCACTATTAAATCAAAATTAGAAACTTTATTTTATTTAAAGGGAGGTAATTAGTTGGTTTTATTTGCAATAAATATTTTTATATTAAATATTATGTTTCTTCATATTTTCATTTATAAGCAAAAAATAATCTGTTTACAACTTATAACATATTCCATTACCTAACTGTAAAAAGTAGTTGAAAATTATATAATTATTATATGACTTAAATATTAAATACACATTTATAAATATTACAATAGCTACCCAGTTTGTATGATTACTACGTATTAATTCCGCTTAATGTTATTCGTTGTTCATACCTTTTGAATCTAAATTGAACAAATTAATAAAATACTCAGTGAAATTGAGAACAAAATATTATAATCAATATTAGCACTTGTTAAATCAGGGGTCGGGAACCTATGGCTCGCGAACCAGATGTGGCTCTATTGGTGGCTGCATCTGGCTCGCAGACAAATGTTCGATTAATTAAAAAATATGTTTTATTTAACTACCGATGGATAAACTTGCATCGGTGTGCACTGATGGTGCTTCTTGCATGGTGGGGAAAAACAGAGGATTTGGCGCATCATAAGATTTCATTGCATCCTACATCAGAAAGCGCTTTCTACTCAGATGTGTGGCGAGCAACTTGGTGAGGTGATGTCGTTGGTGGTTCGGGTAGTCAACTTTATTGTTGCCCGAGCAATAAATGATCGCCAGTTTTAAACACTGCTTGATGGAGGTTGGGAAAAATTATCCTGGTCTGCTTCTGCACAGCAACGTGCGTTGGTTGTCAAGGGGGAAGGTGCTCAGCCGATTTGCGGCTTGTCTGAGCGAAATCCGGACTTTTCTTGAAATTAAGAATTAAGAATGTAGAGCATCCCGAGACACTGAGTGGCTCCTGAAGTTCTATTGAGAAGGAAATACTCATTATTGATTAGCAACAACATAACAATGTTATTAAAAAGAATTCAGAGACATATTTATTGTAGGCCTACTTTTAGTTTTGAAAGTAAACAAAAATGCACACATTAACTTGAATTTTTAGTTGTAAACATAATATAAGGCTCTCACAAAATTACTTTTCAAAATATGTGGTGTCCATGACTCTCTCAGACAAAAAGGTTCCCGACCCTGTGCTAGATCCTTATCTTGACACCCAAATGATAATGTTTACATAATAATTGCCTTATCTTAACAACCAAATGATGTTTACAAAATAGTTACCATATATTATTATGTGAAAACGTGGAAATAAAATGTTGTATTAGGTAGGCATAAAGATGCAAATAAAATGTAGGCCTATATGTATTTTCCGTAATTCCTTGTGGCTATCACAGGTGGCTGAAGTTACGTGTTTGAAGTAATCCAAACACGAGACTCCAAGCGTACTTACACAATACAAAAACAGACTCCGACGTTTCAACGTTTCGAAAACTGTTTAATTTATTCAGGAGTCGCCTATGGCCTCTGACTGGGATATTTGCAGAAAATAAATTAAATGGCTTGCAGTAGGCTGAATGAATAAGTCTCTTATCGAGCAAATTATAATCTATAGACTGGTCCTAACTATACAGTATCTGAGAGTTTCTGACTAACTACTGGCGACTGCCCACTAGCGCGTCTACAAAATAACAACTAATCTTCCTCCCCTGTGCTAAAATTGGAGTGGACTATAGTAAGGGGTGGGGGGGGGGGAATTTAACCAACATGCGGGGAGAGGGGGATTCGTGTTCAATGTTCGAATTCCTTACCTTCTGTCGTTTATTTTTCATTCGCTGCCGAAAACATTTAGAAGATGGGTGGACCTGAGCCCAACGAGCTTCAGCGGGGAGGAAGGTAAGATTGGATTTTTGTTGCATGCCACTCACAGCAGGTGGACTTAACAGTAAGTGGGGCTCTATGGGGAGTGTCATATGCGGGGCCTAGAGCGAGTGTCATATGAGGGGGCCGAAAGCCGTAACGCTAAGCCATAATGCTCACGGCTTGTCTGCCACAATTTTTTTTTTCTAAATTACAATAAACAGAAAGCTATACTAATTGTAAAATATAATTTTTTTTTTTATTTACTGTAAACATGTAAGAACGTAATTTAAAATACATATTGTAATCGTTTTTTTTTTCCTAAAGCAAGTCTTTTTTTTATTTTCTTAACAAAAGGTTAGAACTATCCCTGAGGATGAGAATCGAAATCGGACACCAGTCTTCCAAGCACCCGCATGCGTCTAAAATATAATTATTCGATTTTACTTACTGAAAACATTTAAGGAAAACTTTATGTCCTAAAATTCTTAACAATCTTTTTTTTTTTAACATTAATGGATATTTTTTCAAACAGTAGAAAAAGATATATATCGCATGGCAGTCGGATACGCTAACCACTCAGCTAGGAAGGACACCTGCCGAAGCGAGATCGCGAAAGTAAAATATGAGACAATAAGATCACGTGTCTTTAAAGTTTGAAGTAATCGACGGGGATTGAAATCCACACACACAGTCAACTTTACATATAGGGATATAAATATTGAACAGGAATTTGAATAAATTATCTTGTGTTACAGGTGATCGTGCTGTCGCAATGGTTGTTAAATAGAACGACTTAGATCAACTTCTTGAGAATCGTTATGGACGTCGACTATTAAACTTCCATTGCATTATAGGCCTACAACAGGGAAGCTAGTGTGCAAAGATATCATTATTGGATTAGTGCTATGTAATGGACACTTCATTTTGTTAATCTATTCAAATTAGAATTCATTTGATTGACTGGCAATTCAAGTCACTTCTACAATAATAATAATAATTATTATAATAATAATAATTGGTCATTTATATCGCGCCTCACTCCATGCTAATGCAAGCATGCTCAGCGCGCTCACAAAAACGAAACGACAATAACACTCTAAAATAGTTTTAAACAAGGTTTCGGCCGATGGAGGCACGAAACGACAATAACATTTTAAAATAGTTTTAAACAAGTATTTTGCTGATGGATGTGTACTTCATCAACTTAGTTAAAAAGAAAAGTCTTCAAATTCTTCTTGAATGCTTTTTTTGACACAGAGTTTTTCAGTGTCTCAGGTAAGCCATTCCACAGTGTAGGCGCCACAGATTCAAACGAGCGTACACCAAGAGTCTTTTTTCTGTGACCTTCCAAACCTGGAATTTCCAGGAGAGATTGTGTTGAAGATCGCAGCATCCTTAACGGGACATGCTTCGGTATAAGCTCTTTGAGATATGCAGGTGCTGTGCCTTCCACGCATCCATAGGTAAGGGACATAATCTTATGATCGATGCGCTTCGTCACAGGGAGCCAGTGGAGCTCTTTGAGAATTGGAGTGATATGGTCATGCTTCTTTACTCGTGACACAATGCGTGCTGCAGTATTTTGAACTTTCTGAAGTCTATCCAGTTGTTTCTGGGGTAAACCCCACAGGCAACTGTTACAATAGTCTAGTCTTGACTGTATTGTTGCAACAGCAAAAGCATTGGCTGTTTTTTTTATTAATCAGAGGTCGCAGCTGACCCAGGGCACGAAGATGGAAGGAGCATGCCCTGACCACAGTACTGATGTGTGGACCCATTGTTAATTTACTGTCAATGATAAAGCCCAGGTCTCTGACAGTGTTGGACAAAAAGATATCAGAGGCCCCTACTTTAATATATGGAATATCGACTTTCCTAAGATTGAAGTTTGAACCGCACATAATTGCCTCAGTCTTGTCGTCATTCAGTTTGAGTTTGTTGGCAGTCATCCACGCTTTCACCTCTAGACAGCATTCTTCCACCTCATTAACAGCGGCAGCACAAGCATTATGATCAGGATGGAAGCTTTTGTACAGCTGGGTATCATCCGCATATAGTTTGCGAGATAATCCTTGGCTATCAATTATTCTGCCAAGCTGGCTAGTGTAAACAGCAAAAAGGATAGGCCCTAAAACTGAACCTTGAGGTACGCCACAGATGAGAGAAGTGGCTTTTGATAAGGTCTGATTGATAGAAACTCTCTGAGTCCTGTCTGCCAAGTAGGAAGTAAACCAATGAAGTGCAGTATCAAGAGATTGAAAGTGAATAGACGATCAGCTGTTTTACAGCAGTGTACTCTGGCTTAGTCCATATATTGTATTGAATAGATTCGTTACTTTTCTGGTGGCAAAAAGTTTATAAGGGTGTTTCGTTGGGAAAAATATTAAACGATGAAGACTGGCTGTTGAAGCTCTTGATTCTGAGCGATACAACGACGCGTTTTAAATTAGTTGAATGCACGTTGGCCAGCGGACACTAGCTTCGCACGAGGGATCCGAAGAATCAGTGCATCAGAAGCCGAGCGAAGTGGACTTGATTGGGTGTCAACTCCAACACACGCAAGTACTTCCCTAACGCTAAGCCTCATTCAGATCAATATACATTACATTAGTTGAGCTTCAGAAGTATATTAAAGTAATCAAAAGGTCGGTGGTGATTTCTAACCAAAATCCCAACTTTCAAATTCATGGAGCCAAGTTTGTATACTACATCTAAACCTGACTTCTTTGATCTTACAACTTCCCAATTTGATTTGTATTTGTACAGGCCTGGGTACTGGTTGTATTGAAATACTGCTATTTTAACTAAAAACTTCTGAATTAGAAACATCGAAATTTACCGATTTGCGGATACGTCAGGAAGGGAGCTGCTTCGGAATGTCATGTGCGATTATCAGCTGTTACTGAAGAAAGTTACATATTTTTTACTGTCAGCTTTTGGCACAGCTAACCTTAACTTTTGACCATATTTCGTTTTGAGCCATCAAATAAGTCACCTAACTCATATGCCTGTGTGAAGCTTAAAGTGGACAAATATATATCTGGTAATGAACAATAATTATCAAAGAACACGCAAGGATTAATCTCACAATAATTGAGACAGACCATTTACATAAAAATGAGTTTATGTTCAACTTGTTTCATTAAGCATGATAAATTAAACCATTTTACGATCAAATGTATTTGTTTAATTATTTTAAAAAATGTGCATGCAAACGTTGTTGTTCGTCAATTGTAGATCGATGAAGTCCACCCTATCAACCAATCATCAGCTCTGGGAGTGGGACCGAAGATGGCTAACAAAACCAATAAGAGCTCGGTAGTGTCTGTCACACTGGAGCTACAGACCCTGAATGAATTTTTGGAGTTGTCGCTTTTGAGCTGCATAGCTCCTTCTTTTTTTGCTCATATAAGCCACTGCTCACGCTTTAATTTTACTGCGCAAAGTAGAGTGATTAGTGGCCAGGTTATTCTAGATGTTGATATCGATATAAAAATTCTTACGGGAGGCCTTAACTTTGTCTTTAAATCACTTGTTTTACCAACCACGGGAGCGTTTTCGTTTTTGCGACTATCCGGGATAACTTTATTGTAATCGTTCATCTGGCATGCACACAATGTGATCGGGCCCCTCTATACTAAAAAAAAAAAGTCAACTTGTGCGAGCACATATGTTCATCTTCATCATATTTAAAAAAAAAAAATACATGTGTTTCCTTTTCGTATTGATATATTACGAGAATCCTATCATAGACCTTTTTACTATGACCCGGTTGTTATGCAGAGTGGGCGTTCCTGGCCTGCGCACTCGCTTCAAACTCTCATTGGTGGCAGGACAAATTTATTTCAAAAACATAAATACTAAGTCCATAGTCCATAGCAAATATGATAAACTTTAAAAAAAAAAATTGTTGGCAGGACTATATTATAGGCTATATGCGTATGTCAGCGAATGTGTTCCGTATTGAATGTGATATAGATATTTATATTGTCATTGTGCATGAAAAATTATTCAATAACAGGGCCCTCGAGAGAAAAAAAAGATGCTGGTACGAGATCTTTTCTGCCTTCCCCCCCCCCCCGGCCAAACACCTTTTTTTTCCTAACACTAGTCATATCTTGATGATTTATTTGTAGTACATACGTTTGAAAATCAGGAATCTTTTTAAAAGGTCTGTGGATTATTTTGTGAAACTGCCAAAAGTGTTACCATTTACCATTATAATGTAATCATTTCAATCACAGCCTTACATGTCTATTACATAAATACACTAATCAAGTAGATAGTTCTTAGTTGAAATTGTTGTAGATCTAATTGGTCCTTCGCTTCAGTATTGATCAGAATTGATCTAATTATTTACAAATATACCCAAATCATTCATCTTTTGAATGCTTACTGTTTGGTGAAAAGAAATAGTCAACAGAAAATATATCAAAAGGCCCAAATGAATGATAAAAAAAGACAGAGTAGAAAAATACTAGTTTTATTAAAACAGGGCTGCCTTAAATTGCGTGCCTTTTTCTTGGCAAAACTACGAATTATCGTGTCAAAGTTTATTTGTCTTGCAATGCCAGACTCAATACTGAGCCTAGCTAAGTTCTTCAGGCGATCCTGGTTTATGGTGGACCTAAGGCAATTTTTTATGAGCTCAAGTTTACTGAAGCTCCTCTCTGCTAATGCTACTGTGGCTTTTGCTGTAAGGGACATCCTCGAACTGACACTTGTGTTATGAAAAATATTTTCTAATTTGGAATTTGCCAAAGCATTTAACAGTTCCAATGCACCCAACTGTTCATTACCAATATTTGCATTGTGAACCATTGTTAGGTGAATTATTTCCTGAAGAAAGTCTTCACAACTTATGTTATTATAATACTTTTCTGCTAACTTAGCAGCTTTATACTTCAAGTCTTCTTCTGACATCTTTTGGTAGTTCCAAAGAAAGCTGAATGTGTCAGAAATATCTTTGACTGAATTGAACCGAACTGTAAACTGTAAGCCCTCCAATAACACTATCGACACTATCCAATACAACATAAAATAATTTGTTTTCGAAAGCGGGCTTTGTAAAAGTAATTCAGTAACACTCTAGCTTGGTGTAACAACTAACTTTTATTATCTTTGCTACAATCCTTTTTATAGTACATTACATTCGCCCACGCAAACTACATTCGCCCACGCAACCCCTATTCCTACAACTCCACGAGACATTCACGAGACATCCATGAACTCTGTCCAGCCATTCACATACACAATAACACAGACATCTCAGGTCATCGTCGGGTCAACACATACACAATAACACATACATCTCAGGTCACCGTCCGGTCAACACATACACAATAACACAGACATCTCAGGTCACCGTCCGGTCAACACCTACACAATAACACAGACATCTCAGGTCACCGTCCGCTCAACACATACACAATAACACAGACATCTCAGGTCACCGTCTGGTCAACACATACACAATAACACAGACATCTTAGGTCATTGTCCAGTCAACACATACACAATAACACAGACATCTCAGGTCACCGTCAGGTCAACACATACACAATAACACAGACATCTCAGGTCACCGTCCAGTCAACACATACACAATAACACAGACATCTCAGGTCATTGTCCAGTCAACACATACACAATAACACAGACATCTCAGGTCACCGTCCGGTCAACACATACACAATAACACAGACATCTGAGGTCATCGTCCGGTCAATACATACACAATAACACAGACATCTCAGGTCATCGTCCGGTCAATACATACACAATAACACAGACATCTCATGTCATCGACCGGTCAACACATACACAATAACACAGACATCTCAGGTCACCGTCCGGTCAACACATACACAATAACACAGACATCTCAGGTCATCGTCCGGTCAACACATACACAATAACACAGACATCTCAGGTCACCGTCTGGTCAACACATACACAATAACACAGACATCTCAGGTCATCGTCCGGTTAACACATACACAATAACACAGACATCTCAGGTTACCGTCCGGTCAACACATACACAATAACACAGACATCTCAGGTCACCGTCCGGTCAACACATATACAATAACACAGACATCTCAGGTCACCATCCAGTCAACACATACACAATAACTCAGACATCTCAGGTCATTGTCCAGTCAACACATACACAATAACACAGACATCTCAGGTCACCGTCCGGTCAACACATACACAATAACGCAGACATCTCAGGTCACCGTCCGGTCAACACATACACAATAACACAGACATCTCAGGTCACCGTCCAGTCAACACATACACAATAACACAGACATCTCAGGTCATTGTCCAGTCAACACATACACAATAACACAGACATCTCAGTTCACCGTCCGGTCAACACATACACAATAACACAGACATCTCAGGTCACCGTCCGGTCAACACATACACAATAACACAGACATCTCAGGTCATCGTCCGGTCAACACATACACAATAACACAGACATCTCAGGTCACCGTCTGGTCAACACATACACAATAACACAGACATCTCAGGTCACCGTCCGGTGAACACATATACAATAACACAGACATCTCGGGTTACCGTCCGGTCAACACATACACAATAACACAGACATCTCAGGTAACCGTCCGGTCAACACATATACAATAACACAGACATCTCAGGTCACCGTCCAGTCAACACATACACAATAACTCAGACATCTCAGGTCACCGTCCGGTCAACACATACACAATAACACAGACATCTCAGGTCACCGTCCGGTCAACACATACACAATAACACAGACATCTCAGGTCACCGTCCGGTCAACACATACACAATAACACAGACATCTCAGGTCACCGTCCAGTCAACACATACACAATAACACAGACATCTCAGGTCATTGTCCAGTCAACACATACACAATAACACAGACATCTCAGGTCACCGTCCGGTCAACACATACACAATAACACAGACATCTCAGGTCATCGTCTGGTCAATACATACACAATAACACAGACATCTCAGGTCATCGTCCGGTCAATACATACACAATAACACAGACATCTCTGGTCATCGTCCGGTCAACACATACACAATAACACAGACATCTCAGGTCACCGTCTGGTCAACACATACACAATAACACAGACATCTCAGGTCATCGTCCGGTCAACACATACACACTCACAGTTACACAGTCACTAATACTATCACATGCTTCCTTTGGGCATTCTTCTGTTTCGTTCATCTCGGCCACATTTTTATCAGGTGTATGTATTCTCGTCATGGCAGTTGTATTGCTGCTCCTAAACAATTGTACTTCTATCTGCAGGTGGGCTATAATAAGCTTAGCTCAATTCCACATTGCTTTCCAACTGTTTTACAAAGCCCCTAGTTGTGCATATTATAAGCTTTCTATGTTTGCAACTTCCATATCTATAGGCGCATCATAAGCTTGAATGACTTTGTTGCAGAAGTCAATAGGTACTAGTAGGCCTATATTGTGCCACACGACTGACATTATGATGCAAGTGAAAGAACTGACAAAACATATTATAAATTTCATTGATTTCGTTTCTGGTTTTCGGAGAAAGATTCAGCTTTAACAAGTCGTCCAAAGCTAACTCACCCCTGGTAGATGAGTTACAAATAGTTTTACACTTTCAATTCGATCTGGCCATATGGTGCTAGAAATGCCATGAAGCTTTGACAGTATTTTCCACCTCTTGAGGCTGCATCTGAATAATGTGTATTTACATTTGTTTAAAATTATGATTACTTCAACGGTCAACCTCCCCTCGTGGCTACAGCACATGAGATCATTGTATAAACGGATCGACAAACTAGCTTTGACTGCCGTTCTAGTATGCAGCAATATATATAGTATGTAGGCATAGGCTACTAAGCTAACAGGGAGAACTGTAAGCCTGTAAGGCTCATAGGTTTATGTCTGTAATCGTCCCTGGAGAAAAATAATACAAAAGAGATAAGAAGATAAGATAAGAATGGACATTTCTTATAGCGCTTCTATCCATGCTATTAAATTAGCATGCTTAGTGCGCTCTGGGTTTCATTTGCAGTGGCAGATGTATTAGCCAAAGAGAAAGGTCTTTAAGTTCTTTTTAAAAGATTATCTTGTCCCAGACTCTCTCAGTGTCTGAGGTAAACTAATCCATAAAGAAGGCGCCACTCACTGATACAAATGAGCCCACTTCCAGGTACTTCTTTTTGTGTCCATCCAAACTAGGAGTTTTGAGGAGTGACTGTGATGAAGAGCGCAGTTCCCTAGATGGCCTATATTACAACTAAAGGCTTCATTGCATAATTTAACAAAATGTTCAAGTACACATTCAAAGAATATCAAAATTAAGGGCCACCAGCGCCACATGAGGTTGTAGGAGGTTTAGGGACATCTCCTCTTAGCTTAATAGCAACAATTAAAAAATACTTGCGTAATTGCCAATTTAATTTTAAATTTTAATATTCATGGGCCTCATGGGCCCCGGTACGCCGTACCGGCTGTACCCCCCTCTCGTGGGGCCTGTTCAATAATAATTCAATCTAAAACCTCATGGAAGAAAACATATCAGTTTGCAAATAGCAAATATGTAATTTTACCTTCATATTCGCTTTATTATTTCATGCAATCGGTTAATCGCCGCTTTTCAATAGCCTAAATGATACGACTATGATACTATATAGATATATCATATAATTTGGGTAGACCTTAAATATATTCATGTTGTTATAAGTCTGCTAAGTCAGGCAAAGTCGATGTTAAAAATTTAAATTTAAGACGAGTTCTAGTAGTGTCACGAAGTGTCTTCTAGTTTTTGCCGTTAAAATTAAATCTTTCATTAGCGACACTTTTGTATTGGTACTGCAATTGCCCAGAGCCTAGTCTTTTTAGAGTAAAAAAAACTAACTTTTTTTACTCCATTTCTTTTAACTCGTACCGTCTGTCTGTCTGTCTGCTTGGTTGGTTGCTTGCTTGGTTGCTTGCTCGTTAGCAAAACTTTGAATCGATTTTTCGACAACTTCCCGACGTCCAATGGAGCTGAAACTTGGGCAGCAGACTTGTCCCGACAAACAATAGACTACATTCTATCAACATCAGCATCATAGCCTTTGGAATAGTTACTAATACCTTCGACCAATTTGCTAATCGAAAAAAAAAACATGGCTGCCTCAACCGGAAGAGACGGAAGTAAATAAACTTTTCGGATATTATCGTTTTTACGAAATAAATAGAATGAAAACGACACAATATAGCTGAAACAAAGCGAGTTATCTTTTTATTTTAAACTTATAAACTAGTTTATAAATAAATCTTTTTATGTTTTTTGCGGGCCAAAGCTAGGCATATAGGCTAGGCTACTATAGGACCTATATCCTATATATTTATAATTTATATAGGCCTATAGCCATAGACTATACTTATGCTGCTATATCTCTAGCAGGTTCTATATGCTCTAGTCTATGTTAAGTAGGATACAAATTAAAATTACGATTTATATTGCAACATTTAAGAACAGAATGCAAAATACATGTTCAGACGTCTACACAAACAAAGTTTTATAACTATCTAAATGCTATTTATTGTATGTTTATTAAGACGAGTTACTGACACGGTGATCGCTCAAAAGGCCTACATTAACTGGATAATTAAAGACGCTGTAAGCCTAAAATGCCTTTAGGATGTATAAAAAAAAATTCTTTTGTTAAAAACTGGTTCAAACTGTTAAAATAAAAGTACGATTCACTCGCTGGCTTCTTCTTTTTTAAAGTTTTTATGAAGTAATTATTTAAAAAAAAAAAATAATATAATTACGCCTAAAAACCACTAAGGCCCCAGTTAAATAACATAAAAGGCATAGAAAGCTTGGTTGATACATCCTGCCTTCGACTCACGGTGCAAGCGTCAAGTTTGACCACATTGTTGGAATCATTAAAAAAAATGAAAGGGTCTCTACACGCTCGATAAATCTTCTTTCATTAAACAAAGAAGCGTAAAAACAATGCCTTAAAAGTGTCGGAGAACTTGGTGTTAAACTTGAGGTAGATGAAGAAATTGGTGGATAAATTGACTACATGCAGGAGGTCCTCCAGCTCCATGCAGAGTTTGTAGGTGTTATTGTGATTTCCGTAGGCCGAGAAGCTTGCGTCCAGGAGAGATGCCAAGAACACGACAACATCTGGAGTGTTTGTAGCTACGAAAAATATGGCTACGACGTTTACGGCTAGAGTTGCCCGGATCTCTTTCTTGGCCAACGAATGCTTTCCTGTTCTAGCGTCTCTTTTAGAACTTTTGGCTTTCATTGGATCTGGTCGTGTCGCTGATTCTGACGATGAATGGTTTATTTCTGGGCATGCATCAGTATTTTGTTGGCCAATCGTTACCAGAAAACGAGAAGAACAAAACCTGCTCGGTCTGGGAACTTGGGATGTTCCTGTAATGTTCCCGTAGTTCGAAACATGTTTTGTTATTGCAGAATCTCGAAATTTTTTGGAGTGTTTCAATCCTATAGTCAAAATTACCGTGCTAATCAATACGGCGATTTCCGCAGAGAACGGTATCGATATGTAATTGATCGCCTTCAAAATTGGGAAAACATTGTTCAGGTACATCGGGGACCAAGCGAACACGAGCCGAGTCGAGTTTGTGGAGTAATCGAATGCCGACTTGAAGGGGAACGCCGTGGCGGTGAAAGGGATGTAGAGAACGATGCCCGCGAAGTAGATAAAGCAAACGGTGGCCACACAACGACGCCTGGTGAAGTAGTTTTTGAAATTGAGTGGCAGAACGATGCAGCAACATTTCTGTATGGCTAAGAATACCGTAATCATGGTAGAAATGTTATAGAACATCAGCCCGTAGAATGGAAATATGTAGCTGACATAGTAGAGGCTAACGTAAGGCTTCACGTGAACTTCTAAGTCAAGATAACCTAGGACGGAGGCCAGGAGATTAGCCAGAAGGCAGAGCTCGTCGGACAAGGTCAGGCTCATGAAGCAGACGGATATTCCGTCGCGAAGGCCGCATTTCAGGAACACCAGGAGTGTCAGAAAATTTGTTATTATCCCGAAAACTCTAGCAGGGACTTTGATGATCATCTGCAGCACGATGACGCTGATGAAGTAAGACGAAGAGTCGCTAATCCAATCCTCGGTTTCAGTATAGACCTCCGTGATGTTCTTTGCAGACATTTCTTAGTCAGTTTTTTATAAAAAATCATCGCTAGCATCAACTTTCGGATTTATCCTTTGAGCTCATTTACACAGTTTTACATACAAAGCCAAAAAGCGGCTTTTCGCTATGAAAACCTTAGACGAGCATTGTCTATTCTCTAAAGTAGGGGTTGACAACCTACGCGACGCTCGGCTGACTTGGCACGCAGCGCAATAATCAATAGCTTGCGGAAGACCTTTCACCAAAAGACAATTCAAGTCTCTTCTACAAGAAAAAAGCAGGATGTCTCTTAGGCTGCTGGCACGCTGAATTAATTAGAAATCCTACTTTGGCACACAATTATAAATAGATCGCCAACTCCTGTTCTAAGGCACCCTCGCTTGAAATTTCAACGCGAAAAAGGGAACATTAAAAAAAATTCAATGTCCATGTTATAACTTTATATTTTATATATAAATCGAACATTAGTTTTTTTTTATTACTGAATGAAAACATTTTCCATTCGACAGAAGAGAAAACAAAGACATACTTTAGAAAAAAAAATTGTAATATCACGTTTGCTTAGTTTAGCTATTATAGTTCCTGTTTTAACTACTAATTTACAAAATGTAATCATGAGGAAAGACATTAGTACTAGTTTATTGATTTTTTACTTCAACACCGACTAGGGCCAGCGTCAGATCCAAATGATGATTAATACTTTGATTATCTTTCTTTAAAAAAATTCGTACCACCAAAAGCTATTATCTCTCGCATGAAGGTCTCTAGTAATTGCCTCCCTCTGAACACGTTAATTGTAGTAATATTTTGGCAATCAACAATTATACCGTGAATGCAAGGGAGAAAGCGAATGATCAAATGTCTTTTGGCTGAGATATACGTTCAACACAATAATAATTATTGTAATTCTGAGTGAAGTTCAAATTTAATTCTAGTATGTGGTAGGTAATGTGTGCGAAGACATTATAGTTTTACCCCAAGCAGAAGTTTAATTATTGCACAAAAGAATGGCGTTGTTTAACTATTATACAGAACATAGCTTATTGTAGGACAAAACTATTTTTGTATATAATTCTAAGTTGATCTTTGAAATTGTCACAATGAATATTTAAGGGGACTGGGGGAGGGGGGGTTGGGGGGGTCGTGTTGTATGTCCGGATTCCTGTCGTTTTTGTTTTTTTCATAACATTTAGAATTTAGAGGATGGGTGGACTTGAGCCCAGCGAACTTCGGTGGGGAGGAAGGAAGGACATGGAGGCATGCCACGAACCACATTGATCGCGTGGCCTAGGAAGAGTGCCTAATGCGAGATCTAGGACGAGTGTCATAAAATATGCTGAAGCGGAGAGCCGTAAGTGTTGGCTATTGGCTTTATCAGAACGTTATCGGCTTGTCTGTCTCAAATGTTGTACGCTTCTTTTTATTCCTATAAAACATGGTTTATAATGCAGATTGCATTATGTATTGTAATTGTTCATTATTAATTCATAAACATTTTGCTCCTAAAATATCAACTAAACTAGATAGCCTACTATGCCTAATACTAATTTCTGTTGAACACGATGGAGTAGCTCAAACCTCATATAGCAGTTCGCCCCTTGAGCACGGGGTCTGAGGCAGTTGTCCTTGGTGCCACCCACAAAGACCGCTTATACAGGGGCTGTATTGTGGAGCAAAGATGACCACTCCACGCCTCACTTTAGACCTGGCCTTATATAGAGCTGAAAGGCTCTATAAACAAACTAGAAAAAATTCAAAGGATAAAAAAGAAAGAGTGTCCATGTGGTGCCCAAACATGGACATGTCGTATGGTCGGACAGAAAGTCTAGTTCATTGATCTACCTCTGGGTAAGAACGGAAAAGCTCATCTCTTGTAATTGAGACTCTAACGACGACACTGACAGATTCTATTACTTTGGGAGATATTATAACTGGTAGATAACTAGACTTCTCACACTAAAATAACTTACGATAAAGTAGTAAGTCAATCACAGTTTGATATACGTCTTGTTTTTACTGTTCTGACGACGGTGAAAGAAATAGAGCAGGGCTTAGACGAACTTAATTGACAGAGCCAACAGTGGTGAATCTATATTTAAGGACACATTATCAAATGTTTTCATGGTTAGCTATTAAATGTTAAAGAGTGTTAGGTGAGAAATGTCATTATTCATTAGTCTAAGTGTAGGCCCTACATATTATGACGCGTGAGCGCACATGACTGTGAATGTTCATGACTCGAGGTGTACAGGACTGGGTGTTTGCAGGATTAGTTTTGCACAGATCACAGAACACGTGGTGTACCAGGGCTAGGGGTATAGACTGCAGGACTAGGATTCGGTGTGGTCGTGAACAATTGCCCTTTAGGCATAGTTTAAAATGCATGCTTTTACACGTGTAACTCTTGTTCACTTTTATGGTCCACTGAATGTAGGCCTACAATAACAGATTTTTCATCTGTAGCAGTTACATTTTTTCTACGTTCAGCTTTTTGGTACAACTAGCACTTTTGATAAGAGTTTCTCGCAAATGAAAACAACAAAATAGTCGCACGACACTTCAACCTTCAACCGCCTGTGTGAATCTTAAAGTGGCCACCGAGGGCTACTCATCCTTGAACTTCAGAGTTGTCGCTTTTGAGCTGCGTCTTTTTGGTTCTTAGGCCAAAGCTCTGGTTATTATTTTGCTGCACCATAAAGAACGATCAGACTCTCACAGCCGTTGACTGTTGATATTTCAAAATGTTTCATAGAAGCCTTCTGGGTGTCTTTAAATCGCCTCTTTTGTCCACCACGGGGGCGCTTTTCTTTTTGAGTCTCTCCATAGAATAACTTCCTGCTGTCGTTCATCTGGCATGCAAACAACGTGGCCGGCCCATCTAAGCTGAGTCATTAAAATTACCTAGCATTGTGTGTTTACTGGAAAGGCGAGCACATCTGTATCCGGCACTTTAACCTGCCTCTTAATTTTTCATCAGCTTTTTAAAGGCAGCTAAGATGGAAGCGGTTCAGTTTCGTGGTGGCTGTCCAGGTCTCTCGGACGTATAGCTGGGTAGGGAGAAAGACTTTCAATTGGTTGCTAGCTTTATGCCACTTCGATCCCAGACTTTGGACTGGAGTCTTCCAACAGATCTAGGCCTACTGTCTCTGGCGATTCTGGTGTTTATTACATTATCTTTTTGGACTGCGTGTGAGAGGGTTCTACCAAGGGATGTGAAAATGTTAACGTTGTTGTGCTTCTGACCATTGACCGTATTGGATGGCTCGGTAGGTCTATATTCACCATCAGTCACGGGTAGGCTGGCACAGAACCTTCGTCTTTCTTGGTGGAGATGGTGATGCCGAAGTTCGTGCATGCTGTCGAGAATAGGACCATGAAGTGCTGCACGCTGAATGAATTAAAAACCATAGGCCTACTTTTGCAGACCTATCAAAAGGTTGCTAACCCCTACGGTATAGAGATAAGCTTATATGTAGGGCCTAGGCTAGCCTACTATTGTAATCATCATCGGGAGCGGGTTTTGTCTTAAACTTGTCCTAAACGATGATAACCTAAGCTTCTTTCTTAATTTTTTTTTAAACAATTGTAGCAACACATTTTTAAAAGATAGCCAGTCATGGAGTCGAAAGAAATATACCCGTATCACCGGGCGTATCCTATCTAATCTAAAGCTTAGTTTAAATTTCGTTATGACTTATGACTGTCCGTTTGCCTATGGTATGTGAAAATCCGACTTTTTATGTTGTTTTTTCTGGTCGTAAAAACTGTTCCGTGGATTGGCAAACATTCCGGAGGGTAGGTATGTATCAGTCGTATTTTTTGTAATTAATAAAAAAAAAATATATACGACGCTTTATTTTTTTAATAAACTTAACAACTTTACATTAATTTTTTGGCGTTTTTTTTTTGTCTTCATTTGTGTTGTATATTATTTGAATGTGTCTAAAAATAGGTTACGTTTCACACACGAAATAAAAATTAAAAGACATGATGTGACTCTCTTGAAAACTGAACTGACACATTTCAAAATATCTTTTCTTTTAACGTACGAAATTTCATCAATAAATTCCGCCTAACTCTTATTCAATTTTGTCTAACACTAATGCATATCGCTTTCAACATTCACGCACCAATTATGCCATTTTGGGAAGTGGGTCACGTGACCATTTTCTTAAATGGAGATTGGTTAAATCTGCCAACTAACCTGCGGATATTCGCAATGTTGTAGAACAATTAATTATCTTTTATTAACACTGTAGTTAGGCTATGTCTCAAACTCTTTTATTTTATTATATATAATTATTAATTTTTCATAGTTTGTTGTAAATCTGACCTTCTGACAGATTCTAATTAAACTATTTAATTAAAATATCACAGAAAATACGTCTTGCCATATAAATATAAGTATAAGGCCGACTCTTAGTCTTAGAACAACTCACACTATCACTAGAATATGCTTGCATTTATACATCTAACTATAACATGGACTGCCTGCGATACTCAGCTCCACTTAGCATAGCTTTGTGAAACAGGGTAGGCCAGACAAACTGTCTGGCTGTGACGATGAAGACCAACCGTCCAAGCCGGGAAGGGGGGGGGGAATATGGCAACGTAATACCTAATAGAAGAAAAGGTGTCAAGAGGTGGGCATTTATGTCAACGGTTGTTGAAAAAAGGAGGGGGGGGGGGGGTTCTACTGTAGGGGACTAGGCCTACAGTTTCTACAAGCAGAATAAAGGGGGAAGGAGGGGCGGGGGCATTTTTTTTTATTTCTTCATGGTGAATGGAGGTTGAGACAGGGTGGGGTTAGGCTAAAACACTGAACAGGGGGAGGTTGGAGAGAGGATCACTTTTTTAAAAACGAACTTTTAATATTACAAGAACTGGTGGTTGACCAAAGGAATGCGGGGGGGGGGGGGAGTTCAGGGCACGGGGGGGGGGGGGGGGCGAGTTCAGGGCAATGGAATATCAGTGCATAAAAAGTAGGAGAGGGATGAAAAAAGGTTAGTAGAGAGGGGAATCAACTCATTTTATTTGCTCACAGATTCTAAGTTCCCAATTGTTTGTTTTAATTTGGTAAAGAAAAATGCATAAAGTTTTGACTGTTTGATTCAATATTTACCTATCTTACAATTGTAAAATCCCATTGCCTATTTCATTTTAAAATTATTATTCTGGTTTGAAAAGAATGCATAAAACACAATTTATAAATTTAACAAAAGAAATGGGGTTAGGTTTGACAAAAAAAAAAAAAGGGGGGGGGGTAGTTAAAAATTGTAATTAAATTTTGACTGTTTAAAAAAAATTTGTACAACTAGGCCTACTTACCTTGTAATATCCTTTTTAAAACTGATTTGTCTACACATGTATAGCCCTTAATTAAGGGCTTTTAATTTGATACCCATATTGTTATTTTGGTAAAAAACTGACAAAGTTATGACTGTTTGAGTGAACAATATACGCATCATGAAATATCCAATTTCATTCGAATTTCATGTAATAAAAATAAATAAGAATCCCTTGTTTGCTGATTAATGTATATAAATATGGCCCTTTGCTTGGCCTTTAATTTGATACCCATATTGTGTATTTTGGTAAAAAATTGACAAAGTTATGACTGTTTTAGTGAACAATGTAGGCCCTACGCATCATGAAATATCGAATTTCATCCAAATTTCACGTTATAAAAAAATAATAATAAGCACTTATTAATGGTTTTAACTATACATATATGGCCCTTTGTATGGCCTTTAATTTGATGCTCATTCTGTGCAACTTGGTACAAAATTGATAAAGTTATGACTGTTTGAGTTAAAAATTACTAGTAAGTGAGCTTCACTTTTCCTTCTTTGGCTTTGATACTGAAAATTCATCACTTAAAAATTCATAACTTTTTTATTTCTGATCCGATTTTAATAAATGATATACCATTGGAATATTCTCCCCGAGCCCTTTCCAGTGATATATGACATGTTATTATACAGTCATTTTAAAATTTTCTTGTCACATACGGGCGCGGGGCGGCCGTCAACATTTTTATAAAGTGTATTTTAGAAGCAAGTAATCGAACACCACTGAAAACTTGAGTTTTGATTGTGTAGCAAATAAAATTATCATGAACTTTTTAAAAAGTATCAGATTAAAACTAATCTTTACATCTATTTAAAATAAAAATAAAAAATTTGCCGAAACCCGGGATCGAACCAGGGACCTTTAGATCTTCAGTCTAACGCTCTCCCAACTGAGCTATTTCGGCTTACAGAACTGGTAAAAATTTACATCCTATTTATAGATAAACAAAAATGCATTTCTGCCGCGATAACATAGATATATAAGATAGGTAAATAGTTGATTACAAGTAAAATCTGGCTTACTCATTAAAAAAAAATCTTACACTTTTAGGCATTGGGCTTTAGTTTACGCCTAAAATATATTAAACTAATTTGTATTTATAACCAAATTAACAAATTATAAATCAATATTTTCGATTTTTAAATATCTTTATTTTTCTTCGGAGAATAAATAAATAAAAAACTGGAGAATATTTCCCATATTGGCATATTTAAGAATATTTTTGTTGTTCTATTCAAATCTAGTCTAGATCTTATCTTATCTTATACATTACAGACGCTCCTTCCATAAAGAAGACTATTGCGTCCTACGCTCATCCGTGGTCCGAGTCTAGTCTTGCATTTTTATTAATGTTTTAAATGATGTTAGGTTATTGGTTTTCCTGGTTTGTTCAGGCAACCCATTCCATGCCCGAATGCCACTCGGGAAGAAAGAGTACTTATATGCATTTGTTCTCGCATAAGGGACAAGGAAGGTGTTTTTGTCTTTATGTTTATCTGAGCTTTGCAACAGATTGTTATTGGGTTGTATTTCTAAATTAGAGTTTAATGCCTTATGTATTATTACTACTTTACTCTTTGCCCTTCTGTCCTCTAGTGTTTCTAGGTTTAGTGATTTGACTAATGGTGTTACTCTTGTCAATTGGGAATATTCACTAGTTATAAACCTTGCAGCTCTTTTTTGAATTTGTTCTAATTTTTTAATGTTTTCTTTAGTTGATGGGTCCCATACAGATCCTGCATATTCTAGTATAGGCCTAACTAATGTGAGATAGCATTTTAGTTTTATATTCTTATTACATTTGTAAAAGTTCCTTTTTATGAATCCTAATGTTTTGTTTGATTTTTTAATTACTTCATCAATGTGAGGGTTCCAAGATAACTTATCATTTATTATTACTCCTAGATACTTAGCATTGCTAGTTTGAGTTAGTTCTTTACCATGAATGAAGTAGTTTGTTATTATTTGTTTCTTTTTCTTGGATACCCTTATTAGTTGGCATTTTTCTGGGTGAAAAGACATACTCCAGTTTGATTCCCATTTTTGTAGTTCATCTAGGTCTTTTTGTAAAAGTTCACTATCTTTTCCTGTCTTTATTATTCTATAAATTATGCAATCATCAGCAAATAATCTTACTTTTGTGCCTGTGTTGATGCAATTTGGCAGATCATTAATGTAAATTAGAAATAGTAGGGGCCCTAGAACAGTTCCTTGTGGAACTCCTGAGTTTACTGTTATTGGTGATGACTTAGAGCCATTTATTATCACTGTTTGTTCTCTGCCTATAAGAAAGTCCTGAATCCACTGATGTAAGGGACCAGAGATGCCAAAGTATTTAAGTTTTTTAAGAAGACTAGAATGATGAACTTTATCAAATGCTTTTGAAAAAAGATCTATTAGCTTTGACTTCAAATGTCAAATATAATTATATATTCAGATAAAATATAATTTTTGATTGAGGTTCATTCATTATTCATTAGTTCATAGTAGTCCATTAATTCATTAATTTATCTTGAACTCAGCACTCAGCAACTGCCGACTGTCAATAATGTAAAACTTTTTCAAGCAATCTTTCTCCCTTTATGAGGACTTAATTAAATGTTAAATGGTGTAGCATGCTTAACTGGCATGCGGAAAAGGATGTCGACTGTCGACAAAAAGCTACTATATTTTGAATTCGTGCGAAGAAGATCTATTCAGCAGCAGTCAGTGTTGATCTTTTTATTTGTAAAAAAAAAATGAGTATACGATATGAAAAACAGTGATTACAATTTTTAAAAACAGAAAACAAAATTAGGCATACATTACAGTTACACATACGCTTGTACTCTCGAAAATGTCGGATAGTGATCCACCCGAAAGAGATATGAAGGTAAGCCTTCTATGATGATGATCACGATTATGAAACTGAAAATGAATCTCACCCATTGACCATTGCATTGACATTCCTGATTCCACCATAAGCCCATAGCCATAGCTATAACTATAACATTCATATTCATAGCCATGGAATAACTCGTATTTAGTTTTTTATTTCAAACAAGAATTTCATTTTCTTTTTTAAATGTAGGCTAAACTAAATTTAATACAATCTTTAATATTCTTTTCATTTTATTACAAAAGTTACAAATAATGTGTGTAGCTTTTTATTTAGCCTAATGACCCTAATGGGCCATTAAATTCATTAGGCCTAATGGCTAATTTGGTCTAAAGTCTAAACTCTAAACTAATGATCTTAGTCATAGTCTTAGACCTTAGATCTAATAGATAAATAGATCAGAGTTAGAGATCATTTTAATATTCGGAGTGTCTGCGCGTCCGGCGACCCAAGTCACGTGACCAACCAAATTTTAAAAAAAGTACACGGCTACTGGCGCATGTTCAAGTTGCTTAATTACTATTTATTGTGTGATAACATCAAGGCATCTTGGCCTAGTGGTCAGTAGCGTGATCTGGCAACCGGAGTGTCGCAGGTTCGACTCCAGCTTTCTCCATCTTTTTTTTATTTTTATTTTTTAAAATTCAAATACAGTACAACGAGATATTTTTTAAAATTTCATTACGAGAATACCCTTTATTTATATATGTGGGTGGACATAATTTAATTCAAAGTATCAAAGAAATAAAAGATTCAACTGTTAGGCCTAATGTCTATTTCTTTAGAAAACATGTTAAATGTCATTATCAAACAATTTATAAAGTAGTTTAATAAAGTCATTAGTAAACATCTTGACTTGCGCTACAATTTCAATTACGATAAGCCATTCATTTAGCTTACTATGAATGTGGGTGGGCATAACAATCTCATTCAATGTATCCATTCAAAGTATTAAACTAATAATTAGACTATTAGGCATAATGCCAGTTTCTTTATAAATATTTTAATATCAATACGCTCTACGTCTCTCGTTTGTACTTGGGTAGTAAAATAACAAGCCCGCAAGAATAATATCTTCCATATTCCGAATGTGTCCGGCGGTCACGTGACGTGCTCGCCGGAAGAATATCTCCCGCAATATTTTGTCCGGTCGCCGGACGTATATCTCCCGCGCTATACGTCCGGTCGCCGGACGTATAGACACTGCCTTTAATATTTAGGCTATTGTAACAAAATAATTAAGGCAGGTTTCACAATAGACCTTTTTAGTTTGACCCCGGAAAAGAGGCGTGGTCTTGAGACTCACTGACATATATTTCTTTTGGGGGCACAAAGATTTTTGTTTCTTCTTTCCATATAGTCTAGTAGGCCTATAGTACTATAGTATTTTACTAAAGGTGTTGGAGGTTTTAATTTTATTATAGTTGTTTTTGAACTTTAAACCATAAAAACACATGGAGATCTTAAACTAAGAACCTAGGAAGGGAATTGTTAAAAAATAACGTTTAGAGCTTCTTTATTTTTTAAAGAAAATTTTTTTTAGACCTGGACTCTATGCTTTGGACTTGAACCTTAATATTATGGTCGATTCTATCGTGATCACTGTGTCATTACTTTTTGTTGAGTTTCTTCAATGTAAAAAAAAAATTTACGTTTAGAACTAGTTTTGTATAGAAAAAAAAATAATTAGGCCTATAATGCTTTTATTACTGTAGGCTATTCAAGCTATTGCTTAACTTAGCCCTAGACCTAGATCACTTGTTTTGATTAATAAAAAGGCAAATATAATTCTAGATATATTTCATGTTGAATGTTTGATAGAGACAGAAGCAAGAGCCGATGCATCTTCACGAATATAAAAACCATATCCATAGCAAATATTATGTTAAACTGTAAAAAAATATATATTGTTCGATTGTTCGTAGGAAGAGGCTAATATATATATAGGCCTATGTCGTATAGTCGGGCCTATGACCGTATGTCGGCGCAGGCCTATGGCCTATGTTTTCCATCTTGAATATGATAGGCCTATAGATATATAGATAGGCCCTATTGATATAGATATATAGGCCTATTCATATTGTGACTTATTGTCATTTCATTAGTCCTATGCATTAAATATTATTCAATAACAGGCCTATAACTAAAAATTCATTAAGAAAACATGCACCTGTTTGCAAATATCAAATATATAGCATAGCCTACCTTCATATTCGCTTAAGTATTTCATGCAATCGCAATCGGTTAATCAACACTTTTCTATAGTAGGCCTAAATAGTAAATAGTTTTAATTGTTTAATAGTGTAAACTGTTTAAGCTTATAACCTTTAGGCTACTATAAACTAATAGGTCTAGGATAGGCCTATTATAGTTAACTATATATATGATAGGCCGATTCGATATGCCTATATAGGCCTACTATATTAAATAATAGCTAGGCCTGTCCGGTAAGCCTATAAGCCATAAAAGCCTATATATATAATTTATATAGAGGCCTTTAGGCTTCTTTAGCCTATTATAATATATAGCCTAGGCCTATAGCTTGGTCTACTAATATGTTATAATAGGCTTAACTACTTCTACATACAATATTTTAACGATAAAACCCCAGAACAAGTCAAACAATAGCATATGCCTATGGGACATAGACCTAGGCCTTTTCAGAATCAAACTGTGATGAACTTAACTTTGACTTTTCAAGGTTCTTTTGTGACATCGAAATCGAACGATAAAAAGAATAATTCTATTGCTACAAATAATAACTTAATACAATATAGCCTACGTGTTAATACTTCAAAAGAAAGAAAGCTTTATAAATTTATAACTATGTAAAATTTTATTTGTATGCTTAAAGACGATTTACTGATCGCTCGACGTCAATATCTCAATAGCCTATGTAGGCCCTATTAACATGGTAACCATAGACGCATTAGGCCTAGAATGTATTATAAATGTTTTTTGGGTTAAAAACTGGTTAAAAACTGGTTCAAAAGGTAAAAGAAAAGTACAGTTCGCTCCCTAGCTTCTGGGTATAAAGTTTTTATGAAGTAGTTTTTTTTGTAAAATGAAAAGCTAATATAATTACGCCTAAAAACCACTAGGCCCCCAGTAAAATAACAAAGGCGAAGAAGGTTTTATTGACAACTTCTGCCCCCCACCTATTGCGCATGCGTATACATTGACTTTTTTTTTGAATAATTAATAAAATGAAAAGGTCTATAAGGTTTTCAAAAGTTCCCTTTTTAAACAAAATATATATTTTAAGCTTTGTCACTGTATTATATATCATTTTAAAGCCTAGAAACTGAGGAATCCGAATATGAAGGTTAGAAAGTCAGCCGACTTTCCAATGTTTTATAATTAATAATTTTAAGATCGGGAAATTCCGTCTGGCACAGTTTTGCCGGCACAAAAAAATACACGAGACTAAACAGCTGCAAAATATTATAAAAACGTACAATATTGTGTTTTTAAAATATTTTTATGAAAAATAAACTTATAATACTTGAAATATCATCATTTGTGTTGTGTTTTGTTATTAATTTAAAAAATTAACTAATAATTTTGCATCCTTAGGCCTTATGTCATTAGGCCTGGGATATGTGGTACCGGAAAAAACAACAACATGGCAACCATTTTGTACTTAAAACGTGGTTTTAGCGAAAAGCATGGAGAGATATTATTTTTATGTTTGAACAATTACAGTTCGCGTAAATTTAGTTTTAAAACATTTAATAATATTGCGATGTTAATGAAAATCATATAGAAGAACTTAAAAATAAAAAAAGCAATGCGTAAATAGCGTTTTACTGTAAATTATCGATAACGGCCGAGCATGCGGTCCTCGGCGGTATAACAAAACCCTAATGGGAACATAACAGTCAGACATGGGTAAAATAATTATATTAACCGAAAAACGCATTTTTAAAGTAAAAAAACGCGTCACATAGAACAAAATGCTATCCGATTGGATTTATATTTTAAAATTCACTTGAGCGCATTTTAAAATTAATGAAAAATCGATTCAACTTTTTCGGGGTAACGTAAGGTTCTCTTGACAGAACAAGTTTTTGTTATGTACACCCGATGGTTTTTAGCAAATAAAATAAAATTTGTGGCTGAATATTTAAAAATAATCCTGTTTTTATGAATTAATATATATTGGGATTAAATTTGGAAAGTTTTAGAAATCTACAATGACTTATCTATTTTTAGTTCGAGTTTTAGGCCCAGCCTAGGGAATAAAGAAAAAATTCCAGACGCGGTGTAAAAAAACTAAAAGATTTTAAAAATTGTTTTAAAAAAAAACAAACATATGTAACGACTTTCATTGCAAGTATAGCATATTATAACATATACATGAATGAAAAACATCCAGAAATCGCGTTAATTTTGCTTTTTAATACTTTTACTTAAAGCTTTTCAAGTAGGTACAAAAAAAGGGGAAATGGGATCTGCATGCTTTGTTACATTACACTGCATGAAAAATATAATAAACAACACTAAAATAAAATTAAAACTCACAATATTGATTTTGCTGATACTTTTATTACATATAAACACAAACAAGTAAAGAAAACAACATTTTGTACATACACTTTTTTTCTTCAAATATTCAAAAAAAGTTGACCATTTGGTGGCCATTTTGTGAAACCTGCCTTAACCTATTTATTGAGTTGCCTACTCAAATTGCGTTGTTAAAGTTAAATTATAATTAGGCCTATAAATTAAATTATATTTAGGCTAAAAAATGAAACCAGAAGGCAAGAAAAGGCTGTTTTGCTGTTTTCCACTAGGGCTAACTAGTTTAAATTAAGCCTAAAGGCCTAAATACTAAATTAAATGCACATTAAAAAAAACTAGGACTAGACTAGTCACAGTACAGGGAACTGTCTGTGACCAAGGAGCAGCAGATACCAATGGTCATGGGCATCATGGGCTCAATTTCAGGTGAAGGCTAGGATTGGTTCTAGGGTCTGGGTCTGGATTGTGTCCTTATTCTTTCACTCTCACATTTCCAAGTAACTTCCTCAACAACCATACACCTCCCCCTCCCTTTAAAAATGACACATATAGGCTAGTGAGGCTAATTACAGTTTCCACATTACTTTGTTAAAAAAAACTCAAACTTCTTCTTTTCTACACTGACAAATCTCATTGTGATTGTATGTGCTATAATGATAATAATGTGCTAAAACCAATTTTCAGCAACCACTTCAACTGAAATAATTATCTAGTTTAATAAAGTTATGTCCCCAGTTATCTTTATTTTTTGGTTTAGAAAATTTAAATCAATTAAAAATATTTTAAATAAAATCCTAACACAGTAACAGCTGGTTTGTGTGGAACTTGTAAATGAAAAGTGAATCACCTCTGTGATGGAATGAAATTCCAAACACAATCAAGCAAGCGGATAATATTGACATTTTTAAAACAATATTCAATTTATATTAAAAACATACTTATTTATTCAATTAATTTTAATAACATATGGTCTTGATGTAAAGTGCATTCGTAGACTAACTGTTATGAATAGTGCTAACTATATAAAATATGTTGTTTTATATTCAATTTTATATTTCACAAGCTAAATTCCCCGGCATTGGCCGGGAAATATTATATAGGCAAGTATATGAGCTACAGATAAACATTTCATAAACCACAATGAACAAAAAGATATAGGCTGGAAGTAATAATTTAAAAAATATAATTATTTACTGAAAACATTTAGGAAAGTCATTTTTTTAAAAAGTATGATCGGGTTAAAAGGGCAAGTCTTTTTATTAAACCAAAAGCTAAATTGGCCGGTGTTACTCAGGGGTAAAATACATAGGCTTAGGTAGGTCTAAAGCTACAGATACAAAATGTATAAACTACAGTACAGTGAACAAAAGCTAAATTGGCCGGTGTTACTCAGGGGTAAAATACATAGGCTTAGGTAGGTCTAAAGCTACAGATACAAAATGTATAAACTACAGTACAGTGAACAAAAGCTAAATTGGCCGGTGTTACTCAGGGGTAAAATACATAGGCTTAGGTAGGTCTAAAGCTACAGATACAAAATGTATAAACTACAGTACAGTGAACAAAAGCTAAATTGGCCGGTGTTACTCAGGGGTAAAATACATAGGCTTAGGTAGGTCTAAAGCTACAGATACAAAATGTATAAACTACAGTACAGTGAACAAAAGCTAAATTGGCCGGTGTTACTCAGGGGTAAAATACATAGGCTTAGGTAGGTCTAAAGCTACAGATACAAAATGTATAAACTACAGTACAGTGAACAAAAGCTAAATTGGCCGGTGTTACTCAGGGGTAAAATACATAGGCTTAGGTAGGTCTAAAGCTACAGATACAAAATGTATAAACTACAGTACAGTGAACAGAAAGCTAGAATAACTTTAAAAATAGAATTATTATTTATTTACTGAAAACATTTAAGAAATTATATTAAAATAAATATTGTAATTGGGTTTATAAAAGCATTTCTTTTTATTTTTAAAACAAAAAGGACTATCCCTGTGGATAAAGAATAAGAATCAAACACCCGTCTTCGGTATGCGTCTAAAATATAATTATTAGATTTTATTTACTGAAAACCTTTTAGGAAAGTTTTAAGTCCTAAAATCCTTACAATCTTTAAAAAAAATGTAATATTAATGGCAATTGTTTTAAAAAGTAGAAAAAAAATTAAGCAATTATTTGGGAATGAAATCCATATCGCCCGCATAGCAGTCGATGATGCTAACCACTACGCTTGGGAAACCACATGTTAAAAAGGGATCACAAAAGTAAGATATGAGACAATAAGGTCACATGTCTTTAAATAAATCAATTTTGTGTTAGACACACACACACACACACACACAAGCTTCTTTAGATATATATATATATATATATATATATAAATAGATGTTCCTGTGATTACTACTGTTTATATTCATTTTACTTGTACTAAAGGGTTTAAACATGTTAATTGATATACCCTGTCGTTTTGTCTTTAAATCTAGTTGAAAGTCTATCATTAGTGCACACAATTTTTGTATTTCTATGTTATCATTTAATGTTTTATTGTACCCACTAGTTTTTCTAGGTCTAGTTATTTAACTATTTGTGTTACTGACATTTGTGATAGTGAGCTTTTGATAAAGTTGGGAATTATTATACAATGTATTGCAAGTCAATATTAGAAGGCTGTTAATGAAAAACCTCCTTATATTTCACCTAAGTTTAAAACAATTTATCCATCTAGCAGAACTAGATGTCAAGTAGTCGTTAAATTCTACGCTTGGTCTCACGGCATCACAATAACATAACAGAAACATAGTTCGACTTAGGAATGTTTGGCAAGGACGATCTATAGGTTTGGAGAGAAGTTTAATGTGTAGGTGTAGGCTAGTACGGACTGTAAACACCAAGACTGGAGCTAGTGATAGTTGATATGTGTGCGACCGTGAGGGGGACTCTGCATGGACAAAGAGAGACAGAATCCAGCACGCTAATAAATCTAGTTAGACACTGACAGGTGTGGGATTTGGTGGGTTCGATGCAGAACTATTTAACGTAGGGACACTGAAAAATGTGTACAGAACTTGGACTTGTGGTCTGATGTTTGGATCACACCCAAGCCAAGTCAACTGTCCACAGACAGATGAGTGTTTTCTGACACGGGTGACGGCCCGTACCCAGACCCGTGCTGAGGCTCGTGACCCATAGTTCGATAGCGGTGGTGATCATAGCAACATGGCTGAGAGCGGTGGCCAGCTGGTGGCAAAGTGGCTGACTACTGGTGGCAAAAGGCCGGTGGCTGACGGTGGTTAACGTGACAGTGGCTTAGTAGTGACGTGTAGACGGCCGCGGTGTAGACTGGTTGCCGATGGCAGTTTGGTGTATCAGTACGTCAGTAGTGTGTCGGGTGGTGCGTCAGAGGAGAGGCAGTGTGATGCCGTAGAGGACCAAGCCAGTGGAGACGTGTGGCGTAGGCTATGATATTGTAACGGTTGTGTTTTGATAACATTCTTTTATATATTACATTTTCATATGCTAGAAAAAATCCTTTAGTATAGATAGAATGTTTTCCTTTGTGTTTATTATATAACAGTTTGATATTAGTTAGTGTTATATTATCTCTATCCTTAAAATCACTATTAATAAAATTAGAATAGTTTATAGTTCTCTTAATCAAACATCATGTGTTTGTTGTTTCATTTACGTATGTGTAAATGTTTTAATTGTATTTTATGCAATTATTAAGATCTGGGACCTTCCTAATTAAGCGAGCCATGACTATAACAATAAAGTAGTCATTTAATATATGTAATTTAATTATAGGGAGGTTTTTGACACTAGAGTCTAATCATAACTCAATTTAACAAGAACATTACATTTTATTCTTCTAGGATTTTGAATTTGTACAGCTGTGCAAGTTTCGTGTCAACACTTCAGAAAGTGCAGAATTGTTTGCAAAAAGAGGAAAGCTAGTCACTTGCTCTTCCAACTATGGACTCCTTTTTTATCGAACTCAATCAGGTATAAGCATCTTATACTTATACATCTTAAGTCCAGGGCCTAACAGTGTAAAGGGGGGGGGGGGGTAAGGGGTTTACTCTAAGATCAAAGATTAACCACAGCTCGGCATGCTGATAGGGCATCCCGCATATAAAGGGAACGGTCTCCGCAGTCACATGCACTACTCGTCTTCTCCCCACATGCAGATTCTCCCCCTCCTTCCCAATCATTAACGTGGTGACTCACTTGTATTAATGCACTGTTCCAGGGGAGCACAGATTTCAGGCTATTCAAGCCATCCAGGCACCAGGGCTTGGAGAGACAGACTGTTATACACATTGCGTCCTCCCCAAAAGTTTCGGGGCCTCTCGGCAGTGCAATGAATTCTCAAACGGACAACAGGGGCTATACTCTAAGCGTTATCCCACCGGTATACTCTTAAAGGAGCGTACCAGTGGTTTACACACTACATCACCATTGAGGTCCATGGGTACAGAAGCGGGTATAGCCATCAGATTGTAGTACATTATGAAACATTACTAATCACAAAGAACTAAACAGGACATGTAATATATATATATGTTTCTGGGAAAAATTATTACATGCCATTTCTTTATTTTACTTTTATTTTAACATTTATTAAAAACAATAAAGATTGTTCATTTGATATATTCATGGATAATATTGTTTTTAGCTTTTTAAAAAAAAAATTTGGTTGGTCAGTAATATTTTACATCACCTTATATTATTATGGTATTATCATTTCAGGTTTTAGTGTTGTAAGAACTCAAGAATTGATGAAAATTGATGAAGGGTTAGGTAAAGATAGGAGCAAAATCACGATAGATAATGTACCAGTGGATTTCAAAGTTGATTTTCAGTCGTCTCGCATCATTATCATGGATGTCAGCGGTGATGGACTATATCTTGCGGCTGTTGCTTTAGAATCAGGGAGAGTGTCAGTTCTTCTGTATGATATTCGCATCTTTGCTGATAAGGTAATGAATTTTCTTTTGTGACAAAACACATTTATTTGTAAAAAATCATTTTCTGTATGATATTCGCATCTTTGCTGATAAGGTAATGAATTTTCTTTTGTGACAAAACACATTTATTTGTAAAAAATCATTTTCTGTATGATATTCGCATCTTTGCTGATAAGGTAATGAATTTTCTTTTGTGACAAAACACATTTATTTGTAAAAAATCATTTTCTGTATGATATTCGCATCTTTGCTGATAAGGTAATGAATTTTCTTTTGTGACAAAACACATTTATTTGTAAAAAATCATTTTCTGTATGATATTCGCATCTTTGCTGATAAGGTAATGAATTTTCTTTTGTGACAAAACACATTTATTTGTAAAAAATCATTTTGTTTGGCTGTTGTTTTTTTCTAAGTCGATGTCCTAAGATCTGGTCACCATTTCTCAGCATTTTTTTTCTATCTTCTTTTGTAAAAGTATTTTTTGGTTTCTCTCACTCTTTTGACAGCTAGGCGGCTGAACCTCTTCCCCATTGAGGTCAATGTCAAACATATTGACACGTTTGAAAAATTTTAGTTTTAAAATGCTGTGATTTCATGCCTGCCAATCTTTTTTTGTTAAAGGAGTTAAGTGGTTTATTGGTTGATCGCTGCAAAAGACTTTGGGTATAACTCTTAGAACTCATTAGCCCAATGTTTTCATTCCCATCATAAAATGCCCAAATCCCCCTTGTCCTTCCAGCGCTGATGTGTACCTCACATAGTCTAGCGGAAAGTTAAAAGTGGCTGTCCAAAATAAATGTTCCTATGTATGTCAGTGTTTAAATTACCATTGAAAAGTCTGTCCTGCTTGGGTATAAGCCAAAAAAGCTATATGCTGAAGTGAAACAGAACTTCTTTCTCAATCTTTCTTATATTGAACAGCATACATTTTAATTTATTTATGTCAGAGTTAACATGGGCTGTAAAAGTTTAAGAACATTTGACAGAAAGATAGTTTGGGACATTTTGTAAATTTCCCTAAAATTGACAAAAAAAACAATGCATGAAAAATATTTAACATTTTAAGTCCTTACTTACTTATAATATAAAAGACTTATAAAAGATCCACAAAAAATTTGTTTTCAAAGCCCACTATATATCCTATCAGAAGATATTTCACATATAACAGTGTAAATTGCTTTGTGAATTTAATGTTATTTTGGGAATTTAAAAAAAATACAGAAACCTTTATGTAATTTTCCACCAATTATATATTTTTTTTCTTTCTGACTAGAATTCTCCTGCGACGCCATTTGCCACCATTCCACTAAATGTACCACCATCAGGGTCAGTGGTGGACCTGTCCTGGAACCCAGCTGTATACAGCATGCTGGCCGTGTGCACTTCAGATGGTATTGTCCAGCTGATTGATGTTGCTGATAAGCCCAAAGTGATAGCCAATCTACCTAACAGTGCGGGAGCCACATGTTGTGAGTCTTATGTAAATCACAGCATAATGGAATGGCTGGTTTTGGTTTGAATCCAAACTGTGATATTTTTTGCTTAAAAAAGCCTTTGGGGATGTCTTTCAGTCTAACGTTTCTTTAATTACGCCACTGGGAATTTACCTCAGTTGAATATTCCTTTCTTTGGGAAGTATTTGCCTTTGCAAATAATTACAAATAAAAACAAATATAAATTTTAATATTTGAAAAAATTTCAAACATTTTATTTTATCTGGACTAGATCAGATTTGCAAAAAAGTCCTAACTTCTGCCAGTCTCTATTGCTATTGATATAATAAGAACAAATGGGAAATATGGGGTGGGGGTATATTATTTAGAGAAAGAGCTTTGAATTTGATAGGGAAACTCGGGAGTTGCTGCTCTGTTTGTACCGGGATATGGCAAAAAGTATGTCCAAATACTTGGTACTATGTGAAAAATAATTTTTCTCTTAGACCCTAATTACTAATTGTAATTGTTCAGCATCAGCGGTGTAAACCACACCAACCCCACAGACAGGGGGACTACACCTGCCATGACCATTCAGTTTTGAAAAGAGACCTAATATCCTAATGCCTTATCTGATATGAACTCCACTTCTCTAAAGATATTATGAGCTGATATCATTGTCTTTGGGTTTGGAAAATAAAACTCACTGTGTTCTTAAGCCGGAGACACAGTACTGAGTAAGCTTTGTTGAAGTTTCGATTACACACAAACTTTTAGCCCTGTTTTATTTACACTCGGCATCAGTGATGAAATATTTTTGTTCCATCTAGCTTGATATATTTTTTGTTCCATCTAGTTTGCTGGAGCCCTAAAGGAAAGCAACTGTTGGTCGGTAAGAAGGATGGAACTCTATCACAGTATGACCACGGACTTGTTGAGAAAAAACTCTGGTCGAGCCCAAATATTTTGACAGTCCCCCATGCTGGTAGGTTTGGTATCCCTTTACAATGTGAACAGTGAATTAATTTACAAACTTGAGGTAACTGTTTTGTAAACACTTCTAGCTAATAGAACTATGAAGTGGGAGGGATATTAGTATAAGAATTTGTAAAGCAGAAAGAGATAAAATTTTAAAACATAAATAACACATAAATAATGTTAACATGGATAATATATTGCAATACATTTCCTTGAATATTACTCTCCTTACCTTGTAGAGGAGAATTAAACTTTTGTATAACTACCTATTCTCATCAAACAGTTCTGGATGTTGTTTGGCAGTCAACTCACACATTTATAGCCTCTTATCTGCCAGTGGGAGCTCAGTCTTCAGAACAACCCAGTGTCATTTTAACCTCAGCTAATGTAAGTCTAAAGCCATTACTTAACAATATTTTCTGGTCTCAATTTTCCTTCCAATATTTCTGGTATCAAGCTTCCTTGTTGTCTTTCAGTTTATCATTGACGTTGCAAAGTTATATTATTAACACAAATGTTATTTTAATACAAATTGTTGCTGTTTTGTTATTTAAAACAATTGATAAAAGTGTAAATCAACACCTACCATTATTCTCTTAAAAAGTATTAACTTGTCCTTATCCTTGTCAACAAACTGGACTTACCAGTTTCTGAGGCCACTGCATACATGGAGATTATATGGCCAGCATTTACATTCTCCAAGCTTTGTAGACCATAGGGCAACATCTGAGACCTATGAAAAGATCCTGGCCTTTTTTTAGCTGGGTTCTTATCAGAGACCTTAATTTAATTATTATCTAGCCCATAGACCACAGTGTCCTGTATTGAGCTTTTCTTCAAATTTTAAATTTCTTTCATTTTCAATTCAAATTTTGTCTGTACTAGCCCCAGTATGTAAAAGTGCTTACTTGTTTATCTCTTCCAGAAAGACAAAGTGACCCAAACCAATTTTTCTGATGTGTGTTTTGGTAATGGAGAAGAAAGAGAGCCTCAGTATTATTTCCACCAAGTCTTAAAATGGTGAGTCACACTAGTTTTAAGTGTTTACTAAGTTAGGGTTTCATGTTGTGTGTGTTGATCACACAGGAGGCATTCTTGTCAAAAACTGCATTTCAAACTCCCTTTTTATGGCTTTTTTGGGGGCTAAGTGTGATATTTTTCATAGGGTTCTCTATGGTCAGGTTTTTTAGTCCACTGTAAAGTATAAATAATGTCATTGAAGTCACAGACTTTATGTGGTGTAAATAGAAACTGCTCATGATATACAAAACATGGAAGTAGAGAAACTATTTGTGCTTTAAGTTCAATGTTGCCCGCAACTATTTTTGGTTCATCTAGTTTAAAAGATGAAGCCAATCACTCTTTAAAAATAATAAATACAAAACTCATTGTAATATTATACTATGAGCTTATGATGTTTTGACTTTGTGCTTCATTGTTTAGGGAAATGATTCTGATTGCTTCCAGCAATGCAACTGAGGCCACAGTCATTGGGAAAAATCTTGATGACAAGGTAATTTTTCATCTCTCTTTTCTGCTAATGTGGTGACCAAAAGAGTTGGCTATTGCGCTGCTTATACAATTTCATTAACTTTTCTTTAATGCCTGGTTGTTGAAGTTTCTTTTAATCATATGTTTGTTTCTTTTCTTAATAATTTGCTGAAACTTTTGTTTAACGGCTGTGGTATCTATTGTCTAAATAAAAGAAAAATGAAAAGTAAACAAACATATTTGTTAGTATTTTATCAATGTTAGAATTGATATTCTAGCAAGGGAGAATAAGGAATAAAATGAAAAGTAAACAAACATATTTGTTAGTATTTTATCAATGTTAGGATTGATATTCTAGCAAGGGAGAATAAGGAATAAAATAGAAAGGGAGCCATATAGAGCTGAGCCTGACCTATGACATCCAGTAAGGTAGCATGATGCTGTGACATCTTGGGTGAAATGCCGTGATTGGCTGAGAGTTGTAATGGTGTACTTATCATTATGTAACCTCCAAACAGATCAGCTGGGAGCACTGGAACCTGGAGGACTGTTCTAGAGCACAGCTTCCGCTGACCGCAGACCAGAGCGAGTCTTACCCTGCAGGCTTGACCGTTGACTACTCACCCATCAGACAGGTAGTACTGAGTAAGTCCTGTTGCAGTTTCTCACTGGCTAAAGTAAAATTTTAAATAAAAGACGGCTACATGCAGCACCCCCACAACCTCTTTGAAATTTGTTAGAAATTTGATATAAAGTTTTGATAAGAAAATTCATAAGAGTTTGACCAAAGGTTTGTTCCACCTCTTCTACCCAAACAGAAGCCCCCAAAAAAGCAGTAAAAATATTGGCTTTGTTACTGCAAGTTTCATTTCACTTTTATAATGATATGTAAAGTCTACGGAGAACAGTAAAGTAAAATCTTTGCTGTCATTGATGAATATGTTTGATGATTATATTGTTAAATGTGTTTTTTTTATTGTTTTCCAACAGATGAAAACAAGTGTCTCCCCCCATGTCCGGTGATGTACATACTGACCACTGATGGCATGCTAATGGGCTACTATCTGTTCTACAATCACAAAGATGCCCCACCTGCCACATCCCCTGCCCAGGTGCTGAGCTCAGTGGGTGCTAGGAGAGGAAGTATGTTCATTTTGTTGTGTTTTTATATGTATGAAAGAAATGCGGCCATTGGACCAAATTGATCATAGGGCCGGTGAAGCAGCTGTCACCACTTTCTGTGGCCATGACATACTTAGGACTGTGTGGTCAGCGCAATGCCCAACAGCCTTTACTTTACCCCCAGCTAATGTCAGGCACACATCAGAGCATGGTTAGACTCATGGACACCCTCTAGTCCCATGAACAAAGCCTTTACCAGGATTCAAACCCAGAACCTCCAGTACACCAGCATTTTTCTATGTATACTAATATGGAATGAACACATGGGAAAGCCTCTTAAGTTTGATGCCTAAACCTAAAGTCTGTAACACACATGAAGAAGAAAGTGATGTAAAATTCTAGAATAAAGTCATTCTTTATTTAGGAAATGTAAGTCAAAATGTATCAGCCTTGAATGTCTGGAGACAAATGAAAAGACAAAATGCTTGTGTATAGATTAGGTGGAGATTATCAGTGTATGTCCACTGGAAGATGGGTGTTTGGTAGGGAGAAATTGTTGCAAGGGGAGATTTTTCAGTTAAGTTTTGTGTTCCTGCCCATGATATTAGGTTGCTTTCAGGATGGCTACTGTACTGTTGCATCAATAAATAAAGCCCTGACCAATATTAATGTCACCCTGTTCATTGAAACTTGTGGCAAAACATTTGTTTTGTTTGTTTTTTCCGCAGCACCTGGATCCACAACGGCTGTATCTCAGCCCAAACAGCCAATCCTTGAAACGCCAAAGTCTACATCAGCATCTGTTCTCCCTGGGCAAACTTCAGCACCAACTCTCAACGTGTTTGGTGTCAACAAGCCAGCAGCAGCTAGCAGTTTTGGCGTGTCAATTTCAAATTTAAGTGGCTTTGGTGGGCAGACACAGTCTTCTAATATTTTTGGTGTGCAGACACCATCTTCTTCTTCAATTTTTGGTGCCCAGGCACAATCTTCTTCTATTTTTGGTGCCCAGACACCATCTTCATCTGCTTTTGGTGCCCAGACACCATCTTCATCTATTTTTGGTGCCCAGACACCATCTTCATCTGCTTTTGGTGCCCAGACACCATCTTCATCTGCTTTTGGTGCCCAGACACCATCTTCATCTATTTTTGGTGCCCAGACACCATCTTCATCTGCTTTTGGTGCCCAGACACAATCTTCATCTGCTTTTGGTGCCCAGACACCATCTTCATCTGCTTTTGGTGCCCAGACACCCTCTACTGTTTTTGGTGGGCCAGCAACAACATCAAGCATATTTGGCAAGGCAGCAGCGACTTCCTCTATTGGCTTTGGAGCACCAGCTTCAACGACGCCAGGACACAGCATATTCAGTGCCGCCACCCCCGCCGCAGCATCGTCCACCCCTGGTGCACCGAAATCTTCACTGGGTTTGTTTGGGTCGGCAGCTACATCTGCACCAGCAGCGCCTTCCCTGTTTGGAAATGTGGCCCCGGTGACAGCAACATCTGCGTTCTCTGCAGCCACTGACAGCGCTGCAACAACTGCTTCAACTGGTTTCTCATTCCCAGGACTTGGCTCCAAGGCCACTCCACCAACAAGTAAGTTTTCATAACCTATAAAAACTTTCGTGCTAGTCAAATCTCTTAGCTTGCTTTTTTTTGTATTGTCAACTGTATGTTCTATGAAAGTAAATTTCCAAAGTATTATTTTTGGATCAATAAAGTTAATATCATTCTAGTCTAGAGCTTTTACACATTTTTTCGTAAAGAAAAAGCATTTTATTTTTAATAGCTTTTAGTACATTTAATTTTGTCAAAACTTAATAAAACTTCACTAAAATTAAGGGAATGTTTGTAAATGTACACATTAATATATACTTTTTTTTTAGCGTGCTATATTTTATGATGTGATGTATGTATGTGTGTAACTGTTTTTTAAGTTTTCCTCCAAATATGAACTAAATTTTTGTACTATTCTATTTTAGCTACACCAAATTCAGCCAGTCGTCCTTTTATTTCTACAACTTCAGCACCATTTACTGTGACACCCACGGTAAATGAATCTATACATCAGAGAATTATTTTTATTTATTTGTAAAGATTAGAAAAATAATACTAAAACAGATGTTAATTTAATATCAATGAACTGAAAAAATAACTATAAATACTAAAAATTTATATTATGCATTCCTGTTTTTAAATAAAAGAGATAAAATCAAACCCAATAAGATATAGAAAAAAAACAACCAAAATTCAATTCGAATTTTATATAAAAATGTTTATACAATACTTAAATACATATCTCAATTCAATTGCAGTCACAGCAGCAGCTACCGGCATTCGGCCAATTGAAAACTACACCCCATGCTACACCATTCGGCACCTTACAGCCGACACCTGCCTCAGGAACACAGGGTTCATCTTTAAAGCACTTTCACCCTGACTCGGGCCAGGTGACACCCAAGACAGAAGGTGAGGCTTAAGAATAAATGTTCCTTAAAGTTATCTGTACTTTAGAGTTCCAATAACTGATAAATAAGTTGATGGTTATCTCATCTTCAATGGCTGATACATTTGTATTATACATATTTATGTATTATACATATAAAAGGACCTTGGCCTTGACCTAATATCCTGTTTATCGGAAGTATTTGCCCCAACAAATGATACACAGACTGGTTCAAAATGAGAAAAGTAAAACAAAAATATAGACCAATGAATGTTAAACATTTTATGGCATTATCTGGACTCAATCAGCAGGTTATCTTTAATATCTTTCTTCACCTTAGAATTTGTAAGGATTATTGGTGTATTAAAGAAAGTCTTGAGTTGGAAAGATTTAATAGTTCAATGAGGTGAGCGTCTAATGTATGTGTTGGTAAATAAGCTTTATGAGAGTACTTGGATATAGTCAGTTGACAGATGTCACATACATTTCTGTTTTGTAGATAAACATCTTAACTTGCTAAAATTGTACATTTTATATTATAATAGGGATGCTAAAAGCTTTTAACTAATTAATTAAAATGTATTTAAGAAGTTTGGTAAGCAAGGGAGGTAACATAGGTAATTTTAACCCTGATAAATCAGCTTCAGTTGTTCTTCTTTCAAAGAATCTTTTGTTTTTTTTCCTCTTAAAAGTTCACAACTTTATTTCATTGTTATCCAATTTTAAAAAATGATAATCAAATGGAATCCTCTCTTTAATATCCTTCTATTGGTAAATAGCACAATTGTTAACATTTATTTTGAAAATTTCAAGTCACATAATTAGCCTATGTCTAACCTCAAAAAAAGATAATAGGCCAATAGGCCTATAAATAAAGAGCCCTCTTATTTAATAAACAAAATAATTAAAGAGTAGTATTTAATAAGACCAATGATCACTTTTCTTTAACATCTCTACATAAGTACTTATCAATATGGTAATATTAGTTTTCATTAATAATAGTCTCTGTCACAATAGTTTGTGTATAATTATAATTATTATGTATTTTTGTTACGCTGCTCTAAATCTTCCTCATCAGTTGGAAAATCTCCCACATAACTAGCCTCTGTCTTCCTCATGGGTCCAGTGGGGGGTTGGCAGGTCTGTATGTGATTTTCCTTAGGGACTGATGTGATAACAGTTGATATGTGATCTTTCTGTAACATGGACCTGATTGAACTTGCTATGCTCATTGGAGAAGACATGGCTGTTTGCTAAACATTGCCTATACCAGACTCCTGTAAATAAATCAAGCATTTGCCTCAGGAAGAATAGTTGTTTCTTTGTACGTTGGAGTTACATGTTCCTACTTCGTTGAATTTTGTCTACACAGTTGAAAGATTCTGTTTCATAATTCCAATAACCAAATCCCAAGCTTGAATGACTTTCAAAAGCTAAATTAAATAGCAAATTATCTGGATTACACTCTATTTCATCTAAATGTATGCACCAATGTTGTTGTTTTTTCTGTCTTTGTTTTAAAAAGGTACTCTGCCTGCAGCTCATCCTTCAAATTTGTTTGGCGCCCAGCAAGCCCCGTCTGCCTTCACTGTGAAATCAAGCCCATCACAGCAACCTGCTCACTTCCCCACCAGCAGCTCTGGTCCTTCCATAAGTCAAGGGCAGATCAAGCCATCACCACAAGCGGGTTTGTTATTGTCTTATGTTTTACTTAGGCTCTTGTTTGTAATTTTTAAAAAGTAATATAAATTATTTCTCCTTTAATAGTTGTAGAATACAGGGCCAATCAATTCCAGGGGAAATTTTAATAGTTAATTCCAAAAAATGAATCGGGTCAGTTTTAAACCCATTGTATTATCTTAAAATGTTCTGTTAACGGTAGACCCAACCTATGCAGGACCAACTCAGCTACATCTCATCTGAAACTTGGCTAATTTGTGTTTTTTTTTATGAACACAAATATTTATCAAATTTATAGCCACATCCAACACACCTCAACCCACTACAAGTTTTTACCATTTTCTTCCTGTTTTAAAAGGGGAAGTAGGAGAGATGTGTGTTTATTTAAGAAATGTGCACTGTAAAGGGTTGATGGCAGATTTGAAGAGCATAACATTTATATTTGATTCTTTCTTCGTGTGTGGCAAAGAGACTGAATCTTCAGAAGGCTAATGCTAATTCATATAATGAATAATGCATGGATTTATAAGAAAAAGTTTGTCCTTAGGGTATTTATATTTAAATGTCTGTTGAATAGAGAATGTTTTGAAGAGAGAAGGAAACAGCCATTGATGTTGTTTCATTTATTTTTTGTTCCACCACAGCTCCACTATCACTGCAGACTGGTATGTCTAAGATCACACCAACTTCCCAGCCACTAAAACAAAACAGTTTGAATCTATCTGGTAAATTTTGTCAATATTATGGTGGTGGTGTTTTTTTTATACTTAGTTATAAGGAGTAAAGTATCTGTCTGACCTAATTGATCATAGGGCCGGTGAAGCAGCGTTCACAAGTTTCAGTGGCCACGGCATACTAGGGGATGTGTGGCCAGCACATTGCCCAGCCGCCTTTACTTTACCCCAACTAATGTCAGGTACCTATCAGAGCTGGGTAGACTCAGGGACATACTAGTTGATTGTGTGGCCAGCACATTGCCCAGCACATTGCCCAGCTGCCATTACTTTAACCCAACTAATGTCTGGTACCTATCAGAGCTGGGTAGACTAGGGGACATACTAGTTGATTGTGTGGCCAGCACATTGCCCAGCTGCCATTACTTTAACCCAACTAATGTCTGGTACCTATCAGAGCTGGGTAGACTCAGGGACATACTAGTTGATTGTGTGGCCAGCACATTGCCCAGCTGCCATTACTTTAACCCAACTAATGTCAGGTACCTATCAGAGCTGGGTAGACTCAAAGAGACCCTCGAGTCACCAGGATTGGAACATAGGACCTTCACAGTATGCCAGACGAACACGCTGTTGTAGCTTGTTTCCTTTAGTTATGCTTAGTTATAAGAAGAGATAAAGGCATCAACTTTCTTGGGATTAATTTGGAAAATTTTATTACTTTACGATTGTGAGCCTGTTTTATTGTTTTTTAACTCTACAATTGTGTTTTCAATGTAGAGTGTTATTAATGTAATTTTATTTTCCATAAATTGTTATACTTTTATAATTTTTTACTCAAGCGTTATAATTTGGTTGTTAGATAAATGTTAATCAAAGGCTGAAATTAGACATTTTCAACATGCATCTATCATTGAGATACAGTTGTGTTAATCTATTGCCCCCACTATTTTGTTCACAGCTGCACAGGGTAATAATGTTGAGGCAACTCTGGACAGCTCATTTACTCAGAACATTTTGGATGAAGTAAGCTCTTGTTGTTTATGTTTTTTTTAAAAATACAATAGTTGATGTGCATGCTTATTTCAGTTTTTAATCACAATGCTGGTTTCACGCTCCATTCTGTCCAGTCAACCTTCTATATGGATCATATGTAATAGTGTCAGCATCAGTCCAACTGATTTACAATTCTTCCAGTTGTCTCTCATTATTTCATCCAAATTTGGCTTCCTTTTCTTCAAGGGCTATTCTTTTGAATTTGTACTGCAAGAATCTAGGCACATGACCCTCATTCTGCTTGAGCAGTATCCTGTCTGACCAGATTGATCCATGGGGCTGGTGTTCATCAGTTTCTGTGGCCACAGCATACTAGTGGATTGTGTGGCCAGCACCATGCCCTCTCACCTTTAGTTTACCTCAACTAAAGTCAGGTACCCATTAGAGTAGAATTCAAATGCAGGACCTTTGGTACGCCAAATGAATGTGCTGCAGCTCAGCCACCACCGTGAGCCATATTCTTCTTGAGTCTTGACTCTAAATCCTTTAATCATTCTATTCAGGCACTCTTGAAGCACTACATGAATAATAAACCATCACTTCTACCATGTGTCAGACAGTAAAGTACAGAAAAGTAAAATCTGGCTGGACATTGCCCAAACCATGTAATCCCCCATGTATACTGTGGCCACAGAAACTCTGCTGAACACTGAATCACTAGTCCTGGATCCTTTTTTATTAATTTTTGAATGCTATCTAGAGATTAAAATAAAAGTCATGTCCTTTGTATTGTGATGAATGTCAATCCTTGTTTTTCATACAGATTGCAGACTTTGAGAAGGAATTGGGTGAACTTAGACATCGGTGCAGACAAAAGTTTTCAAGTGTTGGGACGTCCGAAGAGAAGGCCAGCCTGAGTAAAGACACTGAGGAACTGGTTAATTTTTTCAGAGAGATTAAGGAAACCACCAAGGTCTGTAACATTTCTTGATATTTCTTTCAATTACTTCAGCATTTCCCAAATTTTAATATCTTTTGGACCCAAGAGATTTTTATACTTCTACTTGTGTCCTGTGCGGCATGATGTCAGAGCAGCAGTGTGCTAGACAGGTGTACAGAATGTCTCAGATTCAAATTCTGGGTGTCTGCCTTGCTCTGATGGGTACCTAACATTAGTTGGGAAAGAGGTAAAGGCAAATGAGCATTGTACTGGCCGCACAACCCATTTGTATGCCCTGGCCATGGAAACTTGTGAAAGCTGCCTCATTGCCCCATGGATCAAATCAGTCGACTGGGATACTTTACTACTTGTGACCCTCTAACATTTTCATGGCCAAACTAGCTTATAAGTAACAAAACATATACGAGTTTCCACATTTTTTTCATATTTAATAAGGTGACATCTAAACTTGATGGATGCTATAATAATCAGGTTTAAATATCACAAAATGTCTGATTGTAAGCTTGTAAATTATAGACCTTGAAATAGCAGTTGTAGCCCAGTACAGGTCTTGACCCAGAATTGGGTGAAACTATGTACTATTTAAGGTAGAGTGGGACTGGTTGGACTAACATCAGAACCTTGGTTGGTTACTATTTTAAAAGTGCAAAGTTTTAATTCTATTATATACTTCAACCTGGACAGTTTTTATTATTAGGGTGTCTATCAATTCTGATGGAGTACCTGAGATCAGTTGGAAAAACCAGTAAAAGGCAGTTACTTATATAGCACTAACCACACAATTTCTTTGAATGTTATTAGGGTGTCTATCAATTCTGATGGAGTACCTGAGATCAGTTGGAAAAACCAGTAAAAGGCTGTTACTTATAGCACTAACCACACAATTTCTTTGAATGTTGCGCCCTTAAAAATGAGGTGAATTTTGCTTCACTGGCTCTGTGGTCTAGAATAGGGCGTTTGCAATCACGTGACAAAAAGCATGTGATTTGTGTTTACTTTCTGTAATGGTGTACAAGTAATAATGGCCGCTGTATTAATAAAGTTTCATATAGGCTCGAGCTTTTTTTAAATGATTTGTTGTGTTTTAAGTCTTATTAAGATTTAAGCTGTATTATGTATGTTAAATAAAATAGGCTATTTTAGTATTATCATAGACATAGATCATAGACGATGTGAGCCTAATAGTGACTTGACTAGATAGCCTATTCACCAACACTATCACTTGACATCGTAGCCTAGCCTACGAAACATTAAAAGTGTAGGCCTATACCTATAAAGTGAAATTGAAAGTGTAAATAGGTCTAGCCGGCCCTAGCCTAATCACATTAATCAATTAATCTACAGTACTACTATTTACCTCCTTTTTTTTGAGTAGGATAGCCAATATTCAGATGTGAATTTTGCACGATAAAGAAGTACTTCACTTTCACCACGTTACATTTGTACCTCAAGTGGGTTCTTATATTTACACAAATATGTCACTAAAAACCTAAGCCACGCCCACTGAGAACGCTCTATAGAATGAGAATGGTCAGAAAAGTATAATTTTGCTTTTGGCTCGGTAGCTTTTTTGGTATATCCAATTTTTTTTCCCCTTCTTTTTTGTCTTCTTCATTCAGGAGCAATTGAAAGAAGCTCAGGAACAGAGGAACTGCTGCTTCAACCTGTATGCTAGCATTGAATCATGCAAGATGGAATTTGAGCGATCCAAAGATTCTCACCACCAGAAGCTGCTGCAGGTAATTCTCTTTGTAATAAGTTGGACTTTTTTATTTTGTGGTGTTCACCCATTCAGTGCAATGTACCCCGCACACTTTGGGACAATGGCAATGAAATACATATTTTGTAACTGCATTAGTAAAAGAAGTATCCCAAGTATATCTGCTACTATTTTCTTTGTTGGAGCCTAGCCTCCATTTATTTTCACCTTGTGTCCCAGTATTTGTCAGTTTAAAAAAAAAATTTTAGTTTACGCCTAGGCCTTAAAGAATTTTTTCACCATTTGTCTTATTGTTCTATAATGTGTGTAGTTGTTTGTGTCTTTTCAAGAGCTGGGATCAGTGTGAAAACTATGTTTTTATGTTTGCTATCTTTTAGAGAGAATTGATTGTGTAGCGAGCACAATTCCTATAGGTCCATAGGGCAAGTGGATCATGGTTTCCATGACCATGACATACAATTGGATTGTGTGGCCAGCATAGCATTGTTAACCAACTCTTCTTTCCCCAAGATAATGTCAGACAGAGCTGGGTATATTCAGGGAAACGCTCCACTCCCAGTTGAAAAATCCCTGATGCATGTAGTTGGATTTGAACACTATGCCTTTGTGAAGTTGTTGGTGGTTGGCCAACATGCCCCAAACAAACGAAACTATTTTTGTAGTGTTGAAGTTATTTGTTTGTCAGAATCATGAACATCTGTTTGTTGAAACTATTTTCATGTCTTCTTTCTTTCTTGTCCCCCCTTCGTATGTGTAACCTGAGCAGAATAAAAAGTTGGATCCGTCCAGCAGCCAGAAGTTGAAAACCTTGCAGCAAATGTCCCAGTCCATTGAGTTCAGTTTGGAGGAAGTCAACCATGTCCTGGATGCCAAGTGGCAGGAACATTTGGACAAAAAGAAAAAAGAAGAAAGGTGAGTTGTTATTGTGTTTTACTTCTTGTTTTATTTCACTGCCCCTGAATGTTATGAGCCCACAAGGAACAGTGTAAATCGGGATATCCATCCATCCCTCTGGCTCTACAGCCCATGGAAGGCTCTGGCTTGCTGCTTCACCCATCTGCTTCTGGTTGAGCTGATGTTCCTTGCTAATCTTTTTAAAATAATGTCATAAGACTCCAAAGTGATTGAATTATAATTAAAAACAGTCAATAAAAAACTTTGTGACATATGCCTGTTCTGATATGTTGATCTTTAGAGAAGCAACATTTACTAGTTTCCTTAGCATATGATGGAATTGCATTGCCAGCACAGTGCCAGGCCGCTGTTACTGTCTTTAAGAAGTGTTTGACAACCATCAGATTTGTTGTGATTTGCTGTACATGTTTGTGAAACGAAGCCATTGCAGTTCGCCTACACTGTTTTGTTGCAGGCTGCGTACACCAACTGGAGACGCCATCTACAAGGCCATCAAGAACAACAACACTGTCATCATGTGTAACTGGGACAAGCTGAAGAAGCTGGAAGAGCAGTTCATGAACATCAAGCTGTACAGCAAGGCATCCAATAGAGATATTGAGTCCCTCAAACAGACTGTACTCAATGGGTAAGTCAAAGCCAAATACTTCAATGAGCCCATTGTAAAAGATGTAGTTAACCCTCTTATTAAAATTATCCTATTATTGAGTTGTAATAAACACCTTCAGTTCAAAGTCAAGAGAAAATTTCTTTCATTTTCAAATTTCTCTATTCAGTTCACTTTTCTATTTTTTCCAATCAATTAATTTAGAAGTTGAGAAGGTTAAAGAAAGTAAACATTGATGGGATGTCTTGGGTAAAAAGTAAACCCTCTTCATTTTTGTTCTGGCTTAGATATCTGTGAGTTTGTACACTTCAAGAGTATTGTTATTCCAGGGGGTTATAACTTAGTTGGACTTTGACTGGAGGTCCACATTTTTATTATGGCTTGGCACTCTGAATAATTTATTGAGAGAAATGTCATCAACATTCCTGACTGTTATAAGATTTCAATGAAATCCATACAAATCCACAGATGAAAACCATACTCTCTCCTCCCCCTCCTGTGTGTTTTTATACTAAATAAACTTTGTTGCAGTATGGTGAATTTTTTTAACATCAAGTAAATGTATAAAACTCCTCTAGGTGGAAAGAATTCTCACTATTTTATTTAATCCTATGTATTCAGGATACAATAGCTTACTATTAATTAGGGATTGGCCGGATATGATTTTTCACTATTTGCCAGATCCGGATAGTAGCCCCCCTAATATTCGCCGGATCCGGATATTTCCGGATGTCATTTCCACGAGTATGGGGTTGTACTTTAACAGTTTCTGATTAGAATTCAAAAGTATTTATTAAAGTATTTATTATTGAAGAGATAGAGAGTATCTGCAGTCTACAATGAAAGTCACAGATACTGTGTCAACTTCACCGATGGACATGTTACAACGTACAATGATCGAACTTTAACAAAGTTCTACGAACTGTAGTGTAGTGTGTACCAAGTGAACTGTGTACCGAATGTGTAGTTTATTATACAGGAAGTTGTGATCTATTAAAACAATACTAAACATTGATCTTTGGTTTCAGATGATTTTTTATCATATGCAATAAGTGAAATCTATATTTGTTATTAAATAATTGTTGTCGTTGTTAAATTAATTGTTGTAATATGCTATACGTCACTTCAGAATCTCGCTTATTCAGTATCTTTACCTACTTGACATAGACAAAATAACTACGTCAAGTAGGTAAAGATACTGAATACGCCAGATTCCAAAGTGACGTATACTTTGCATGGATTTTAATAACTTCATGATGTATTTTTAATGATTTAATTTTATCGATTTATTTGTTTATTATGTTTATTACCTAGTTATATGTACTGTTTATATATTTTATATTTCTTTATAAAATTTATACTACAGTATTACTTTATTTGTATTTGAACTTTGAAGTAATTCTTTACTATCGTGATATTCGGATCCTGCAAAAATCCGGCAGTGGTATTCGGTTAATCCGGATAGTGCCGAAAATCTCTATATCCGGCCCGGATATCCGGCATGCCGGATATCCGGCCAATCCCTACTATTAATGAACTTGTTCTTGTATGATAAATTATGTGATAGTGTGCGTGTATGTCTATTTTTTTAAGTATATTATTATTTCTGTGCTTGATTACAAATATTTGTTTTATATTGTTTAACATATGCTGAAAGACAAAACATCTGTAATCAAGACAAATTTCCATTTGTTTGGATCAATAAAGAAATCTTATCTCATCTTATTCACTAATGATTTAATTATCACACTATGATTCAACTTGTCGAGGACAGTTTTAAAGTTTAAACAATTGTGCTTCTTTTTTTTAAAACAATGTATATTCCACTAGTGAAAAACTGTCTCCGCTGAAGTCTATAGGAGATTCCGGTGAGACCTTGACATCTGCTGTGGCCAATGGGATGACACCGGAAAAGATTGCTAAGCTGAGAGAGTTTCTTTCTCACAGAAAAGTTCCCATGGTGAAATCATCAACCCCATGTGAGAACCACCATTTTTTTATTGTTATTATTTGTTCTTGCTATCTGACACTGGAAATGAGTTCTCTGCAGTAATCAAAATTTATAGACCATAGATTTTTTAAAGTAGCTTCTTAAAATAAACTATTGATTCACATTCACCAGATATTTGAAATATTATAACAATGAGTTAATCTTGAAGCCTTTAATTAACCATTTCAAAACTATGTTTACTTAACTGAAATTCATTTTTCTGCTTTATATTTAAAATCATGTCCTTTTTTTTTACATCTTAAAAAATATACCCCATAAATCTGTTTTGAAGTCATAAAATAATTTATAAAACATATTTTTTTTTTTAAAATAATTAGAAAATGCAATATCTGCTTTAGAAGTGAGAATTGCTTAATTTTTTGTAAGCAAGAGTTCTCCTAGATTTCATTTAAAAGATAATTATAATTTCTACATTTATTTTTCATGCATTATTTATAAACATTTATTGATTATTTTGTTCAAAGGTAACTTATCCATGTCAAGAATCATATCCCACAGTCCAGGCATAAGTCCATCTTTAGGGTCCAGCCCACACCAGCAACAGCAGCCTGGTGGCCAGAGAAAACATTTATTGGCGGAGCACCAACAAACCCCGACTGGACCTCCTGCATCTGGCCCCGTAACCCCATCAGATTTGTTCAGAACTCACGCTGGTTTGTGTTTAATGCTAACTTACAATTCTGATTAAATCTTTGGCGAACTTGACTTTTATTTTAGGTATAAAAAAACTAAGAATATAAAAAAATGTCAACTCTGCCAATATGAGCCAGATTTGTTACTCCTTGTGGAAATATATAAGTCTCATTTTTGAAAAGGTTAAAATTTCTTTATAATGCATGCCTGTCAAGTACTAAATGTTCTACATATACATGAAAAAGAATCTTGACTTAGACTATACATTTACAGACGTTCCTTCTAGATATAAGATCATTACATCCTATATCCAAAACTCCTGCAGGGCGGGCAGGGATTCGTCGGTGGCAGGGATAGAACCCGGGCCCTTTTGTTGAAAGTCCAGCGTACTAGCCGCAGGACCTGAATAAAAATGAAATAGCTATGACCAATCAAGTACTACAGAAAGTTTTCATAATTATTACAATGAAATGCACTCAGAATACAAAATAGACTACATCACTTTCAGCAGATTTTATAACTTTAAAATGGATTTTCTTTTAAAAATTGTTATTTTGTACTGCTTTTTAACAGAGAAAGTTTTTTGTAAAAGTTTTTGATGACTTTTTTTTTTCAATCAAAATATTGGAAGTAACAAAAGTAGCCCACACTGGTCCCATCAACAGTCAACAAAAACATTGTTACAGAACATTTTTGTTCTTTTATTGTAAATTACAAACTTGGCTGTTTAGGTTAATGCTTAGGTGTAATTACAAATTTGTAACTGTAAATTAAAATAAATTACAACAGTGTTACAACAATGACACACACAAATATAAAAAAAAAAAATCCCATCTAGAACTGTAGAAAAATATACCAGTCGTCTTACCTTTCTTGGGGTGTTTGCTGTTCGCCTGTTTGGTCCAAGCATGTTTTTTATTCCCCATTTAATTAACAAAATCTAGGAATTGACAATTTAAGCAAGAAAAAAAAACGGAATTTTAAAAAGTTTTATTTATTCTTTAAGTTTTTAAGAAGTTCCTGTAACAACAAAATCATTTTCACTCCACTAATGTAAAAGTAAAAATCTCAGTTGAATTCTTCAATTTTAAAGTTGGCAGGTTGGTTAAAATTAATACTACAACTTATATGTGTTGTATTAAAACTTTAAAAAAAAAAAATTTGACAGCTGTAAATGCTTTGAACAAATTTTTTTAGGACAAGGGACCAAGCCAGGGCCTGCTGTTGTAAAGGCTGAAGTGATATCCCCGAAGGTGAACGCTGGCGACGCACCAGTCTCTAAGGCCCTGCCTACATCTTTCTCAGGCGTGGCCTTCTTCAAGACACCTCCTCCGCAACCTGCTGCCGTGGCTAAGCCCCCGCGGGCTGGGCCCCTGACCTCAAAGCCTCCTTTAGGCTTGCCTGAAGCAGCAAGGGTGAGGATAACATTGAGCGTTCAGTTCTAAAGTTGCTACTAAAGCCATCAGGGAGACTCAACATAATTTAAGGCATAGAGACATAGACTACTTCAGAAGATGTAGTGCCAACTATAAAAAAAAAACATTGAGAAAAGATAAAGCTGTCTCGTTTATTGATTTAAAAATCTTAATTTGTATCTTTTTATTAAAAAACTTTTACATTTTGTAAGAAAAATAATTCTGAACTGTTTATATGAACACATTCTCACAAAATTGATCAATGTGTAGGCTAATGTTTAAAAAAGGGAAATTTCAGTTTGAGAAAGTTCTCCTTCAGTTTTGAACTTCTCCTCCACAGAGCATCACTTTTGCCACCGCCCCAGACAGCAGGGGAACAGGGCCCACTCCCCAGTCTGCTGATTATGAGGATGTCACGGATGACTATGATGAGGAGGAAGAAGAGGACTATGATGAGGAAGACAACGGCTATGAAGATGAGGATGAAGATGAAGAGGAGGTTGGCTATGATGAGCCCACTAGTGGTAATATACGCACAAAGTTCTTAGACTCAGTTTTATGTCTTGTCAACTTGTTATCTTTATTCATTGTCTTAATGCATTTCTTTACATATGTAACATAAGTTTTATGGGGCATGGTGGAGGAGCATGTGTTTGGCTGGCATATCCTAGGTCCTGGGTTCGAATACTGGTGAAGGCTAGGATTTGTTCCTGGGACTGGAGGGTGTCCCTGAGTCTACCCAGCTCTGATGGGTACCTGACATTAGTTGGGGTAAAGTAAAGGTGGCTAGGAATTTTGCTGGCCACACAATCCCCTAGTATGCCGTGGCCACAGAAACTGGTGGCCCTATAATCTGTTTACATAAGTTTTAGATTATACTGTCATGCCAATTGATGACCAAGGCAATTTTTTTTTTACTCCCTTTATTTTAAGTTGCAATGTCTGCAATCGTCCGTCAATCGTGGTGCAAAAATTGGCTTCGATTTTTCGACCACTTCCCATGGTCCGATCGAGCTGAAATTTGGACAGCAGATTTGGGGCGCCTAACAATACATCCTATCAAATTTTCAGTTAAAACGATTTAATAATACTACACTTATGACAATATTCATTTCTTAAAAGGAAAGTATAAGAAATATTTTGATTTTGCGTTAAAAATGCCTGTGTAACTTTTTATAGTTTTTCGGCGCAAAGCTAGAAAAAAAAATTATGCGTTAAGATTATTTTTAGAACAATTCATACTGAGTAAGGAGATATTTTTGAGATTTGCAACACAGATATTTTTCTTTGGGGTTTCATTTCCAGTAGTCAATCAATTGTTTAATTACATGATGGTAAACTTAGTTTGCAAATAAAGGGAGTATAATGAAAACTTCGTTTTTATGGTTTTCTTGTTTGTTATTGACATAATTCTAGTCCTTGTTACCCAAGCCATTGGGATGGATTATAATGGAGAAAATTTTTTTCTTATTAACTAGCTTCTAGTATTCTAGTAATATGTAATATATTACTAAGAAACACTGTTGAACCATATTCATTTAATCAGTCTCTCCTAGTGTGTGTTATTATTTGTGAGTTATTGTTTTTTTTCCCTTCATTGAGACATTAAATAGTGATATAACAGTGTGCTGTTTTAACTTTAAAATATAGAGTCTCATCCATGCCATGGCAAATGAATAAATAATGTGTACTGAAGAAAAAAAAGGGGATTAATTTGGGATTATTTGTGAGTTTTTTTGTTTTTTTTCCTTCATTGAGACATTAAATAGTGATATAACAGTGTGCTGTTTTAACTTTAAAATAGAGTCTCATCCATGCCATGGCAAATGAATAAATAATGTGTACTGAAGAAAAAATAGATGATTAATTTGCTCCTTTAAAATAGTCTAGTAAAGTCTAGTTTATAATTATAAAAGACATCTGAAATAAAATGTTATTGAACAAGATAGTGTGGAGAGTAAACATGGAAAGCATGCACCATCTTTAGTAAGAGAGGCATATAAGAAAAAAAAAACACATTTTCAGTGTGCTCAAAAAAAATTGTAACAATGTAAAAAAAATATATTGTGTCTCAATACTGTTTTTTCCTAATATATATTCTTCTTTGTTTTTGTTAAAGTGAATGGAGCTTCCTATACATTTGGTCAAACTCCTACATCTACTAAAACTGCTAGTGCAGGCAGTATATTTAAATTACCCCAGCCTGGTGGCCCACTGATTCAAGGTAGGTCCCGTGTCTTGATCATAGGCTATTGCTAAAATTGATGCAATATGTACATATATTATATCTGTGTTATATTTATCATTGAACAAAAATGTATAAAGATATAAAGAGTGGTGTAACACATAAGTTGACAATGTCATTTTAGAAAATCAGTTTATCTAATCATCTAAAATATTGCTTTCAGATAAGGTAATTATTTCTTAAGTAGTAGAGATGTTATTTATTATTTATTTGGTATTAATATTTTTGTTTTTTATTGAATATGGTAACAAACTGTGCTATTGTTTGTTTGTGTTTACAGGTAAACCCCCAACAGGACTGCCAGCTGTTAGTAAAGATTTATTCCAGTCCAAACTTTCATCATCTGACTCAGGTACTTATACACAACATTCTGTTTGCATTATTACACTGTTCATCTCTGAAAACTTGCCCATTGTATCTCTCTATAAGACCTAATTTTTGGGCTCATTCAAGTATTTTCATCTTGCATGTAGAGATCATACTATTTAGCATGATTATTTAATATTAAAATTATGAATTTCTAAAAAACTGCCAATTGTATGTCTGAAGGATTTGGTTTTGTGTTCAGTCCAGTTTATTTGTCCCCAATTTGGACACCTGGCTTGTCTCTACACTTTTTGTGGACTACAAAAAAATGGCTTTTTTAAATTCTTTTTCTGAAAAGTATATTAGATCTATACTTTCCTGTCATTAATTTATTTTTCTCAAGTCTGTAGTCTGTTTTTTGAAATGTTAAATTGAAAGGTACTTCATGCATGAAATGGATTTTTTAAAATGCACAATTTCTTCATCAAATTTTTTATGTCCATCTTAAGATAAGATAAGATTTTTTTATTGATCCAAACAAATAGAAATTTGTCTTGATTACAGATGTTTTGTCCTTCAGCATATTTTAAACAAAATAAAATAATTATTTGTAATTTGTATACAAGCACAGAAATATACTTATAAAATAGACAAGCGCACACACATTCACACAATTTAACATAAAAGAAAAAAGTTCATTAGTAGTCATCCACTGTATTCTGGCTGACTGAACTCTTGACGATATATTTATGGTAGATAGTATGGCCTGAGGCTGACGCGCAATAATTCGTCTGGTGTGCATATTCTTCTTTTGTTGTAAAACAGTTGGTATTGTAATATTGTTTGTTTATATAGATAGCCAGCCATCCAACTTTACTTTGCCACTGTTGACGGGTCTGTCTGAGCAAAGCAGATAAAATGTCCACAGTCATATTCCTCCTCTGCGGCCACATTTATTTCGCCTTGTTGGTGTGAAGACATGTTTATTTGTTGTCATTTGTATCCAAGATGGCGGTTCGTTCATTAGTATGGACACCAATGGTGTAAAATAGTTTCGTGTAAGGCGGTTCTTGACATAAAAGTTTTAGGAACAATAGTTTCCGTTATACAAACTACTCACATACTTTAAGCATATACAAATTAATCAATTCTGGCTTGATAAGATGGTAGAAAAGCTGAAAAACCGCACATCGTAATCAGGTCGCCTGCAGCGCAGCGCCCCGGAAGTGCAAATATAATGTTATCTTATCATCTGTTGTGCTCATAAACACCTGATTTGATTTAATTGGAACTTTTTGGGAAGGTTATTAATTGAAACCCAATAGTGGGGTAAAGTTTATCTGAATGTACAGGTGTCTGTGTTGCTGTATAACACAAAGTACTTCTAAATAATGCAGAGGCTAACATACATTTTAATTTTTTACTCCAGGTTTGCATGATTTTATAATTATTAAAACTTTTTGTTTATTTATTTTATCACTTTATAGCTTAATCTGCCATAGCCAAAGGAATAATATCACTAGACTATTGAGCAAACTATTTTATTTGGTTTCATTCTATTTTTTTGTCTGGGCAATGTACTAATCTAAAAATACATTTACAACCTTCTAAAATTTCAATATCCCATCATCATAGAGCTGAGAATATGTTGTTTTTTTTTAATTTCTCATGTGTATATGCCAAGCCTTCTACCTATACTTTTGTATCAGAAAACAACTAGGTCTAGAGGATGTTCTCTAATGGCTCTGTGCTTTTAATTACACTATAAATATCTCTCTATTCTCATTAATTTGTGTGTGTTCTTCTTCTTCATAATGCTGTGGAGACCCTGTTAGGGCAGAGGAAAGAGTCCACAATTTAACAAAACATTACATAAAAAACATCACAAACAACAATTATAAACAGATGACAGAGTGTCACTTAAGGTTTTTAGACCAGCCCTTCAGTGACAATTTGAAAGCCGGTACAGTAGGGGCAGTGATGGAGGCCTGGTCCAGGGTGTTTAACAGCCTAATGGTTGACGGAAAAAAAGAATGTTTGTAGACGTCGGTATGTGCATGTGGGACATGCAGCTTGAGCTGATGGATTCGACATATGAGTTCTGATTTCATAAACCTGTAGTCTCCATCATCTCAAAACACTAAAATGTAAAGGTGGTTGGTTAATTATCATTGACAAGGCCTGAAGTTGGCAATATATATTTAAATGTTGGCTAGTAGATATTCTCATAGTGTGAAATTGTTACCTTTGTGCAGAGAAATCTTCGCTAATAAGATCTAGCAGCAATGGGTTCAATGTGGCCAAGACCAATGAGCCTTCCACAAAGCCTGTGTTTGGTGGTGCTGTCACAGCTTCTAGCACAACTGCCGCTGCAGTTTTTGGCAGTAAAGTGAATCCTCAGCAAACATCAGGTAAATTGCCATTTTACAAAGTAGTTTCTTAAAAATTCATTGATTTTTTGAAATCTGTAGTTTTTATCAGAGACTTTAAGGAGTTTGCCCATACACCAGCTACAATGTGAGAACAAATCCAGCCCAGTACTTAGGCACCAATTCCATATTATATATAAATTAAAATTAAATTAAATCTGAGCTTATTGGAATGGATGGGACATGGTGGCCGAGCTGCAGCGAGTTTGACTGGCGACCCGAAGGTTCTGGGTTCAAATCCTGGTGGAGGCTAGCATTTATTCCCAGGACTTGAGGCTGTAACTGAATCTACCCATCTCTGATGGGTACCCAACATTAGTTGGGGTAAAGTAAAGGCGGCTGGGCATTGTGTTGGCCACACATCCCCTAGTATGCTGTGGCCACAGAAACTGGTGAATGCTGCTTCACCAGCCCTATGATCAGTTTGGTCCAAAGGGTACTTTACTTTTTTATTGGAATGAACGAAAATAGTTTCTTAGATAACAGTGTAAAAAAGTTTTTGCTAACTGATTTAGAATTACATCTGGGTTTATACAAATACATTTTTTATAATTTTTTTTAATACTTTTTTTTTACCATATTATCATATTATAATAGTACTTAAAAAATGAAAGTTGTATATTATCAATTGTTTAAACAAATTGTTTTGTTCATTACACCTTCAGGTTTTGCATTTGGTGGAACAGCCACATTTGGCCCGAAATTTAGCTTCTCATCCACTGGTGCTGCCACCACCTCAGTTTTTGGCTCGATCGCCACACCATCTAAAGATGTTGGCTTTTCTGACCTTAAGAGTAAGGGTGGTCAAACGGCTTCAGAGGGTGTGTCCAGCTCAGTACCAGGTAGGCAGCAGGGGTGGAAGGTTACCATTGCAACAGGAGCTTGCAGCCCTTAGTTTATAGCTAAGTCTGCCTACTTTAGACCAGGATTCATATGCAGCCTAATGTCACACTTTTTCTAAAGGTCATATCTAAATGAACAATGAGATTTTCAACTTAAATGTTCTAATGATAAAAAAAAAAAAGAATATTTCAATTGTAAGGCACACGTGCACATATGAATATTCACAACTAGCAAGTTTAACACCATTGGTTGAATCGCTAAGTTTAGAATCACTTCAGCAAAAAAAAGTGAAAATAATACATAAAGTTGTAAATATTAACTTGGAAATGCTGTACAATAATCTATTACAATAATAAGAAAAAAAATTGAAATAAAAACAATTTTCTTGTTCCGTTTGCAAGCGTTGGGAAACCAAAGAGGATGGGAGAGAGATAGGTCCAGATATTATTGCTTAGAAGAGGGTATTCCCCTTCATTAGGTCCTTAGAAATCAAAGGACGGTCCTGGGCTACTGACTTTCTTGGTCTTCTGGCACTTTGATCAGCTTCAGGACTACCAGATTGCACAAATACAGAGGCAATTGACCAAAACCAAGACACATTTTTTAGTGGGAACAATTTACAAAAATCATGCGTTTAATAGTACACTTAAAAATATTTTTATGATTTAAAATAATGTTTTGTTACTTTCTTTAATTGTCAATCACTTAACTTCTTAGGTATAAATCACAGTGGTAATAATTTGTGAATCTCATAAAAGTTGTAAATTATGGTATCAAGCATTGCTTCCAATAATTGACTTGATGCTTACACAAAATACTGTTCTGAAGTTATGAAAAATTTTTTTTTTCACCATCCTGCTCGTTTCAACGTACAGACAATAAACCTGCAGCTAGTTCCCCGGCCACTTCCACAACTCAAACCCAAGAAGCAGACAAGACTTCATCTGATGAGGGCCAGTTTAGCTTTGGGTCGGCCACAACAACAGGTAGCTTCCTTTTAGTTTAGCTTTGGGTCGGCCACAACAACAGGTAGCTTCCTTTTAGTTTAGCTTTGGGTCGGCCACAACAACAGGTAGCTTCCTTTTAGTTTAGCTTTGGGTCTGCCACAACAACAAGTAGCTTCCTTTTAGTTTAGCTTTGGGTCGGCCACAACAACAGGTAGCTTCCTTTTAGTTTAGCTTTGGGTCGGCCACAACAACAGGTAGCTTCCTTTTAGTTTAGCTTTGGGTCTGCCACAACAACAGGTAGCTTCCTTTTAGTTTAGCTTTGGGTCGGCCACAACAACAGGTAGCTTCCTTTTAGTTTAGCTTTGGGTCGGCCACAACAACAGGTAGCTTCCTTTTAGTTTAGCTTTGGGTCGGCCACAACAACAGGTAGCTTCCTTTTTTTTTTGTAGATGAATCCCTCCACCCAACTAGTTATATTTTTCCTACATCTATTTATCCAGTTGGCTCCCTTGGGGCACCACAGATGACATGAACAGCAGCATCCTCCATTCCCCCTGCCTCTCAGTTCTTCTCATTGCATTGCTCAGTTTTATTCCAGTCCACTCCCTGATGTTGTCCTCCCATCGTGTCCTTTATTTCTTTCTAACAGCACCAAAAAGAAAATAGTAATTAAAAAGTGCCTATATTTTGTTATACCAACTATATAAGCAAACTATATAAGCAAACTATGTATACCAACTACCGGTATATAAGCGAACTATGTGTACGTATTATTTAGGCTAACTTTTGAGATTGATTGAAATGCTCAATGACTTGCAGTTTTGTTTTAATAGTTATATATATTCAATTAATTCAATTAATAGTTAATTTTTGTTCCGCAATGTCATTTGATATTGTAACAGTGGGTCTGTCAATTTGTCATTTGTTTTCATAAGGTTTCCTTTTCTTTTACTGGTAAAAAATATAAAAACAAAAACTATAATTTACTGACTTTCTAAAAAATACAAACAATTATGGCATTTTTTTTATCCAGGTCCATCAACAACTTCATCAACTACCACTGGTAAGCCGACACTGGCTAGTGATAAGGCCGCAAGTGATCAATCATCTGAGGTGAATTCATTTTGCCCTATGGCATAATCTTATCTGATGAACTCAGTGTGTCAATCACACATTATTTCTTGCACTAATAGTTAGCAGAGTGAATGAGATTGGCTGGAACACCTTTGTGTGTGCATATTTGTTCTTTTATGTTTCAGGTAAATACAACGTCACCACAGGTAACTGCCACTCCAGTCTCTTCATCTTCACTACCAATATTTGGAGGCATGACTACATCAGTGTTTGGGGCACCAACATCTTCCTCACAAACATCCGCAGCATCAGTTTTTGGAAACGCTGCCTCAACTGCGCCATCCATCTTCTCCCCAAGCCAATCGACAATCTCGTCAGTTTTTGGTTTGGCCACAACGCCCGCACAGTCTTCAGTGTTTGGAAGCAGTGCCACGTCGACTACACCTGCTTCAGTCTTTGGAGGGTCAGCATATTCTACACCATCTGTCTTTGGAGGTAACACGACACAAGCTTCATCTGCATTCAGTGAAAAGGCTTCCACGCCAAGTATTTTTGGAGGGAATGCATCGACTGCGGCTTCGGTCTTTGGTACTGCCACTACAACAACATCCTCCTCTCCTTTTGGTGGCAGTAGTGTGACTGCAGCTTCATCTCCCTTTGGTCTCGGTAACACAACAGCCTCGTCACCATTTAGTAGTGGAAGCACTACAACACCTTCAACACTGTTTGGTTCTAGCACTGCCACCACATCTACACCCCTGTTTGGTTCTGGCACTGTTACAACCTCAGCACCACTGTTTGGTTCCAGCACTACAACAGCTTCAGCACCACTGTTTGGTTCCAACACTACTACAACTTCAGCACCACTGTTTGGTTCCAGCAATACACCTTCAGCACCACTGTTTGGTTCCAGCACTACTACAACTTCAGCACCACTGTTTGGTTCCAGCACTACAACACCTTCAGCACCACTGTTTGGTTCCAGCACTACGACACCTTCAGCACCACTGTTTGGTTCCAGCACTACTACAACTTCAGCACCACTGTTTGGTTCCAGCACTACTACAGCTTCAGCTTCATTGTTTGGTTCCGGCACTTCCACAACTTCAGCACCTCTGTTTGGTTCTGGCACAGCTACAACTTCAGCACCACTTTTTGGCACGGCAGCAACGCAGTCATCTTTGTTTGGTGCCGGCAGTACTCCAGCGCCATCATCTCCGTTCGGTGCTGGTGCCACCACAACATCATCTTCTCTGTTTGGTTCTGGCGCCTCAACAACGCCAGCATTTGGTAGTGTCAGTGTCAGCGGTGTCCCCCAGTCACCCTCAGTATTTGGTAACACAGGCTCAGTGTTTGGCCAAAGCAAGTCTGTGTTTGGTGGAGTCTCTGCAGATTCCACCTCCGCCTTTGGAAACTCAGGTATGTACTACTAGACTAGTGTTGTTCTTGTTTTTGCAGGATCAGATGGGAGGTTGGGTGGGGGAGCCCAACCACATGAAAGAATCAAATATGAACATCTTTTAACCACCGTAGACTAAAGGCACATGAAAGAGTTTAAACTGAACATTCATTCATTATAGCAATGGTCATATAAACAATAGTACTGAAAGAAGACTCTCCTCAATGTATCATTATAATAATATGTACAGTATGTGATAATAATTTATATGGGTGTTAAGTTTTCCCCCATTGTTTGTTTTAACTAAGAGGCATCCATAAGTCTACTCATCCCTGATGGGGGAAAAGTATAGCTTGATGGGAATTGTGTGATCTCTATAGTCTTGAAAACTTGCTAGATAAGCTTGGCCTCAAAACTTACTATTAATTCTTCTATTAAACATTTCTAGAACTCCATATTTAAAAAATAAAATACAACACCAGCATTGATATTTTGGTTGTTAAATCCAGGAAATAACAACAGCAGCGTGTTTGGAGGAACGGGCGGCTCTAGTGGTGGCCTGTTTGGCTCGGGCAGCGGAACATCCACGTCAACAAGTGGCACGAGCCTGTTTGGGTCTGGACCTGCAGCAGGTTTGTTTAAAAAGTATATAAATAAAAACCCAAAACATAAAAGAGCTTGATCAAAATTGTTTGCCTTTAGCTAAAAGTGTTTTAATTACATAAATATTAAGGGCATTTTTCATTTATTAGAACACTGTTTTAGCAACAGCACATTAAGACTGCCTATGCGATGGTCTTGGATTTATATCCTGGTTCTAAGCTTTTTTTTTTCCAAGACTCGAGGGTGTCCCAATGTCTACCCATCTCTGATAGTTAACTGACATAAGTTGGGGAAAGTAAGGATGACAAGCATTGTGTGCTACCTCACAATCCCATTGTATGCTATTGCCATGGAAACTGGTGAACTCCGCTTCACTAGTACTCCAGACCAAAATTATCTGAAAGGGATACTTTAAAACAAAATCATTATGGAAAAGTTAAAAGAGGTGGAAGCTCCACTATAAGTATTATAATAGTTACAATTGATATAATTGTTATGGATGTTGACATTGTCAAAGTACTTAGAGGTGTTAACATTGTAGAAGTATTAAAAGCTCTTTACAGTGTCACATAGTCCAAGCTTTTTACATCGACACTGTATTCAAAGCTATTTACATTGTCGCAGTATTTAAATATGTTTGCATTGTAGCAGTATTAAAAATTATTTACATTGTCGCATATTCAAAACTGTTTACATTGACACAGTATTCAAATCTGTTGCAGTGAAGTAAATACATATGATTAAATCACTGACCTTTGATAAGTACAGAAGTTGCAATAATTACAGAATTTGCTATAAGTACAGAATTTGCAATAATTACAGAATTTGCTATAAGTACAGAATTAGTATTAAAAAGCTCTCGCGTTCCTCAAGCAATCCAAAATGTAATTTAGTTTTAAAAATGTTCATCATTATTAGGTCCAACATTTGGTCAGACTTTTGGTTTTGGTCAGTCAACTAATCCAACATCTTCATCATCTGCCTTTGGTCAGTCATCATCATTTGGAGCATCAAGGTTTGTTCTCATTTGTTTACTCATTATTGTTTATTCCAACAGTAATTTTCTTATATTTATTTGTTTATTACCTTTCATTTGTATTTTTTTATCTGTTATCATCTTTTTTTTCCATTTATTCGTTCATGTGCCGCTGTTATCATTTCTCTTTTATTTTCTCATTCCCTCAATCTTTTTTAAAATCAAATTTCTCTATGGATGAATACCTTCATTTTTTTATATCTTCAGTTCTGGGGGCGGCTCTATGTTTGGTTTTGGCGGTCTTGGGGGGAAACCCTCTGAGGAGAAAGCCAAGCAGAATGTGTTTGGCACACCTCAAGTGTTTGGAAACTCCACTTCACAAACCAGCAGTAAGTCCATGGATGTTTCACACTTGGCACAAGTATATAACAATGCTGCTCAATGCAAAATTTTGTATCTTTGCTTTTAAACATAATTGTTTTTTTGGTACTAGTAGCATTGGCAGTGTCACCCACTTGATCAAATTAAATGCCCCCACCCTTATTAAAATAGAAAATGTGCATTCACTGTCAGACTCAAAAATATTGTTGAACATTGTAAAAGGTCAAAACATCCCAATATTATTTCAAAGTTGACACAATTTGGTCTAGGGGGAATTCCAGCATTCAATGCCTTGAGTGTTAAACTAAAAACTAGTGAAAATGTTCACTTGAGCTTCTATTCTGATAGTGTTTATTGTAGTGAATCTTTCTATGCTGATATTTTTAACATTATTTTAGAATAGTTTGGTGGTAGAGTTAGAGGGTGTTTATTGTAGCGAATCTTCTATGCTGATATTTTAACATCATTTTAGGTTTGTTTGGTGGTGGAGGGAGCAGTTCTTTTGGCGGATCGTCTTCATTCGCTGGAGGCACAGGCAGCAGTGGATTTGCCAGTAGCACTGGGGTAGCTGCCACAGGTTTCGGTGTTTCCACACAGCAGAGCACAGGAAGTAAGTTGTTTTAGTTTTAGAAGTTTGCTAGTTTGTAATGGAAACTTTTACTATTAACATTTGCTTAGGAACATATTGTACTGTTCAGAATTTAGTTTTTTTGGCTAATCCATGATGTACACATAAGACTTGATATATTATAAATAAATTTAAATAGTCTTGTCCAGTCTATTAAGCTTAAAGCCAAATGTTTTTACTTTTCAACTCTTACTGATTTTTTTTAAATTGACCATTTACTTTTGTTGAAAGTATTTCCCTTTGAATACAATTTCCTAAATCCTGTTCAAGCTCCTTCATAAAGTTTGTTTCAACATTTTTATTTCTTTGTGTTATTTGTTCTTTGTGTTCAATCCGTTACTTTTGTTTGCTTACTGTCATATCTACCCTCCTTCTATGTTCTACTTTGTTTTGTTTAAACCCAGGTTTTTAAAGACTGAATTCACCTTGCCCTTCACCACTCTTCTCTTTCAGCTCTTGGACAACCACCAGCCTTTGGGACTGCCCCTAGCTTTGGAAGCTCTACTGTGTTTGGCAGCAAGCCTGCTTTTGGTTCCAGCCCTGGGTTCGGCAGCGCTCCTGCGTTTGGGTCGTCTCCGGCTTTTGCAGGCTCATCTACTGGCCCTTCCTCTTCCTTTGGTTCACCATCCACGGGCGGTTTTGGCAGGTATGTCTACTTATCTCCATTATAAAAAACAAGTTAATGCCAAAGACACAAAGCAATGAGTTTACATGTTAATAGGTTGTTTAGTGATGTCCTATGATGCTATGTTTGCTTCATGAACTTGACTTGTAATGTCCTTGTCTTGGTTGCAGTTTTGCCAATGTTCAAGCGCCAACCTTCGGACAGCTGGCGCAAGGCTCACCCTCTTCTGCGTCCTCATTTGGTGGATTTGGCCAAGCCCCACCAAGCCAACCCTCAGTGTTTGGCGGAGGCTTTGGCTCAGCCCAGAGCTCCTTTGGTGGCAGTGGAGGAGGTTCCGTCTTTGGACAGTCTGCACCGAGTCCAGGGTTTGGCAACAGCCAGCCCCAAGGTAATGTCATGAATCTTATACATTGGTTTAATGAATGTATTCATATCCAAAAACTTAGTTCCTGCAAGCAACTTTTAGAAAGTATGTAATGTAGAATATATATTGTAATGTCTTTTTTTTACTGAGCACTGGAGAAGGTTAATTATTCACACAAGCTTCTTGTAGTAACAATAAAATGTTTTAGCGTCAACAGCCAGTACACAAGCTGAATCTCTGTTTTATCAATAGTATGTGCAGCCACTGAGAATTATCACAATTTTATTTCATTGAGCAGATTAATATGTCAACAAAACAAACAAAAGACAACCCATCATCAACCCTTTTAAAGTCCTTACGAAAGATTGTAGAAAAATACCCAAAGAGTGTAGAATAATACCTTATATACTCATGTATAGGTCAAACTATTTTACTTAAAATTTCAATAACACTCGACATAGTTTGGAAAAAGTTAAAAAAAACATCACTACTCTGTCATTAAGTTGCAACTATATCTCTTATCGGTGGTTGTTATGATGGAGAATTACTAGGCTATTGCCCAGGCCTACATTTTACATTAATAAGAAAACTGTTGTAGTTTTAGCTGCAAATATATCTTTATCTCACTGAAATTGAAATATTTTAGGTTTTCAGACCCCCACACCCTTTTCTTTTTAACTTTTGGACCGATTTTTAGGCCTACTGTCGAACCACAGCATAAGCCTTGGCGGCATTTTTTGTATTGATTGCAAATTACAATATGGAAAGAATCATTAACGTATAAAAGTCTATCTAGACATAATAAAGTAGGCATAAGTTTGTAAACTAGTAGCTATGTAGGTATAGACTATAGCCTACTAAGGCAGTGTTTAGCATTCCAAGAAAACCGCGTCATGTCTAAGCGATGCTTCAACAACTATGATGGGCCACTCGACACATTTCATGACATTTTGAAAAAAATTCTGCCCTAAAACTTTTTTTTTTTTAAATCTATATAGAAATAATGTGTGAATTGGCAATATTGTTTCATTTTTCCTTAGTTCAATGTGAGAGTTGAAAAAAATAGAAAGCTTTTTGTCAGTTGCGAAGAGAACAGATAAAAAGCCATCACTCACTGCTTATCAATTGTTTTGCTCAGTTACGTTTGAAATCATTCAATCATTACAAACAATGGTAATTAGAGCACTTGTATAGCGCGTAGAGCCATGACGGCCCCTCTAGTATAAAGAGAGCACTTCAAAAGACTTTTTGTGTGTTGACCTACTCTAGGGATAGGTACTTAAATGAAGACACAGATGCATTATAAAAACTTCAAATATGACTAATGGCTGTGTTGATCAGTTGTTAAAAATAAATGAAGCGCTGTCTTTGTGCATGATTGAAACCATTTTTTTAAGGAAAGTTTCCTAATTAAGGTGAATATTTAGTAACTTCTGTGTTTAAAAGGTATGAATTTTTAAAAAGTTAAAAGGCAGTGTAACTCCCTAAAAGTCAGGGTATGACTAATATGCAGGTCAATGACAACATACAAGAAAAATAATCCTAAACTAAGGGTGCGACCTATAAATGAGTATACATGGGTAAATATGCTAAGACAACAAAAACTGATTTTAAAGTACTTCTATGTTGCACTTTAACATGTTTTGATGATTTTGAAGGTTGAGCTAAGGACCCTTAGAATTTTAAATACATACTTGAAGACAGTGGGGGTAAATAATTTAAAAAATAAAAGTGACTCTGTACCTTTTTAAAATGAATTTCTCCAATGTTGCTGAATTTTTAAATATTTTAAACAAAAGAACAGTATTTCAATAAGCACATACCTATTATTAGATTGTATTTAAAATAGAAACAGGGTATTTGCTTTTATTTCATGTACTGAAATGGTTTTTGATGGTACTTTGGTAGTGATATATCCACAACCAAAGAAGCAAAAAAAATATTGGAACCAAAGACAGTTCATACATTTTTTTTAAAATATGACAGGAATATTAACTAATACAAAAAGAATATCATTAATTTTTATCAACCCTTTAGATCATGTTTAATGTTAAATTGATATATTATACCATTAAAAAAACTTGATTCCTTCTCTATTATTGCAGGTTTTGGGAACAATCCATCATTTGGGTAAGTTATTGCATTTTATTCCTCAATCCAGCTTTAGATATAATCATGTTTTAAAATGTACTTACATATACATTAAATTTTTTAAATGTATTTTCAATATTTTTGTAACTATAGGGTTGCCATGTACATTTTGAAAAATACTAAACACTTTTCCATCGTTCCCCACCTTTGTAAATTGCTAATGGGAAAGTTGGGTATATTGTTATACATGTCCCGTAAATCTTTTTATTTTACACTATATCAGACTGTAAGATTCAAAGTAGACACCTGCCAATTTTTTATATATCATAATTCATATTAGACATGATTTCTGATGTATTATTTGTTTGTTGGAGCTAATTTGTAAATATTGTTTTTACGTACAAAGGCACAAAAAATAATTCTTTGATAAGAAAATAATTTAGAAAAAAAAGCAACATAACATCCTTACTATAAAGTTGTTACTTTTTCTTTCAGTGGAAACCCAGCCTTCAGTTCATACAGAGGTTAAACTTTGACCTGAACATTTCATGACTAGTTTTCCCTTTCTTTTAAAATTTTGTCTCTTAATGTCCATTTTGCTTCTAAATTCCAAATGCATCACAAAAATTGCATCTGATATTGAGAAATGTTTGTTTCTCTTTTGATTTTCACCATCATGAGAAATCAAAAGAATATAATTCTTATTAAAACACTGAAAGCTAACTCTTTCAGGAAATGTTCTGAAAGTGTCTATAGACTCATGCTAATGAGTTATTCACAAATAAATTGTGGAAATAAAATTTAAAAGATAACAAAAAGTATACCGGTGTTTGTGTTGTTTTTGACTTTTTAATTTTTTTTTACAAGCTACATTGCCCGGCGTTGCCCGGGTGAAAGAAAAAAACAGGACTGTATAAGGTGCAGATAACAAATTTATAAATTACACTTAAAAGAAAGCTATAAATCTTAGATTTAAATTATTATTTTTTTTACTGAATACTTTTAGGAAAGTAAATAAATATTGTAATCGGGTGAAAAAAATAGGCAAGTATTTTTATTTAACAAAAATCTAAATTGCCCGTAGATTTACAATGTCTTTTGTTTTAAAAAGTTTGAAAAAAAAATTGTCGAAAATAAAAAAAAAGTATAGTCTAACTGGAGAATCGAACCCGGGTCGCCCGAATAGCAGTCCGCTACGTTTACCACTGAGCTAGCGAAGACATAAGATAAGATAAGATTGCTTTATTGATCCAAATGAATGGAAAATTGACTTGATTACATAAATTCCGTCTTTCAGCATACCTAAAACAATATTAAAGAACCATTTGTACTTAAACACAATAGACATTCACGCACACACTATCATACCATTTATCATACAAGAAAAAAATAGGCCTATTATTTAGGAGTCAGCTATTGAGCCATCGTATTTCCTGGCTGAAAGATGATTCTTTTGAAAAGTCTCACTGACAGTGGAACAAAAGAGTTCTTAAATCTCTCTGTTCTTGCCTTTATAGAAAGAAGCCGACCACTTCGACTAGATATTATGTAACTATCATGAAGCGGGTGTGCATGATCTTGGAGGATTTTATCAATCATAGACAGGCACCTTGAACTGAAAATATCCGCAAGAGATGGTAATTCTGTCTGTGTAGTACGAGAGGCTTTGTTTATTAGGCGGTCTATCCGATGTTTGTTCAATGTGGTGGTATTACCATACCAGCAGGTGATTGCAAAGGTTATGATGCTACCAACAGTCGCCGAGTAAAATAGATTCATAATGGTTTTCTCTATGTGAAATACTTTTAGTTTATTAAGACAGAAAAGTCGTTGGTGCATTTTCTTACAAAGGATTTGGCAGTGGTCAGACCAAGTCAGTTTGTCAGTAATTGTGACGCCAAGATATTTATATTGCGAGACTTGATCTATTATTTGGTTGTTTATGTGCAAATCAGTCAGCTTGTGTTTCTCCTTCCGGAAGTCTACAATCATTTCTTTCGTTTTTGTGATGTTCAATATCAGGTAGTTCTCTCCGCACCATTTGTAGAAATCTGTGGTCGTCCTGTGATAGAGACTGTCGTCACTGGAAACAAGGCCGACAATGGCTGTATCATCGGCGTATTTGATTACAGATACTGTATCGATTGCTGAACTTTGTCATTGGTGTAAATTGTGTATGTCTGAGTCTGATGTGAAAAATTATTAGATAGTAATAGTATATAGGTCTCTGCCTAAATATGTCAGTGATATCACGTGATTTCAAATTGACCAATGGGGACAAACAGTCTCATTTTATATATATAGATTGACCACTTGGCACACATATGGATAAGAATCACAGAAGCAGAAATGTAGGTCATGAACAAGATATTGTGGAGTATTTTTGTAGCCTTAAGAAGACTAAGATAGTATTTTTGTATGAAGAGTTTTTTTTTTATTTGTGTAATAATTTCTTTTTTCAGAAGCATGTCAAAGTTTGTGCTTCACATGTGTTTCAATTCAATCAACCAACATGCTAACATTATATAGGATTCATAAAAAGGAACTTTTACAAATGTAATAAGAATATAAAACTTTTAAAAACTAAAATGCTATCTCACATTAGTTAGGCCTATACTAGAATATGCAGCATCTGTATGGGACCCATCAACTAAAGAAAACATTAAAATATTAGAGCAAATTCAAAAAAGAGTTGCAAGGTTCATAACTAGTTAATATTCCCAATTAACAAGAGTAACACCATTAGTAAAATCACTAAACCTAGAAACACTAGAGGACAGAAGGGCAAAGAGTAAAGTAGTAATAATACATAAGGCATTAAACTCTAATTTAGAAATACAACACAATAACAACCTGTTGCAAAGCTCAGATAAACATAAAGACAAAAACACTTTCCTTGTCCCTTAGCCTATGCGAGAACAAATGCATATAAGTACTCTTACTTCCCGAGTGACATACCAGGAAAACCAATAACTTAACATCATTTAAAACATTAATAAAAATGCAAGACTAGACTCGGACCACGGATGAGCGTAGGACGCAATAATCTTCTCTATAGAAGGAGCGTCTGTAATTGTAATGTATAAGATAAGATATATCCAGGATTGTCCTCAGGGTAGGAAACATATTGAAACTATGAACGAAAAACCGACTCAAGATTGTACTTACATAAATCCTATTTCTTTAGATCGCCCCGACCATATGCAATAAAGGAATCACCAATAGAATTAGAAAGAAAACTGGTCTTATGCATTGGTCCTTTCTAAAAAATTTATAATGTCTAATCAAAGAAAGCAAAGACTTGAAAAAAAAATGTCTTCTTTGTATGAAATACTAAAAATATTTTTAAAAAATCGTCTTCCCAGTAATTGTGTAGCCATTTAGAATCACTGCCAGCTTTAGAAAATTATTTTTTTTTAAAGAAAAGTGAAACAATCAAAAGAGAATATTTGGAGGAAATAAAAGTTTTTGTTGCAACACTGCAATTCTATTCAACAAAAGCAGACAACTATGTTAGAAATAGTTTAAATTTATCATCCTTCCCCAGTACCCGTACGTAAATATCCACAAAATCTCAATGCAGAGCCATGATTTACTGATTGTGCATTTGATTTTCTTTTAGTAAGAGTACAAGAGACATCAGAAAGGGGTCATAAAGTTGTTAAATAATGATGGAGGAAATATCTTATCTTATAAGTTTACAGACGTTCCTTCTAGATAGAAGATTATTACGTCCACTAGGACCAAAATTCCTGCAGGGCGACAGGGATCCGTCGGTGGCAGGCTAGAACCCGCGACCTGTCAGTTGGTTTTTGGTTGACAGTCCGGCGAACTAACCGCTGGACCAGCCGGCTTCACCTTTTAGACGACATTGAGTGAAATGGATCAGGATTAATAGTATATGTCGATATTGGGACTGGAAATATAAATGACTCTTCTCCTGTGGCCAAAGAAGTTTTGGTGATTATGTCAGTAGCCATTAATGATAACTGGAGAGGACCATGCAGGTATTTTTTAGTCGATGTTCTGTCTGGAGAAGAAAGGTGCAATTTGATAAATGAATGTATTGTCGGACTTCATAAGACTGGTGTTATTGTAGCAACCCCTTTTTATAATATACCTGCATATAACTTGGCAATGATCCGTGCACTTGGTTGCAATATTGACCCATTCTCATCCCATATTTGACCATCATTTCAATACCATTGTGAGCCTTTGTAACTAAATAATATTATTTAGGATCCATGTCGCATGATAAAATTAGTCAGAAATTGTCTCGGTGACCTTAATACTTAAAATTTTGCATGATAGCTTTGCAATTCATGATCTACAACAAACAGAGGGTCTACGCCTGGGTAACAAATTGAAATCTGCACATATTGACTCATTATTGAGTGGCTTTAAGAAAAAATGAAAGTCAACATAGCTGCACAAACTCTTAGTGCCAGTGTGGCTGATGCACTAGTTTACTGCAGCAATATATTTTCAGACTGTTCTTCTTTAACGTTAAGCAAATTTATCAGAGTTTTTGATAGACATTTTGATGTACTAAAATGTTGGTGTTGCGCATACCTCTCACACAGTATTCGTAGGTTAAAGATCTGCTCAGTGGTACTACGTCTCTAACTGACGCCTGCCTGGTCTTCCTCAATGATTATTCCAGCATAAGGTCTGAGTCGGTTTAAACAATTTTTGAGCACGACCTTGCTTGGGTGGCTTAATAGGCTGTAGTTTTGGCATAGCTGTAGGTTGCCTTTCTTGGGGAGGGTGATGATGAGCGACTAAGTCCACGGTTTTCAGGCCTTTCCCGTTGCCATTGCAAATGTTCTTCTCCTGCTGTCAGCAGGGATGTTATCCACTCCTGCAGCTTTTGCTTTTTAGAGCGCTTGGACTGCTGCTTCCACTTCTGCACTGAGGATAAGGTAATTGTCATTTTCGATGGCTGGAGGGACATTTAAGATCTCTGGATTTATAGTGATATTGTCATTATACACTTCCGAGCAGTAGGCCTAATCTGTCCATCTTTTTAAGATGTCCGGTTCCACAGTCAGGTTTCTATTCTATCATCTTTATCTTGTATGGTGCTGCTACGCCAATGCTTAGTGGTGGTTAGTTCTTTCACTAATTAGTATGCTTTTTAGCTATTGTTCTTCCTTAAACAATGTTCAATGTCGTTGCTTTGTTCCTCAATCAAGTTCTTCTTTGCCCTTTTCATTTTGTATTTATTGACCTCTTCCTTGATTATTGTCTTTGTTTTCTTTAGTTGTCTTCGTTCGTCACATAGCTCCAGGATGTCTGATGTGATCCATGGTTTCTTGGTCGGTCACATAAGCTCCAGGATGTCTGATGTGATCCATGGTTTCTTGGTCGGTCACATAGCTCCAGGATGTCTGATGTGATCCATGGTTTCTTGGTCGGTCACATAAGCTCCAGGATGTCTGATGTGATCCATGGTTTCTTGGTCGGTCTATGTTTACCAAATATATCATGAGCTGTGTCTGTCACAACTGTGTTGAAGGTGTTGATCAGTGTGTCCATGTCCATATAGTCAGCATACAGACTATGATATTTATCACTACAAACTTTCCCACTATCGTTGCCTGGCAGGCTTCTGCTATGTTAGTGTCATGGGAAATGCTAGAGTTTGCCAGAATAAAAGATACGTGGAAAGACATGATCGCCTACGCCATCCGGCACGGCACCTTATGATGATGAGTGAACTAGATTCTCGATAAAGGTTTGTGGGGGGGGGGGGGGAGGGGCATCTGGAGTGAGCTTCTGTACCCATGAGCCTCAAAGTGGCGAAGTGTGAACACCACTGGTTCCCCGAGTCTGACCAGTGGGCTAATGCATGGGGCGAGCGGTCGCCGAGATGCTTCCACCCCCATCTTTATGGGTGCTGGAGAGAGGCGTGGTAACCTGAGCCGCAGGTCTGGAGGTTAATCGGCTCGTTCCGTTCTTCCATTTAAGGGCACTGTGACGGAGGTACCCCACTGCCCGATTTCTGGCGCCCCTGGAGGTGGGGCTGGTGCGACGTACGGAAAGGTATACATCTCCTGTCCTGTAAAAATGGCTGCTTTCAATTGTGGTCTTGAGGGGATGCGTTCGCTCTGGACGGCGGCATCCCGTATCAGACAAAACCCACTCGACCAACGCACAGTCAGCGTACATCGTTAACAGGAATACGAGGCAAGCCTTGGATGGCTCGAGGGGCGAGCAAATGTACGTTCGAAAATGGGGAATCCGAAAGGGGCAAGCCGCCTAGCACGCGACCGCCCTATAGACGACCAGCGTAGGATTAGCCTCGGACAGGATCTGCCTACTCATCAGGGCTGTGGAGTCGGTAGATAAATGTTCCGGAAATGCAAGGAAAGAATAAATATTTGATGATCAATAGCACATTTGTTTTTACCTTCCCTTTCTTTCCCCACCTTTTTCCTAATGAAAGTCACAAAATTAAATGTTTAGTTTAAAAAGCTGACAGATGCGCAATGTACAAAACTTACTCAAAAACTAGTGTTTAAAGCTGCTATATTATAGCAATGGGTTGCTGCCTTATTAAAATGCTACTGCCTCTCCCTCTCTCTTATTCTTCCCCCCCCCCCCTCCCTGATAATAATAATATCATATTTATTAGAGAGAGAACTAAGGTCTAACATAAATTCCGAACCATTTACTTAAATTTGTCCACATACTTCAAAAAACTATATGAATAGAGATTTGTTGCCGTTCAATAGAACAGTATTGATCGCAACGATTTCTTACCTAGGGTTACCATATGCTATGAAGCCATAATATAATATATAGGTAGTAGCTATATTAATAATTAAAAAGTCGAAATAAAACCCATTTTTGGATATTAAGAAAACCTATATCGGAAGTAGATATAGTCAAGTGACTGTCCATGCGGTCGGCAGTCTTTTCTCATAACTCACAAGGAACGCAGGCATTATTTTAGACTCAGGAGAAATAAATAAAATTGTGTATTATGTTGATACTATAAAGCTATATTTGTTCATTGGATGTGAAGTGTCAACTGTTAATGAATTGTTATTAAATAATATGCTGCAATAAGTCGTTCTTTTATTTTTTACAAGTTTGGAATTTATATTGTGGTGATGTCGTCCATTTTGATGTTCAAATCAATCAAATAATTCAGCTACTGCAACTCAAATACTCTGAGAAGACTGGTGGTAATGTTTGATAGTCCAATAATAATAATAGGACATCAACAGGTTTGGTGGCAGCGAACGGAGAGAGAAGCTGAAGGATATAATATTATGTTCAAATTCGAAACTTTTTGAATTTTTTGAAGACGTACTACAAACCACATGGAAAATTATGTGAGTACCAGTTTTTTTGAACAAAACTGAAGCCTGAGTCAATTATTTCAAATACATATACTATTTATATGATTGAGCACTATAATAGCTCTAAGAAAATATAACATTTGTACACCGATGACAAATATTTCATCATTGGAAAATTCGATACAAAAAATCGAAAAAAAGTGACTATACGCAGATCATTATTTAATATTTGCAACCGGAAAAAGTTTCGTTCCCACATGTTATCAACAAGGAACCTAAACTATATACATATGTTCAAGTCCGATGTTCAAATCCGATGTGACACAACCATGTGTTGAATTTTATGTAGCCTACATAACCATATGTTCAAATCCGATGTGACACAACGATGTGTTGAATTTTATGTAGAATAACCACATGTTCAAATCCGATGTGACACGACCAGGTGTTGAAAGATAAATAAATAACATTAAATAACTTTAAATATAATTAATATTTAATCTGTATACCAAAGACTTTGACATTAATTTTAATTAATGGTATACATTTTTTTTCTTGTGTTAATTCTAAAATTGGATTATACCATACTGAAGTGGAAACTTGAAGCAACTCAACTTGATACAGTGTGAACATTCATTGGATTATTAAATAATTAATTAAGTTTCTTCTGGATTTCTACTCTGGATTTACATTGCAGTAATTTCATACAGTGAATGTGTTTTCATTTGGATTATTAAGTAATCTTTAATTTAATCATATTTTTTACATTCATTAGTATGAATTATATATATATATATGTATTATTTATGTATAAAGCGGGCTCTGGTTGGCGGGACTTTCTAAAATAAATCTCTTGTCTATTCTTATTCTGTCTATCATCTATTTCTATTTCTTAAAAGAGATTGATTAGAAATGATTCTTTGTTAGGGTTATTTCTGTTAGTTGTCTTGACTTTGTTTGTTATTGTTAAGAATTATTAAAGTAAAATTACTATAGTCTTGTCAATGTTATACATGTTGTGATTCTTTGTCAAAAATTCCTCTATCATTTGTGGTCCAAGCAGCATTAGTGTATTGTGATTGTGTTTTTTTCTATTGTTACTTGATATAATTTTTTTGTTGTGTATTTTTTGAAATATCATTAATATGCATTGGTTAGTTTTTGCTCTCTGAGTATAATGGTCTATGGTAAGAACATTAACAATAATAAGTTCACCAGGATAATAATAATATGAATATTCAGATTCATAACTATATGATTTAAGTAGTGCCCAAATACATGTAACTACAAATGTACAAAATATTCACAATATAACAGGTAAAATAACCTAAATAAAAATAATATTGTGCTTTGCAGTGCTACTGTAATAATATTATCTAGAATTTACATTGCTATTAATTATAGTAAAATTATTGTGTATTGGCATTAATGAAAATGTACTTCCAGTAATCACAATGAAAATGTACTTCCAATACTGATAATAATTACATCCATTTCAATTGCTCATAAGAATAATATCATAGTGGCTTATGATAACATTAATCTAATTCTTATATGCCATCCTCAATAATAATAATAATATTGTATATGTGCTACCATTGGTAATAATAAGATTGTACATTGCTTTGCGGAAAATAATTGTGCAACCTATATAGTAATAATAAGTCATAATAGCAAAAAGTGACTTGCACTTGCTTTCAACTCTACTATAAAATTGCTAATAATAATAAAATAAACAAGCCATAATTGAAAATGTGTCTTGGCTTAGCATAATTGTTGACATTCTAGCATTTTGCATTCTGAATTATAAACATTTTACTACAGCATAGGATTAAAAAAAGTTGCTGTGATATCATATGACTGCTCATTCTGTATTTAATAAATATTGTCATTCAGTAATATAAAAATGCTCATTCAGTAATTAATAAATATTGCCATCCAGTATAGGAATAAAACATTGCTGTACTATAAAATAATGCATTATAATAATTGTACTGTACTATAATATAATAAATCTTGACATTCATAATAAACAATAATGGAGTCAAAGGTTCAATTACTCTATGATGAGGCTAAATTGTTGGCAAAAGAATATGGTATTACTGATAAGAAAGAATATCAAGAATTTGTTGAAAATAAAGTTAAACAATTGAAAAAAGAATTAGCAGATAAGGAAAGAGATGAACGAGCAGAATTAAGGGCTCATGAAATTAAACAAAAAGAACTTGATAATGAAATTAAACAAAAAGAACTTGATAATGAAATTAAACAAAAACAACTAGAACTAGAAATAAATAAAGAAAAAGAATTAAAAGAACTAGAAATGAATAAAGAAAAAGAATTGAAAGCACTAGAAATGAATAGAGAAACTCAGTTGAAAGAAACTCAACTAAAATTAACTCATGAATTAGAGTTGGCTAAGTTGCAAAATACTAAAGTTGAGCAAACAAATAATGAAAAATCAAAACATAGTGTAAGATTTAAAATGCCTCCTTTTGATGGAAAAGAGAAAATTGTTGATTTTCTAAATTTATTTGAAGCAACATGTAAAGGATATGGGATTCCCATTTCTGAATATTACATTCACCTTATCCCACAATTGAAAGATAAGGGTAGGGAAGCACTATCACATATTGATAAAGAAATAACTGATTATGCCATTATCAAAGAACAGTTAATAAAATTCTTTATCCACTCTGAGGATTATTACAGACAAAAGTTTCATAACTTTATCTTAACAGACAAGATAGAACCGAGAGCTTTTGTGTCTGAAGTGAAAACATTTTTACTTACCTGGTTAGACTTAGTAAAAATAGATACCAAAAATCCTAATGAGATTATAGAAATCATGGTTGTTGATAAAGTATTAGAACAAGCTTCTAAACCATTGTTTACTCACATTATGGAAAGAAAAGTTAAGACAGTTGAGAGTTTGATAGATGCAATCTCAAATTTTAAGGATAGTCATCCTAATGTAGAACTGACTAAACAAAATCAAACAGTAAATACAATTCAACATAGAAGAAGGAGCTATTCACCTCCTAGGTCTAGACATAATCAATTTGGCAATAGAAAAAAATTTGGTAATCAACCAAAATCTAATAATTATAGATGTATTTTTTGCAATGGTACAAACCATTCATCAGAATATTGTTACAGAAATAACAATGCAAGAGGTAGAAATTTCAATCCAAACTTCAATAGATCAAATGTTGATCATAAAGGTTTTTCAAATCAAAATTTTTCTAATTTTGATAATAGAAACTTTCCAGATCAGAATTTTTCAAATTTTGGAAACAGAAATATGCCAAATCAGAATTTTTCCAATAACAATGTGCCAAATCAACATGTTGGAAGACAAGATTTTCCTAATACTCAAAACAGACCTCAATCAAATTTCCAAAATAGAAGAAATAGAGGAAAACTTAACAATTCCACATCTCAATTTAATAATGTCATATTTGAAAACAGGGGTCAGTTAATACTTTTTCCTGCTTATGTGGAAGGAAAGACCACTTACTGTCTAAGAGACACCGGAAGTAGTATAATATGCATAGATGAAAGTATCATTCCAAATCAGAAACCCACCAATATAATAAGAGTGGATACAATAAAACTTGCAAATGGTTCCACTGTAAATTGTCCTGTCACTATAATAGACATTGATTGTCCTTGGCTCACTGGAAAAGCAGAGGCAGCCATAATGAAAAACTGTGTTGCACCTTTAATTATTGGTAATTCTTTCAATGTCAAACATGATAATAGTTTTGACATTTTTCAAAAATGGATGAATGAAAAATCCAATGACTTGAATTTGAAACCTGTTCTATTGCAAAATGAGAAGTTAGATTTACCAGAACAAGAATTTTATCCTGCTCTACAAACTTTTAATTTCTTCAAAACCATAGGAAAGTCAGAAAATAATATTCTCAATGAGACACCTAATATTGACTTATCCATAAATAATGAAAAGGATAATCCTATTCCCAAATGGAATGGAACAGAAAAACTAGAACAGTATGTAAGCAAATTTGAAAGTCAATGTGAAATAAACAATGTACCAAAAGAATTACATGCTATTTCATTATGTAGACATTTAGAAGGTCATAAACAAATATTCAACATTGCTAAAAATCAAATATCTGATTTTACTAAAATGAAGAGTGAGATATTATCATATATTGATAGTCCTCATAAAAAGGAAACCCAAATGAAAAAAACAGAAAATATCAGTTTAATAAACATGCCTTTTGATGAGCTAACTCTAAAACAAGAACAGAAAGAAGATCCATACATAATTAAAATGGTATCAGAAATTGAAAAAGGTCAGGTTAAAAATAAAAACATTGAAATAATAAATGGAATTCTCTGTAGAAAGGACACTAAATTAGATGTAACTCAAATAGTTATACCTAAAACATTAACTGTCAAAGTAATGCAAATTTCGCACAACAATGCATTGTCAGGTCATTTGAGTAGCAAGAAAACAGTTTGTAAACTTAAAAAGAATTTCTGGTGGCCTAAAATGGAAAAAGATTTGAAAACATTTATTAAAAGCTGTGATACCTGTCTTAGACATAATAAAAAAGATTCTAAACATAAGGCTCCAATACAAAGGACAGATACCATAAACAAACCTTTTTACAAGATAGCAGTTGATATCAAAGAAAATATTCATAAGAACATGAGAAAACTAGAAGTTAATAAAGTACTTGTTTATTTGCCAATTGGCAGTGGCAATACTATGGAATGGAGAGGACCTTTTGAAATAATACTTAAGCTATCTGATGTATTTTACAAGGTTAACATTAATAATAAAGAGAAAATTGTTCATTTAAACAATTTGAGAACTTATGAAGAAAACAAAGTTTTTGAAAATAAATCAGAAGATGATTTGATAATTGAAAATAAATCAGAAGATGATATCAATAAATCAGAACATGCAAAAATGACATTAAATAAATGTTGTTCAATATTAAAAAGCTATAATAGGGAAAATAAAAGCAAAATAATTGAAATTGAAAATAAACCAGACAATGATATTAGTAAATCTGAACATAGAAAAATAACATTGAGAAAATGTTGTGAAATTCTAAGGAATTTTAGCAGAGAACTCAGGTATAATCAATAAAATTATATATAGGAATAACTAAATTTATGAAAAGGATATGATATTTTCAGTAACAAGTATAATGACATGATAACAATTTTTTTTCCTTTTGTAAAGAACAAATATGTAAATATGGATACTGCTGTAAATAATTTAATTGATGAGATATAATCACCACTTGCAAAACTGAATAATCTACAGTATTGAATTATGAATAGCTGAGCTGATGAAAATAATGATTATCAGTTGGAAATTTTTTTTTATGTAGCCTCTGAACAGTTTGGTAAGACTGTTAAGCACATAAAATTTTGTGGCCTCTGAACAGTGAATCTGTTATGCCATATGTTAATATTAATATGCCTAAGTAAGTCTTTAAAAAAGCATTAGAGGAATTGAAATAAGAATGATATAATAATGAAATGCCTATGTAAGACTCTAAAGTCAGAGCATTTGATGATAATATTGTATTGTATTCATGTAAGACTAAAGATAGCATTGAAGCCAATAAATAAATGATTATTATAAGACTCACAGGAAGATGAGCAGTGTAATATAAATATATAATTGAAGAAAAGACTTGAATAATTTGTGTAATATTTTATTGTAAACTAAGATGGAAGATAATCATGTTACATTGTAAGTAATGTTATTGACAATATCAATCAATAATAATCAAAAACAATCAATAATAATCAAGAATAATCAATAAGAATATCAATTCAAAATAAATATTATGAAGATATATATTCATAATAACCATTATGAGAATATCAATACAAAATGACAATTGAAAAAACCGACATTAATATTATGTTGATCTTATTGTATAAACAAATAAATCTTGTATGAAAATATTTTTCATGGAATCTTTATAGATTTTGTGAGATAAAGATAATAGATAATCTCGACAGCCTTGATGAGTATTTAGCATAATAATTATCCATACACATCATTGATATCCAATAGTTTATCTCAGTATTACTGAAGTTGATTAGACAATACCTATAGATAGTTGTCTATGACTAATTGTCATATAAACATTAGATATTATTCTTTGTGTCATATTTCTGCCTATAAATATGTTTTTTGATTGTTTGTACATATATTAAATGAATTTTTTTTCTCTATGTATTATTAAATGAATGATTATATGCATTAATTAAGATTAAGATAATTTTTTTTTCATTATTGTAAACATTTTTCGTATCAAAAATAATAATAAATTATTATTTTTTCTCTGTGGTTGGGGGGTATGCTATGAAGCCATAATATAATATATAGGTAGTAGCTATATTAATAATTAAAAAGTCGAAATAAAACCCATTTTTGGATATTAAGAAAACCTATATCGGAAGTAGATATAGTCAAGTGACTGTCCATGCGGTCGGCAGTCTTTTCTCATAACTCACAAGGAACGCAGGCATTATTTTAGACTCAGGAGAAATAAATAAAATTGTGTATTATGTTGATACTATAAAGCTATATTTGTTCATTGGATGTGAAGTGTCAACTGTTAATGAATTGTTATTAAATAATATGCTGCAATAAGTCGTTCTTTTATTTTTTACAAGTTTGGAATTTATATTGTGGTGATGTCGTCCATTTTGATGTTCAAATCAATCAAATAATTCAGCTACTGCAACTCAAATACTCTGAGAAGACTGGTGGTAATGTTTGATAGTCCAATAATAATAATAGGACATCAACACCATACGTCCGGGTTTCCCCGGCCATGTCCTCTTTTTAGGGCCCTGTCCGACTGTCCGGGCGGCTTTCTAGAAATATGGCATTTGTCCGGGTTTTTGCCCGTCCGTTCCCGATCGATCGATACATTCTTATTTACTTTTCTCTGTTATATAATATAATGCCTTAGTAACCTTACCATTGAGCTAAATATTGCTGAAATGCTGTTGTGAGCTATTTTGAATGTTTATGAGAGGGGGAGAAAGAGAGACAAGAGTAAGAGGTAGTGTATGATCGAGTGATTTTAACTGAGTTGTGCGTGAATGTGATGGAGAGAACGGGCGATTTTGAGATTTGTAATGTGTAGAGAAAGATCTGAGGAGAGTAACAAACGCATGTTTAGTTCATTATTCACGGAACTGTTGACGGAACCAAGATTACAAAATAGTATTTGAGTGAGATCGGCTTGAAATCACACATTATTTCTTGCACTAATAGATAGAAGTGTGAGTGAGATCGGCTTGAAATCACACATTATTTCTTGCACTAATAGATACAAGTGTGAGTGAGATTGACTTGAAATCACACATTATTTTTTGCAGTAATAGATAGAAGTATGAGTGAGGTTGGCTTGAAATCACACATTATTTCTTGCACTAATAGATAGAAGTATGAGTGAGGTTGGCTTGAAATCACACATTTGTTCTTGCACTAATAGATAGAAGTATGAGTGAGATCGGCTTGAAATCACACATTATTTCTTGCACTAATAGATAGAAGTATGAGTGAGATCGGCTTGAAATCACACATTATTTCTTGCACTAATAGATAGAAGTATGAGTGAGATCGGCTTGAAATCACACATTATTTCTTGCAGTAATAGATAGAAGTATGATTGAGATTGGCTTGAAATCACACATTATTTCTTGCACTAATAGATAGAAGTATGAGAGAGGTTGGCTTGAAATCACACATTATTTCTTGCACTAATAGAAGTATGAGTGAGATTGGCTTGAAATCACACATTATTTCTTGAACTAATAGATAGAAGTATGAGTAAGATTGGCTTGAAATCACACATTATTTCTTCACTAATAGATAGAAGTATGAGTGAGATCGGCTTGAAATCACTCATTTTTTCTTGCACTAATAGATAGAAGTATGAGTGAGATTGGCTTGAAATCACACATTTTTTCTTGCACTAATATATAGAATTATGAGTGAGATCGGCTTGAAATCACACATTATTTCTTGCACTAATAGATAGAAGTATGAGTGAGATCGGCTTGAAATCACACATTATTTCTTGCACTAATAGATAGAAGTATGAGTGAGGTTGACTTGAAATCACACATTATTTCTTGCACTAATAGATAGAAGTATGAGTGAGATCGGCTTGAAATCACACATTATTTCTTGCACTAATAGATAGAAGTATGAGTGAGATTGGTTTGAAATCTCACATTATTTCTTGCACTAATAGAAAGAAGTATGAGTAAGATTGGCTTGAAATCACACATTATTTCTCACACTAATAGATAGAAGTGTGAGTGAGATCGGCTTGAAATCACACATTATTTCTTGCACTAATAGATAGAAGTATGAGTGAGATCGGCTTGAAATCACACATTATTTCTTGCACTAATAGATAGAAGTGTAAGTGAGATCGGCTTGAAATCACAAATTTTTTCTTGCACTTATAGATAGAAGTATGAGTGAGATCGGCTTGAAATCGCGCATTATTTCTTCTTGCACTAATAGATAGAAGTGTGAGTGAGATTGGCTTGAATAAGAGCTAACACAATATTGTGTGCATATTTGTTATTTTTTGTTTCAGGCCAATACAACGTCACCACAGGTAACAGCCACTCCAGTCTCTTCATCTGCACTACCATTATTTTGAGGCATGACTACATCATCAACTGTGATGTTTGGGGCACCAACATCTTCCTCACAAACATCCGCAGCATCAGTTTTTGTAAACATTGCCTCAACTGCGCCATCCATCTTCTCTCCAAGCCAATCATTAACGTCGACAGTTTTGGCTTCGGCTAAAACCCCCTCACAGTCTTTAGTGCTCGGAAGCAGTTCCACGTCGACCACACCTTGTTCAGTCTTTGGCTCAGCACCTTCTACGCCATCTGCCATTGGAGGTAACACGACACAAGATTTATCTGCTTTCAGTGAAAAGGCTTCAACGCCAAGTATTTTTGGAGGGAATGAATGCATCGACTGCAACGACACCCTCAACATTGTTTGCTTCTAGGAGCTTCACGGATGCAACATATCTGTTTCGTTCCAGCCTCGCTACAACTTCAGCACCACAGTTTCGTTCCAACTTGGCTACAACTTCAGCACCACAGTTTCGTTCCAGCCTGGCTACAACTTCAGCACCACTGTTTCGTTCCAGCCTCGCTACAACTTCAGCACCACTGTTTGGTTCCGGCTTTACCACAGCTTTAACACCACGGTTTGGTTACGGTACTGATACAACTTCAGCACCACTGTTTGGTTCTGGCTTTGTCACAGTTTCAACACCACGGTTTGGTTCGGCACTGCTACGACATCAGCACTATGTTTTGACTTGTCAGCAACTCAAAGCCCTTTTTTTGAAGCAGGCGGTACTCCCGCGCCATCATCTCCATTCGGTGCTGGCGCCACCACAACATCATCTTCTCTATTTGGTTCTGGCGCCTCAACAACACCAGCATTTTGCAGTGTCAGCGATGCCCACCAGTCAACCTCAGTATTTGGTAACACAGGCTCAGTTTTTGGCCAAAGCAAGTCTGTGTTTGGTGGAGTCTCTGCAGATTCCACCTCCGCCTTTGGAAACTCAGGTATGCACTACTAGACTGTTTTGTTCTTGTTTTTGCGGGATCACTTTTGTACATCGGGGCTTTAGATGGGAAGTTGGGAGGCGAAATGGTTTCAATCAGATGAAAGAATTAAATATGAACCTCTTGTTATCACAGCAGACTAAAGAGTTTTAACTGGACATTGATTCATTATAGGAATGTAACTAAAACTCTACTAAAAGTGGTAGTTCTTACAATGGATATAATTGTTAATGACATTGTCAAAGGATTTAAAGCTGTAAACATTGTAGCAGTATTAAAAGCTCCTTACAGTGTCCCATACTCCAAGCTTTTTACATCGACACTGTATTCAAAGCTTTTTACATTGTCCAAGTATTTAACGATGTTTGAATAGTAGCAGTATTATAAATTGTTTACATTGTCACATATTCAAAACTGTTTACAGTGACACAGTATTCCAAGCTGTTTTCTATGTTGCGTTGAAGTAAATAGATTTGATTAAATCATTGACCTATGATAAGTACAGAATTTGCGATAGGTACAGAATTTGCGATAAGTACAGAATTTGCGATAATTACAGAATTTGCGATAAGTACAGAATTTGCAATAATTACAGAATTTGCGATAAGTACAGAATTTGCAATAATTACAGAATTTGCGATAAGTACAGAATTAGTGTTAAAAACCTTTCTCGTTCCTCAAGCAATCCAAAATGTAATTGAATTCTATTTTTTATCATTATTAGGTCCAATAGGAATATGTGGTCAGACTTTTAATTTTGGTCAGTCAACTAATCAAACATCATCATCATCTACCTTTGGTCAATCGGTATAATTTGGAACATCAAGATTTGTTCTCATTGTATATTCCAACCATTCCTCTCTTCTCATTGTCTATTCCAACCATTCCTCTCTTCTCATTGTCTATTCCAACCATTCCTCTCTTCTCATTGTCTATTCCAACCATTCCTTCCTTCTCATTGTCTATTCCAACCATTCCTCTCTTCTCATTGTCTATTCTAACCATTCCTTTCTTCTCATTGTCTATTCCAATCATCACTTTCTTCTCATTGTCTATTCCAACCATTCCTTTCTTCTCATTGTCTATTCCAACCATTCCTTTCTTCTCATTGTCTATTCCAACCATTCCTTTCTTCTCATTGTCTAATCCAACCATTCCTCTCTTCTCATTGTCTATTCCAACCATTCCTTTCTTCTCATTGTCTATTCCAACCATTCCTCTCTTCTCATTGTCTATTCCAACCATTCCTTTCTTCTCATTGTCTATTCCAACCATTCCTCTCTTCTCATTGTCTATTCCAACCATTCCTCTCTTCTCATTGTCTATTCCAACCATTCCTCTCTTCTCATTGTCTATTCCAACCATTCCTCTCTTCTCATTGTCTATTCCAACCATTCCTCTCTTCTCATTGTCTATTCCAACCATTCCTTTCTTCTCATTGTCTATTCCAATCATCACTTTCTTCTCATTGTATATTCCAACCATTCCTTTCTTCTCATTGTCTATTCCAACCATTCCTCTCTTCTCATTGTCTATTCCAACCATTCCTTTCTTCTCATTGTCTATTCCAACCATTCCTCTCTTCTCATTGTCTATTCCAACCATTCCTTTCTTCTCATTGTCTATTCCAACCATTCCTCGCTTCTCATTGTCTATTCCAACCATTCCTTTCTTCTCATTGTCTATTCCAATCATCACTTTCTTCTCATTTGTCTATTGACAACTCTTAATTAGGCGTGACCTTTTGAACTGGTGTGATCGTAAACTTCCGGTTCTATTTTTAAATGTTTAATTATTTTAGGCATTTCCGTAAAACAAAAGGCATGCTTTTGCTGGTTATTGACAGTTGATTTCAACCTCGACGGCTAGTTCTAGTCTTTTAGAATTATACAAAGGATACAATATTTGTTATGAGGAATCCGTTTTTAACATCAAAAGTGAGTAGGCGATAATTAATACCCAAGTGTTAGTCGCATGTAGCTTGTTTATAAAATAAATTAGTCAAGAGTTGCGTTTTCTTGGTTATTAAAAAACAAAAATCGTAAATTCATAAAAACGAATAACAAAAATTCTTTTGCATTAAGCAATAAGTTTGATATTATAGAAAGGTGATTATTCCCTTCTGACATTCACAATACATTGTTTTCTTTTGTAAACATGTTTTGGAAATGAAAGAAATTTTAATCCCCAACAAATGTTCGTACAACCAGTAACCCAGCACACAGACATGTTTCGAATAAAATTATCGAATTCGACCGGAAATGTTTTTTCTTGTGAACTTTTATGCATGCATACACGTTAAGACTTGTCAATTCCAACCATTCATTTTTGATAATTTTTCTATTCCAACTATTCCTTTAGTTTTATTTGTCTGTTATATTTCATTTGTTCTTATTTATTAGTTCTTGTGCCTATTGGTATCACTTCCTGTTTATTTTCTCAACATTCGTCATCTGTTTTTAATCAAATTTTTCTAAGTTCTATTGATACGTCTTTACAAATATGCATGCATAAAAGGTCGCAACGAAAGACATTTCCGGTCTTATTCAATCATTTAATTAAAAAAAACATGTTACTGATTGTACTTGTACTGTAGGAGATTACATTTTATTTTATTTCCAAAAAATGTTGCCAAAAGAAAACAATGGATTGTGAAAGTCAGAAATGAAATTTTACCTGTTTATAATATCAAACTTATTGCTTAATGGAAAAGAATTTTCGCATTGTTTTTTTTTAATAACCAAGAAAAGGCAACTCTTGACTAATTTATTTTGTAAACAAAGATATATTTAACCTTACGCGGCTAACACTTGAGTATTAATGAGATTATGCAGAATGATTTCCCGGTCACGTTTGCTGAGTAAATACACTTGTAAACATTAACAATGGCTTACTGCGCTGCTGTTGGGTGCGCAAATTCTACCGCTAAATTATCATGTAAAGAATCTAAAATAGTGGAACCTATCTTTTCATCGATTTCAATTGAAAGATCAACAAATAGGTAAACTTTGTCCTTTAATAATTGTATGTCTATAATTATTGTTGCTTCCATGAGCATCATTTATAATATCACAATATTTAAGGATATGTAAAAAAATATTTTTTTAATAAGCATAGGTGCCGATAAGATCAATGTAAAATCAGCCATTTTTTTTAGTTTACAAAGCATCGCGTGATCGATTTTCTGTCTCTAAAGAACTGTGCATAGACCTCATTATCGCCTACTCACTTTTGATGTTAAAAACGGATTCCTCATATAAACTAATCGTGTATCCTTTGTATATTAATAAAAGACTAGATCGGGCCGTCGAGGTTGAAATCAATTAGCATGCAAAAGCATGCTTTTTTGTTTATTAATTTAAAAAATAGAACCGGAAGAATGTGACCTCTTCCATTTCAAAAGGTCAAGCCTAATTAAGACTTGTCAATGGATAATTACCTTCATTTTTTTCATCTTCAGTTCTGAGGGTGCTCTATGTTTGGTTTGGGCGGTATTGGGGGGAAACCCTCTGATGAGAAAGCCAAGCAGAATGTGTTTGGCACACCTCAAGTGTTTGGAAACTTTACTTCACAAACCAGCAGTAAGTCCTTGGATGTTTCCCACTTGGCTCAAGAACAAAACCAATCTGCTCAATTCAAAATCTTTTTATATGTGGTTTTAATAATAATTGTTTTTTTTTTTTCAAAGATAAACATATGTAATTTAATTGCAAAAGTGAACATTGTTGAGTGGGGTTGGGCATCCAGTAGCATTGGCAGTGTCACCCACTTGATCAAATTAAAAGCCCCTCACCCTTAATAAAATAGAAAATGTGCATTCACTGTCAGACTCAAAAATATTGTTGAACATTGTAAAAGGTCAAAACATCCCAATGATATTTCAAAGTAGACATGATTTGGTCTAGGGGGAATTCTAGCATCGAACGCCTTGAGTGTTATATTAAAAACTAGAGAGTCTATGCTGATAGTGTCTATTGTAGTAAAGCTTTCTATGCTGATATTTCGAATGATTCTTTTTTAGTTTTTTTTGGTGGTGAAGGTAGCAGTTCTTTTGGCAGATCGTCTTCATTCGGCAGAAGATTTTCTAGTAGCACAGGAGTAGCTGCCGCAGGTTTTGCTGTTTCCACACAGCAGAGCACAGGGAGTAAGATGTTTTTGAAGTTTGTTTGTTAGCTGTGGACACTTTTACTGTGAACATTAACATTTGACTGTTCAGAATGTATTTTTTGGGATACCACATTATGTACTTTACTCACAGGACTTGGTATTATTATAAATATAAGTAAATAATCTTGACTAGTCTATTCAGTTTAGATACAAATGCTTTTACTTTTCAACTCTTACTGATATTAAATTTATTTCAGCTTAAATTGACCATTTACTTTTGTTGAAAAGATTTCCCATTAAACACTGTCTCCACTATCCCCTGCATGTTCGTCATAATGTCTGTTACAACATTTTTGTATTGTCTCTTTTACTTTTCTTTGTCCACTGACATATCTATCCTATGTTCTTCTTTTTATTTTAATACCATGGCTCTTTATGGATGACTGCACTTTGAATTTCACCAATAATCTCTTTTAGCTCTTGCATAACCACCGGCCTTTGGGATTACCCCTAGTTTTGGAAGCTCTACTTTTATTTCCAGCCATGTGTTTGGTATCGCTTCTGTTTTTGGGTCATCTCTGGCTTTTGCAGGTTCATCTACTGGCGCTTCCTCTTCCCTTGGTTCACCATCCACAGGAGGTTTCGGCAGGTTTGTCTTTTCATCTCTATTATAAAAAACAAGTTTATGCCGAAGACACAAAGCAATGAGTTTACATGTTAATGGATTGTTAAGTAATGTCCTATGATGTTATGTTTGCTTTATGAACTTGACTTGTAATGTACTTGTCTGGGTTGCAGTTTTGCTAATGTTCAGACGCCAACCTTCGGACAGCTGGCACAAGGCTTACCTTCTTCTGCATTCTGTGGACGCGGCTCTGCCCCAGCAAGCCAGTTTGGCGGAGGCTTTGGCTCAGCTCAGAGCACCCTGGGTTGCAGTGAAGGCTCCGTCTTTGGACAGCCTGCACCGAGTCCAGGGTTTGGCAGCAGCCAGCCCCAAGGTAATGTCATGAATCTTATACATTGGTTTAATGAATGTATTCATCACCAACAACTTAGTTACTGCAATCTACGTTTAGAAAGTATGTAATGTAGAATAGATATTGTTATGTTGTTTTTTTTACTGGGCACTGAAGAAGGATAATGATTCACACAATCTTTTTGTAGTAACAATTAAATTTTTTTAACATCAACAGCCAGTGCACAAGTTTAATCTCTGTTTTATCACTACTATTGACAATAAGCTTACAATGGTTCCGCACATTGGTACTGTGGTAAGGGCTTGTTTCTTTCATCTACGCGCCTGGGTCAGCTGCGTCCTCAACTTAATAAGAGTTTAGATATTGCCGTAGCAGTCTCTCTAATTCAATCACGGCTGGATTATTGTAATAGCTGTCTGTGGGGTTTGCCCCAGAGCCAGCTCAAGAGACCAGAAAGTACAAAACACTGCGACACGCATTGTATCAGGGATTAAGAAGTCGGATCACATAATTCCAGTTCTTAAAGATCTCCACTGGCTCCCTGTGACCAAGCGCATTGACCATAAAATTCTGTCACTTGCCTACAGCTGTATGGAAGGCACTGCCCCTCACTATCTTCGTTCCCAAGCATGTGTCCACTAAGGGGCTGCGCTCTTCATCACAGTCACTACTCAAAGTACCCAGTGTGGATGGTCATAAAAAGAAGTCATTTGGTGTACGCTCTTTCGAGTCAGCAGCGCCTTATTTATGGAATAAATTGCCTCAGACATTGAGGGATTCTGAAAAAAAAAGAGTCATTCAAGAGAAGTTTAAAGACCTTCCTCTTCAACTAAGCTTATAGTTTTTTGTTTTGTTTTTTATAGCGCATTCATAACTGAAACGTGGAAGGAACTAGAGCGCACTGAGCATGCTAACATAGGATGGATAGGCGCGCTATATAAATCATCATCATCATCATCATCATCAGCCACTGAGAATTATCACAATTTAATTTCATTGAGCAGATTAATATGTCAACAAAACAAACAAAAGACAACTTCCATGAACCCTTTTAAAGTCATTACAAAAGATTGTAAGAGAATAAATATGAAATAGGAAGTGACATGAAATAAAGAGACTTCATAAACCTTTTAGACTAAAACGAAACTTTTTTCTTACAAACACAAATAATTATAGAAATAAATCGCTTTGTCTCTTATGTCTTTTTATCAGGCCTAATGTAAATGACTGACTATTCAACATATAAAATTTCCTGGAATCAGTCAATCACTTTGTTTGTTTCCTATAGACTACTAGGTCGTTTGAATGATTGGGCAAAAATGTTAAGGACAGTGACTTTAAACTTGTGACAAAATAAAAAAAATTTTTGTTATCATATAATGAAATTAATAAATGCTGTTGAACAATGCATTCTGGTACATATACACTGTAATAAACACAGAAACAATAAATGGAGATTTGCTTTCACCCAACATGCTAAAAGGATTCTATTGGGTTTTCCGAAGTCTGTTTTGTAGCAGTATATTTTAACAATATTTTTCCCTTAGCTTTTGTAGCTCTTGTTTTATTTTATTTTTTATTATGTAGGCTTTTTGACTGAGCCTAGCCTTTGTCAGATATAATTACTCAGTACAATATCTTACATAATTTATATTTTGATTATATAATATTTGGGTAGTTCACTATAAAAATTGCTACGACAACAACATTTAACATTGTTACAGGAATCTTGTACGCCTACATTAAACTGACGACACGAACGTCAATCACTTGATAACTTAGTAGCTTGTGCAATAACAACTTTAATCATAGCTTGACATGTAGAAATAGGCGACAAACATCTAACAGTCAACATCCAGCATCAATCATCGAACCTATACTAACACCATTATCTAACTCTCAACTCAGTCCAACACGGGACAACCTCTCTCTAACGATGAGAGACCAAGGCTGACTTCTTTCATTCCAACATTACCAAGTAAACAAAACATGACGTAAAAACACACACTTCCTAGTTGCTAATATCGCACCTATTGTACAAACTATTTCTTACAACTTCACACCAACTCATGTACTACTTACAACATTATATATTGATGTTACACTTTAACATAGTTTGATATGCTGTCATATTTTCTATCAAATATATTAGAGAACCTAGATTATTATTTTTTTTTTTTAAGTTTAAGCTCAAGACCCGAAGAAACTAAATTAAACACATATTTTTGAAGAGACTGGGGATAAATCATAAAAAAATTGAAATAGCACATTTTGAAAGTGAATTTCTCAAATGTTGATGAATTTTTGTATATTTTAAACAAGTCAAAGTATGCCAAAAAGCACATATATATTATAGATTGTATTAAAAACAGATACAGTATTTGCTTTCACTTATTCTGCTGAAAGTGTTATTCCCTGAGAGTTGCTCAGTTTGTTCCCGTGATGGTAGTAATATTGTTACTGTTAACTCGTTGTTTGTGTTGGCATTAAGTTGTACATATTACTGTTCATATGGTAGCATGACCAGTCTCTTCATTAACAGACGAGTGTAACAAAAATAGTTCTATATAGTATGAAATGATGAAGTCGACGAAGTGTACGTTTACAGCCGAACAAGTATAATATTTATTTACTTACTTCACTCAATAAACAGTTCAGACTTCTAGCACATACAGGTTACAAATACTTCATTCTTCATTATCAAACATTGTAGTTCAATCTACTAACAACTCAAGAGCGAGAGAATTACATTTCATGTCTTGCTCTGATGAATAACTGTAAACGACTTATATTTACTACACAGTCAGACTACCTCTTCTTTCCCGTGTCCTTTTTATTCTCCCGAGACTTACTGAAAAACACAGTGTGTCAAACACAAGGGAGTTTACTTATTAAATAAACAAAATATTCTTTCTTTGTTACTTCCCTTAGACCATAATAATTAATATAATTTGTGTCATAACATATACCCTCCCCCTTAAAAAATAAAATCTATATTTATAGATTTTATGAACATAATTATCCAATGACATAAAGAATAATTTGAAGTATAATCATACAAAAAACATAATAAAATATACAGTGAAAATTGTATGTACAGTTAGTATCTAGTCTGTGTCAGTAATGTGAACAGATAGACGTGAGAGGATGTCAGGGATGTGATTATCAATACCTTTAATTGTTTTGATCTCAAATTGGTAATCAGATAAATGTAACGCATATTTGTTTATCCTATTATTGTTGACATTGCTAACATTGAAATTTTTCAATGGTTTATGGTCAACTAAAACAGTAAACTTTCTGCCTAGAAGATATCTTTGGAGTTTAGTTAAAGCCCAGAATATTGCCAAACACTCTAACTCTATGACACTATAGTTCTTTTCACTGTTTGTTAGACATCTACTCAGATATTGCACAGGTTTGTACAAAATAGTGTTTTCATCAATTACTTTTTTCATTAGACAAGCACCTAAATCTAACTTTGAAGCATCTGTGGCTACAATAACCTCATCTTCAACATTAAGTGTAGACAGTATAGGTTCTTTTGCAAATAAAGATTTGAGTGTGTCTAGTGATTTTTGACAAGTATCAGACCAGCGAACTTTTTCGGGCTGAAATTTCTTGGTAAGCTCAATAAGAGGTTTTACAATATTAGAATAGTCAGGGATAAATTTACTATAGTAATTAAAAAGACCTAACAATGATCTAACATGTTTCTTTGTGGTAGGCAATTTGATATTTAATATTTTGTTTTGAAACATATCTGTAGTGGTGATACCATTGTTAGTGAATTTGTACCCTAAAAATTCAATTTCTGGAAATCCAATTTTGAGTTTATCTGGTGAGATAGTTAAATTGTGTTTGTATAGTATTATTAGAATGTATTCTAGCAATAAATAGTGCTCTTCCCAGTCATCAGAATGTAAGCAGATGTCGTCAACATAGTGAACTATGTTGGGATGACTTGGTAAGATTTGTCTCATCATTTTAGTAAATGTAGAAGTACTGTTAACAAGACCGAATGGCATAACATTCCACTCAAATAAACCTTGGTGTGTGGTAAATGCAGTGTATTGTTTGGCTTCTTCTGACATAGGTATTTGCCAGAATCCTCTGCATAAATCCAAAGTTGTGTATATTTTACTATTACCTATTGTATTTACAATGTCATCTACATTTGGTAGACCCTCCTGATCTAGTTGTGTCACTTTGTTCAATTTACGGTAGTCACAACAAATGCGAATAGAACCATTCTTTTTCTTTACTAGAACCATGGGTGATGAGTATTGCGAATTTGATTTTTGTATTAATTTATTGTCTAAGAGTACTTTTAGTTCAGTATCAACTTTTGATTTAAGCATCTGTGGGACAATATATGTCTTAGATCTAAATGGTGTTGTATCATTTAAAACAATCTTATGTTCTATGACATTTGTTTTTCCAGGTGTTTCACTGATAACATTTTGATATTTATTTAAAATATCTTTTATTTTAGATTTAGTGCCTTCACATTTAATGTGTTCAAGTTTAATTTCTGATCTTTTCTCATTAGAAATATTTATAGTATTCATATATTGACTTAATTCACTTATATTGTTTTGATCAAATTCATCAATTATGGGAATTTCTTTTCCTTCTTCACACATGTTGTTTAGTACTGTATTCAAATTTTGAGAATTTTCTCTGACATTGTATTTTCTGAGATTATTTATATGGTATTTTCTTTCACTATTATCTACCAAAATTTTGTAAGAAACATCATTGAGTTTTTGAATTATTTTATGAGGACCAATCCATTCTTTGTTGTTACCTATACCTGTTGGTAAATGAATCAAAACTAAATCATTAACTTCTAATGATCTTAAGTGTCTGTTTCTGTTGTATAACAATCTACTGTTTTCATTACTGTTCTCAAGATTTTCTTTAGTTATTTCATTGGTGTAATTTATTTGATCCTGAATTGACTGAATAAATTCATCAGGTGAAAATTCTAATTCATTATTATCCAAGATATTATTTTTGAAATTTTCTAAAGGACTTTTTACTTTGCGACCAAACATGAGTTCAAATGGGGAATAACCAGTAGAAGAATGAATAGAATTTCTGTAAGCAAATAAGATCATGGGTAGATAAATATCCCAATCTTTTGGTTTTTCTAGACATACTTTTTCAATCATCAATTTGATTGTCTGATTTGCACGTTCAATACATCCATTTGACTGAGGATGGTATCTAGTTGAAAAAATTTGTGTTATATGTAACAGTTTATGAAAAACAGATGTCAATGTAGATACAAATTGAGGACCATTATCACTCAAAACAATGTTTGGGACACCAAACCTTGTGAAAATTGACAATAACGCATTACAAATACGTTCAGATGTTATTTCACGCAACGGAACAATTTCAATCCATCTAGTTGCTAAATCTATGACTACTAAAGCAAATCTACTTTTAGTGGTTCTTGTAGTGGTCATTGGACCGATAATATCAATTGCTATCTTATGAAAAGGAGATACAATGTTATCAACTTTTTGTAATGGAGCTATGTGTGCATTATGTATCTTGTTTTTAACTTGACAGTTGTGACATGAGTCAATGTATTTCTTGATGTCCATTTTCATACATTTCCACCAGAAATGTTTAGAAATATTATAAAGAGTCTTTTTGAAACCTTGATGTGCAGACAATGGATTATCATGTGCTGCAGATATGACTAAATTTGTCAGTGATTTTGGAATAATTATTTGTTGCTTAGAACACTCATTTGTTTTCACTATTCTAATCATAATATCATTTTGAAATTTAAATTTGTCAGCATTATATGATGTTTTGCTGTTTAGATTATTTTTCATTTTCATGATATAAGGATCATTGTTTTGTTCCTTTAACAGAATTTCATGATTTATTTTATTCAATGTATCTGACTCATTAGTATTTCCATTGGTAATGTTACAGAAATTAATACTTTTCACTTTTTGTTTCTCTTCATGCACTTCACTTTGAATATTCTGTTTTGCATCATTTTCATTTTCATTGCTAGTTATTATCTTATTTGGAGTATTCATTCTTGGAAAACACTTTATCAACTCAGTCTTTTGTATTTCATAGTCATCTAGATTGTTATTTGCTATTTGAAATGCTTTCTTATTTGAATCAAGATGTTGTGCTAATAAAATTGACATGAGTTCTTTTGAAATGTTTTGTGAATTACAGATGTTTTCAAAATTTTCAATGTATGATACTATCATTTCTGTTCCATTCCATTTATGGAATTTTAGATTTACTTCAGGTGTAGTTTGACAATTAGAAACTAATTCTATTGTAGGCAAATTCTTTGTCCATTTATTTTGATCCACATTGTTAACTTTTAACAGATTTAATTTATGAGATAATGTCTCTATAGGATTCATGTGATATTCATCTATTGTCTTTGGCTTATTAATGTTTTTCAATTTTCTCTGTTCAATCCATTCATGGTATACTTCCATAAAATTATCAGGTTTTATGTCAGTAAGATTTCCTATAATCAAAGGAGCTGTACAATTTTCTAAAACACAAGCTTTAATATCACCTGAAATCCAAGGTGTATCAATGTTGACAATAGCACATTGTGAACTAACAGAACTACCATCACCAAGTGTGATGTTTTCAAATTCATCAATGTATTGATTAGGAAGAACAAGATTCTTTTGAACTATCAAACAACTGCAACCAGTGTCTCTCAATGGCATAACATCTATACCATTTACAAAAGCAGGAAATAAATAAAGAGTTCCATTCAGATTATGCAATGATGTAAAATTTTCCTTAATGGTATTTGTTTGCTTTTCTTCACATGATGCTTTGGGAGTTTGTGAACATTGTGTTTTGAAAACTTCACTATGAGAATCAGTGTTAACAGATTTAGTATTTGCAGTGTTAACAGTTTTACTTGTAGAATCAGTTTGAACAACTTTAATATTTGTGTTGTCATTATCAGTATTTGTACAAGTGCTTTTATATGTAGTTTTAGATTTTCCATTTTCATTCATTAATGAAGCTGAATTGACATGAACAGTGTCAACAGATCTTATTATGTAGTGTCCTAGAATACCAGGTTTTAAATCTTCATCAAAATTTTTAGATGACAACCATTCTTGAAAAATTGTTTTACTGTTGTCTGGTTTGATATTTGGTATATTGCCAATTATAATGGGAGCAATACATGATTTTACTATGGCTGCTTCAACCATTCCAGTGAACCATGGTGTGTCTATATAAACATCTATGATAGGACATTTGATTTGGTAACCATTGCCTAGTATAATGTTATCATGTCTTATAATTTTACTATGCCCAAGTCTTTGTATTAAGTTTTCATCCACACAAACAGTTGTGCATGCTGTGTCTCTAAGACAATGTGTCTTGTGTTTACCTAGGAATGCAGGATACACAATTAAATTATTGTTATTAGAGCTATGTTTCAAAGAAGTGAATCTTCCTTTATTATTATTTGAGTTATTGCTCTGTCTTTGTTTGCTACGTGAATAACTTCTATTGCGACCTCTGGTTTCATTGGCATTATTTTGTTTATCTCTGATCTTCTTCAGACATTCATATTCTATGTGCCCTGATCTTTGACAATAAAAACATTTTACATTTGGATTTTTAACTTTTGTGTCACGCCTAGTATTTACTGATTGACTTCTTCTATCATTTTGAACAAAATTAAAGCTTTGTGACAGATTTTCTTTAGATAAGATACTATTTGGATGACTGTCTTTGAAAGAAGTTATTGCTGATATCAATTTATCAATATTATTGATTTCTTTTTCCTTCAAGTATGTAAATAATTCAGTACTTGCCATGGAAAGAATTTTGTCGTAAATTATCATTTCAATAATTTGATTCGGATCTTTAATATCAACTTTCATTAGTTCTAACCATGTTATCAAGTAATGTTGTATGTCTTTCACAAACGCAGTTGGCTCATGTGACTGATCCAATTTTGCATTGTTGAATCTCTCTCTATACCAGTTTGGAGTTTTAATGAAATATGCTAACATTTGTCTTTTTATCTCATCATAGTCACAATCTTCTATGTTGATATATGACATGGCAGTACGAGCTTTGTCTTTCACTGATTGAAATAGATATCTATGCCAGTCTTTCTTTTGTATTTGCTCAGCTTTGAGTTGCATCTCAAAAGTTTTGAAAAATGCATCTATGTTTTTCCCGTCAAAATAACTTATTTTTATTCTTTTAAGATCATTATTTTCTTTTGTAGTACTGGTAGATGGAATATTATTTTGTTTTGATTTTTCTTTCTCAATTTCCAATTCTTTGTCTTTAATTTCTATTTCGTGAGCCCTTTTTGCTGCACGCTCATCTCTCTCTCTGTCTGCTAAATCATTCAAGTATTCTTTCTGTTCTTTAGTCCATTCTTTAACTTTTTGTTCTATAAAATCAACTCTTTCTTTTTTTTCTAAACCAAACTCATCAGCTAATATTTTTGCTCTACTATACATTTCAGCATTTGTTTCCATGTGGAAATCACTGCTTGTTGCCATTTTTGAAGTTTAGAAATTATATGGACTATTATTCAATTATTGTATGAACAAAATTATTATAATTTTTCCAAGTTCAATTCATGGAAATTGTTAATGAAATTATTAATATAGTATTTCATTATATGTTCATTATTGATTGAGAAATTATTACATTCAATCAATTGATTTTCATATTGTTGCATTGTAATCAAATTGTTATGTTTCAATGCTTGAAACACCTTATACTTGTTATTATTACAAGTCCAAATTATCCAAGTGAAATTGTAATTGTAACTTCAATTGAAAATTTTCAAGTGTGAATTACAACATTAAATCATTCAAGTGTAAATTTTTGCAAAATTATTGTATTATAATTGCAAGTGATATTTAGTTCATTATTTACATGTATTACAATTTATAACAATGTTAAATGTCCAAGTTTTATTTCATTATTTTCATGCTTTGCAAAATTTATTACAAGTTTTTCTGCAAGCATTAAATTTTATAGTTCAGTGATGTTTTGCTTTGCAAATTATAATAAGTATTTTATGCAAGCAATGTATTATGTACAAGTGATGTGATGTGAAAAAATTTTTTACTAGTTTTTTCAAAGAAGAAAATGTATATATCCCACCGCTGCCACCATTGTTAACTCGTTGTTTGTGTTGGCATTAAGTTGTACATATTACTGTTCATATGGTAGCATGACCAGTCTCTTCATTAACAGACGAGTGTAACAAAAATAGTTCTATATAGTATGAAATGATGAAGTCGACGAAGTGTACGTTTACAGCCGAACAAGTATAATATTTATTTACTTACTTCACTCAATAAACAGTTCAGACTTCTAGCACATACAGGTTACAAATACTTCATTCTTCATTATCAAACATTGTAGTTCAATCTACTAACAACTCAAGAGCGAGAGAATTACATTTCATGTCTTGCTCTGATGAATAACTGTAAACGACTTATATTTACTACACAGTCAGACTACCTCTTCTTTCCCGTGTCCTTTTTATTCTCCCGAGACTTACTGAAAAACACAGTGTGTCAAACACAAGGGAGTTTACTTATTAAATAAACAAAATATTCTTTCTTTGTTACTTCCCTTAGACCATAATAATTAATATAATTTGAGTCATAACAGTTACGTGACAGTGTATAACACTAATTATTTGAACCACCCATCTATTAATCTTTCCCCTCAACATAACGTTCCTACTTAAAATACGCGACTGTTTTTTTCTCCTACATTAACTTATGCATTGGGTTATTTTCTTTCGTATTAACACAAAAGACAGAGTTAAGATCGTTTAAACGACGATTTATTCATAAACCTGGCTGTAACTGGATTATAGGGCGTTTGCAATCACGTGACAAAAAGCACGTGATTTTTGTTAAATTTGAGTAATGGTGTACAAGTAACAATGGCCGCTGTATTAATAAAGTTTCATATAGGCTCGAGCATTTTTTTAAATGATGTGTTGTGTTTTAAGTCTTATTAAGATTTAAGCTGTATTATGTCTGTTAAATAAAATAGGCTATTTTATTATTATCATAGACATAGATCATAGACGATGTGAGCCTATTAGTGACTTGACTAGATATCCTATTCACCAACACTATCACTTGAAATCGTAGCTGCCCTACTTAGCCATTAGCCGAGTCTACGAAACATTAAATGTGTAGGCGTATAAAGTGAAATTGAAAGTGTAAATATGTCTAGCCGGCCCTAGCCTAATCACATTAATCGATTAATCTACAGTACTACTATTTACCTCCTTATTTTTGAGTAGGATAGCCAATATTAATATGTGAATTTAGCATGATAAAGAACAACTTCACCACGTTACATTTGTACCTCACGTGGGTTCTTATATTTACACAAATACGTCACTAAAAACCTAAGCCACGCCCATTGAGAACGCTCTATTCCTGGACATTGTCTGCTATTACAGCCAATAGATAGCTTAGGTTAGCCCGCGAAAGTTATTAATAATTATTCCGAACAATGAGCTGTCTATTAAATGCATGCTTTTCATTGGATAGAGGCAAGGGGGACTGTTACGTCATATTCCCGCGCTTGGATTTTTGGCTGGGGAGTATAAAATAGTCTCAAGCCTAGCCTGCCGAGAGACGATAGCTTACCTTCCGACTTGATAAGTCACATTAATATTGCTCTATTTGTACTCTTATTTGTAATTTTACACAGTTTTATTTGTTGAATAAAAGTTTTCTAGATTAAATATACCAGCCAAGGAGTTTGTCTGGTTTTGAATGCAGTTGCTTGAAGATAATTTGAATACTAATCTAGATCGACCAACTTGAAGAATCGCTGCGTAATGATTTTCTATCGTCAGAGAGACATAGGTTCCCGTTGGGCCAAATTAGAATCATTCCTAGACAACCGCCAAAAGTACTGAAGTGAGAGAGCTCCAGTCTAACAATATACATACATCAAAAGAAACAATACGAATATTGGAACCAAAAAATTTCATAGAAACTTTAAATTACCAAAATTCTCATTCTTTTATCCATCATTATGACAGGCATTTCAACTTTAGCAATGTAGAATATTACTTCTTTGTATTCAACCCTTTAGATGATATTTAATGTTAATTTGATATACTATACAATTTAAAAAAATTGATTCATTCTCCATTATTGCAGGTTTTGGGAACAGTCCATCATTTGAGTAAGTTATGACTTTGACTCTTTAGTCCAGCCGTAGATCTATTTGATTTTTTTATGTATTTTTATTGGTTTTGTAACTAGGGTTGCCTGGTACTTATTTGAAATATACTGAACACTGTACCTTGGTTCTTCACCTGGGCATCCCTCTAATGAGAAAGTTGGGTATATTGTTATACATGTTCTGTGTATCTTTTTTATTTTTGACCATACACTCTGCTGAAATATCAGACTGTCGGATTTCAGACATCTGGCAACCTTATTTGTAACATTTTAAAGAAATAATTTCTGATGTAGATTTTTTTTTTTTAAGGACAGTGGAAAAAAATATTTTATAAGAAAACAATTTATAAAAAAACAACACTCTTACAATATTTACAAAAGAATTGTTTTATATATTTATATAAATATATTGTATTGAACTTTTTGAATAAGAAGTTTGTTACTTTCTCTTTCAGTGGAAACCCTGCCTTCAGTTCATACAGAGGTTAAACTTTGACCTAAACATTTCATGACTAGATTCCCTTTCTTTTAAAATGTTGTCTCTTAATGTCTATTTTGTTTCTAAATTCCAAATGCATCATAAAAAGTGCAACTGAGATTGAATGGATCAAGAAAAATTTATTGTTTCATTTGACTTCACCACCATGAGAGATAAAAAAGATTTAATTGTAATTGAAAAAAAAGTTTCTATAGACTCGAGTTATTTACAAATGAAATGTGGAAATAACATTGAATACAAAGATTTTATAAAGTATAATGGTGTTTTTGTTGTTTTTAAAGTTTTTTTTTTTTTTTGGTTTTATTAATTTAACTCATTTGGACCAAAGGCGTAACTACCAAATGCACTGTAATTACACTGCCAATGATAAATGCAAATTAAAGGGAAGCAACTTTTTAACTTGTGATTTTGTAACTTATTATTAGTTAGCTCCTTTTGCCCATGAAAGTCCAGCGCAGGTAAATAGTAAACCTGAGCGCATGGTTGGCAAAGTGGTTGAAATTTAGTATCGATTTTTTTCTCCAGCGAAGTTCGAGTATGGTCTGGGTTATTGAAACTTGTTAAGAAGTAACAACCAACTTTTTTTAAGACTCTGGCCAAAAGGCAAGACTGGAATTAAATCTATGTTTAAGACGTGTGAATATAAACCTTCTTAGACGTTAATAACTTAATTTGCTACGCATACACCTGCAATTTTGACACCATGTTGAATTATGTTTATAGAATATTCATAATGACAAAGAATACAAGGAAATGATGATGAAACGGAATATTTGATGATCAGTGGCACATTAATACTTTCCCCCCATCTCCTTCCGCCAATGTTCTGTTTAATGGTGTGTTGTAGTAGAGAGATTAAAATATAAATATATCTATTCTAATAAAACAAGAAAACACCCTGTTAACAAAAATGCAAGTCCTGGTTTAATCATTTTCTTAGTGTGGTGACTGTGGGATCACTAGATACATTAAGAGATAGGCTACGCCAAGTCAAGTCGAATCAATAACAAACAACTTTAATACATGGCAGTACCAAATAACTTGATAACAAAACAACGTAACAATGAACCAGTAGCACTAACACAGTAACAGTCCAGCCTCTCGCCAAGCGGTCATCACGCACACGGTCCCCCGTCCAAAACCTTACACAACAACATTGACCCCAATCGCTCCACGCGTCAATTCATTCGCACGCTCTCTGTTCACGTATACAATACAGAACTGACCTATATATGCTACACACACACCAAACATCGATATCCAGCCTTGTCAACTCACTTGTTATGACATGAACATTTATAGTAAAATACAGTAGGCATAGGCTTATATCTAGCCAACTATATAGAATCAGAATTATCTGCTACAAAGCCATTCACTCAACTAACTCAGCTTAGAGACTAGCACACATTACATTCGTTATCTCCTTCTAGAAAGGGGTGATGGAGACAAATCATGCGTATCTGAGTTGGATTAATTCACGACTATTTTTACAATAATTAACACTAGCCCACTGTCGCTACACATCTGCAAAGACACATACTTTATTTCCATTCACTCAAAATATAATTCTACCCTGCATCTCAAGGTACCAAGTCTAAAATGAGAAACATTTGCAGCTCGCTCCAACAGCGTCGTAGCACCTCTGTGGTGGAATGAACTTCCGAACACAGTTAAACAAGCCGACAATATAGACATTTTAAAAACAAAATTAAAAACACACTTTTTCGATTTATTTTAATAACATAGGGCCTATTGTAGGCCTACACGTAAAACTGTAAAGCGCATTCAAAGACTGTTATGAGTAGCGCTATATAACTTTGTAATTAGTAGGCCTACTCTTACCCCCACACTCACACTTCCCCAGCAAACATTCGACCCCTACTTAAATATCTCACAGCGGATCCCACCAAAAAATCTTATCAATGATTTTTTCTAGTTATATAATTAGTAGAAAAACTTAAAATAGAAACAGTGAATAAAACAAGAACATAAAAAAAGACTTTGAGTCCAAATTGATGTAAGTTTTGTTGAATTGTAGAAATAAATGTGCATTTATGGTTAAGTATGGAAGGCCTTTTGTTTTTATTTTGAGTAGATTACTTACTGTCATTATATCATTATATAATATAGAAAGTACGCATGTTGTCAGATGAGGAATAAGCAAGGTGTGCATGTTATTATTATGTACATGATTGCACTGTGGTATGAAAGGGAAGTGCAGAGAGTATGAATGATATAGCAACGCTGAATTCTAAAGATACTTTAGTTGAGATTCTATGACTGGACATGAATAAGTCGTACATGAAATCAGTCTTCGTTCAAGTTGAAGTGTAATACGACCAGTACCAGTTCTAAACAGAATGTATTGTTGTGATGGCATATTGCAAATGTTATAGTGACTAAGGATTAAAGAAGCTATGTGTTGTATCAAGCAGCCTTCGTTGGTTGACTTAATGAATTATCCGTGTGTCTTAGTCCTGTGACACTTACTAAGAATCCCACAAGAAACAGTTCTAGGTCAACTACTGTTTCTAATTTATATTAATTACTTACCAAATTACATCAACATGGGGAACAAAAGTAATGTTATTTGCAGATGATTGTATAATGTATAGAAAAGTAACGATTGAAATGTATATTGAAATCTTACAAAAAGATGAATTACAAAAAAAATGAAAATCTAACTGGAGTAGATCTTTTCACCCAGAAATGTGCCTATTGTTAAGAATATCCAAGACGAAGAAACAAACAATTAAGCTTACATTTTACTTCATTCATGGTAAAGACCTAAGCAAAACTAAAAATGTAAAGTAGGCCTACATAGGAGTAAAAGCCTAATAAATGATAAACTATCTTGGAATCCACATACACATTACAAATTACATATATATTATATAGCGCTGTTCATAACAAAGTCTTCGAATGCGCTTTACATTTACCATCTGTTATTAAAATAAATCGAAAAAGTGTGTTTTTAATTTTGTTTTAAAAATATCTATATTGTCAGCTTGTTTAATTGTGTTCGGGAGTTCATTCGACCAGTGTGACCGACCAAAATTGTAGAAAACCTCACCTTCGCTGTCTAGCGTAGGGTTGGACATTGTGTTTCAATTGGATAGTTTTGCATTAAACCCGCAATCAGTATAATTTTATTACAAGAGCTGCCAATAAGTTTAAGTATGTATTGGTAAACTGAGCAAGAAACAGTTTTCTTAAAAATAACAAATAAATTTACTGTAGGACGAAAGGCAGCTTGCATTTGGTAGGGCAACTTTAAAGCTCATGCAAGAGTCTTAAAAAAAAAGGATAATTCTTTTCTTGTGCAAATGATCACCTGTTTATTAATTATATTCCTAACATGTTAATACTAGATCTATTTTTTTTTTACATTTTTTTGTCTTTATGCCTACAAACAAAATATTACAAAGGCATAAAGGCACATTTTAAAGGTTTTGTGCTTTGCCTGCCGGACTGAGGACAAGAGTCTAAAAAGTAGGCCATGTCCTCATTTTGCCGGACGTCTGGCAACCCTAGTCTAGCGAGACATGGTGGCTGGAATAACAAAGAAACACAAACACACCAACAAACTGTCTACAGAGTACGTTCAGAAACCCTGTTTTTTGCCGCTCAGAAGGCTACATCTAAATTAGGCGCCAGAGACTGGAGTTCGTTATGTAAGCCATGGCTGAGATTGGCAAACTAGAACTAAAAACAATAATAGGCCCTCTCTGATACTATAAGTAATGTTTGCAAAGCATTGAATAAAGTCTATTGTGTGAATCTCTAACATGGTTATTTTAAATTATTTCGTTCAGAAAAATAATTCGTGGCCCACCACATGAAGTACGGAATACTTAGCATACCTTATTTCCTTTTAGCAGCCCTAATTCTGATATATTTCTAGACTAATATATGTGGCATCGCCAGGATTGCAAGATGTGGGTGGCAAATATGGCAAAGTAGTAGAGGTAGTGGACAGGGAAGGCAACTACAGTGTGTATAATGTGTGTGGGTGTGGACAATAATACAAGAAGGAATTGTGAACATATGGATAAAATAGAAGGCTATAATTAACAACTATGGTGCACAATTTCCCCCTACACTTTTTAACAATAAAAAAAATTGTAACAAAAGTTCATTATTGAAACGTACAATTAGAAATGTTTAAATATTTCTATGAAAAGAACAATAGTAAACAAAAGGCAAAGACATTATTGTTAAAATCCTGGGATTGGAAAAAAATTTGGAAGTGGCCAGTGAGGGGGGGGGGGTAGGAACCATCTTACATCCCCTTCGTGGCTACGCCTATGAGAGTTATATTCAATTTGAAATCTTTTAAACGTTTTAAAATGTATTACAATTAATTATAGTATAGACATTTCCGTTTCAAATCTATTTTAAACATAAAAGCAAAAGTCTAAATTTTTTTTACTTGTTTTAAGGGGGGGGGGGGAATTGTTGACGTAATTATATAGGGGGGAGTCTCTGAAAGTTTGACAGTTGTCGACAAAGGGGGGGGGGGGGTAAAAATCGCCTAATAATTGTTGACGTCCCCTATGCTTAATTAGGTTTAAATTTTTAAATTTCATTATTTCAACAATATGACGTAGAAATATATAAAACAATGTCAAGCGATGAAAATTAGCATTCAAAGCTCAAATTTAAACCATAAAAAATCAATGTAAAATTTTCAGTAAGTGCAGAATTTTCAATTGAAGATGTCGATTAGCGAAAGTTAGTTTATTATTACTATTAACTATTAACTTACTATCTAAAAGTAAAGCATAAAGAAGAATGTTCAATGTTTCAGAAGAGCTATTGAAAATTATAAAAGACTAAAATCTTGTTTATTTCGTGGACGGACTACTATAAGGACTAGTATCACAGTTAAATATCAAGATTTATGAAAACAAATTCCTTATATTTCAGGTTTAAAATACACATGGTAAAGAAAAATGTTATTCACCATTAATATTATCGCCATTACGGCCGCTATTTACATAATTACGTCACCAAAAAACCTAAGCCAAGCCTATTGCCATCGCTCTTTACAACACAATAACAACCTGTGGCAATGCTCAGATAAACATAAGGACAAAAACACTTTCCTTATCCCTTATGCAAGAATAAGTGCATATAAGTAGGCCTACTCTTACTTCGCGAGTGGCATCCGGGCATTGAATGGGTTGCCTCAATAAACCAGGAAAACCAGTAACTTTGCATCATTTAAAACACTAATAAAATGCAGGATTAGACTCAGACCACGGATGAGCGTAGGACGTAATAATCTTCTTTATAGGCCTTATCCGGGAGGGAAGGGAGGTGGGGTTAGGAAAGGACATCAAAATATTGTTTAACCCTTCCTGTACCGACCTACTTCTATCTATGCTGCCTTCAGTTCCGCTATATACGCGCCCGGGACTGTAAGGGTTAACATGCTTAGTGCCTTTAAGGGAAAGAGAGCTAAAGATAGAGATAAAGAGAGAGAGAGAGAGAGAAACACACACACACAGAAAAAGAAAGAACTAAGGCCTAATATGGCTCCCAACTTTGCACTGGCATTCCACCGTTCAAAAACAATATCTAAATAAATGTGTTGTCATTAAATAGATTAGAACTGATTGCTGCGTGTTAAATGTTGAAGGTAATTTACGACACAACAAGACCAGAAAGACTGTAAATATAGACTACCGGTAGGCATAGTGAGATGGGTAAGTTTGTATTAAAATTAGGCTCAACATAGTGACTAGGCAGTAAGCATATTTTAAATATAGTTCATAGGCATACGCTTAGAGGGCCAATATATTTATGGATATTTTGTTGATGCAGAACAGAAAATAAATAAATATAATATATGCTTCTAGTATTAGTAGGCAAATGAAAACGCTACAGATAGTAGATAAATAAACGATAGGCCTACGTTATAAGATAAATTGAAATAAGCTTTACAAGTGTATGGATGAGTCCTGAAAGTTTATTACTGGATGAAATTTATTTAAAAAGTTGATTTTCACTGAGAGGACTAAAATACTAAATTATTATGAATTTGGAATTAAATCACGCGTGTGTGTGGAATTAACCCTTCCCGTACCGACCTACTTTCCCATGCATACATTCAGTCCCGCTATATACGCGCCCGGGACTGTAAGGGTTAAAACAATGTGTGGACACAGTGCATTATGATGTCTAAGTGATTTACTGCACTACCATATGCTCAAGTATTTTGCATTTTACGCTTGTAAGGGAAACACGTCTGTAATTAATTTCCAGGGTTGCGAAAGAGGACGCTTGAGAGAGAGAGAGAGAGAGAGAGAGAGAGAGAGAGAGAGAGAGAGAGAGAGAGAGAGAGAGAGAGCACGGTTTACCGTTGGAGGTCAACGATGGAGGCCAACGATCGCATACAGCAGGGATCGGCAACCTTTTGCTAATGGTGTATTAAACTATAATTTCTAAACCATTCAGCGTGCCAACAGCCAATAAGTCAACCTGCACTATTATACTTGTTTGAATATTTTTTATGAGACAATTTATTTAACTATTTTGCAAGACCGAGGCCAAAAGTAAAGAAATTCTATAGAGAAAATCGTTAAAGCGTTTTAATATTAAAAAGATTAACGTGCCAGTAATCATCATCCTTTTTTGCATTTATACCAAATACAATATTTGATTACTAAACTTTCATATTTATGGTACTTATTTTGTAAACATTTAAATGTCAAGATGAAGATCTGGCAACTGCTTGTATTGAGCATTTTTGCTCTCAGTTAAAACAGATTTTATTAAATCTAATTGTCACAAGACTTTCGTTAAGAGGAATTGATACGTAGTAATAATATAAACTAGGTAGTTAATCTAATGTTTAAGAAATGTGCATTTAATTCTTCAGTAACATAATATTTATATAATGTTCAAATACTTTTTACAGTTTGGTAATTTTTAAAGTTATAAGTTGTAGGCCCTATAGTCTTTTATAAAAGAAAAATTAGAAACATAATATTAGACATATTAGCGCAAATAAAACGGGCTTATTATTTCCTTTAATTAAAATACAGTTTCTAAATTTCATTTCGTGATGCCAAACAAGTTATGTTTTGTAATATAACAAATATTACTGACTATTACTTCTTAGTTATTATTTCTATATATAATTCCTCAATTATGGTATTGATTACAAGATTTAATTAGAGAGATACAATTAATTTACGTTAAACAGTTGTAAATAAACATTTCATGCAATAATTGTTTGTCCATTTAACCATAATGCGTTTATCTTTTTAACCTTAGTCTAATAATGACAACCACTGTATAATATAATGCTATTAAAAAGTCTCAATATTTATTAAATTAATAAAAACTAATTTTGTTTTATAATTACTTATATTAATGTTTAATTATAGAAGAGGGGCATAAAAACTCTTTTAAATGGAATTAGTCTGCATCAATTAATGAGCGCTTTGTCTTAAATGCTCTTCGTTATTTTATAATGGCAGATACATATTTAGTCATTTCTGAGTAGTATGCAATAAATACTGTTCACAAGTGTAAGTTGAACCAAAAGCTGAAAGTAAAAGACTGAATGTCTGGCAGTTGAGAATAGCAGATGACTCTCCTAAGCAACTTCCTTCCAGATTTTACCGCAAATTGGCACGTTACGATGCCCATTGTTTTTGGATGTTTAAAATTCAACTGGTAGTGTTTTAAAATCGTCAATATCCCTCCACTTAAAATACATCTACACATAAGAAGGTTGTAGTAAGGTCAAGGAAGTTAGGCTTGATGAGGTATGAAAAAATGATTCCATGAATTTGAAAGTCTTGCCTTTGTTTAGAAAACTCCGCTTTGAGTGCTTCAAACTATATACTGAAAAGCCCAACTATATATCTTAATATATGTCTAAATAAAGGAAGTACATATAGTTATACTGTTTAATATTGATTTCACTCAAGATGTAAAGAAATCCATTTCAGTGATCTAACAGGTCAAGTGCTGTTTGACCCCGTCATTGTCAATGCTTTCAACTCACTGAAATGTATCGCTATGGCTTCAACAGTCAGTTTTCCTTATTCAGAACCGGGTAATCAATTTAAAAAAAATATTCTCGGAGGTGTCTCGCGTGCCATTGAAAATCGAGTTTGGCACGCGTGTCTTAGGTTGCCGACCCCTGCAATCAGTACAAATGATGGACACGCAGTACTAACATCGCTTGAAGCTGGTCTAGTCGCCTAGTTTTGCACGCCAGACAGCAGTAACAAATTTATTAGCAGTGGCTCTGCGTTCAGTTTATGAGTTTATCTCATTCAATATTCTTGTTTATCCCATCATTATGAGATCGAAGAAATGTAGTGCTGTTGCTAGATAGCCGAAACGTATAACAGATGAGGTATTGAAAGAAATAATTATGAAACAGGAAAATGGCGTTCGAGGTTATGACATCGTTAATAAGTACATCATGGCAAAATCAAATATCTCCACCTTCCACCACAAAAAAATGTGGCTAAAGGCGTAGCTAAGCTGCAGAAGCAAAGACAATTTTAAAGACAGTTGAAAACCTTCTCTTGTTCTGCATCAACGAAAACCAACTTACAGTGGACAGTGCTAATGACGAAATATGCCTAACATGCATGTGAAAAGGCAAAATGTTGCAAAGTGATCTACATTCAAAATGACCGGATGTTAATAATAAAGAAGGATTCTTTCATTTTGAAACGGATTGTCTCTTTTTTTTTTCATTAATGTCAAGCTTTGGGTTATGAACGTTTCGGGCTACGAACCGAGTTCTTGAAAGAATTAAGTTCGTACCCAGAGGTACGACTAAATAAAGATTTGTAGATAGAGGGATAGATAGATGACAAACTTGTGGGCTGGAAACGAAGTAAATATGTCAGAATGCGGGCAGGTGGAACCGGAAACAAACAACACATATGGTTTACAGAATTGCCTTTTATTTTGTTTTAATGTACTGCTTGTAAAAATAAAAGTTGTTGTTTTTATCGAGACGAATTCCCCAAATGTTCCTTTTTTTCTAATCTGTACAGCTAAAATGTATAACGCAAAGAATATGGATTTAACGCTTCAGGATAACCTAAAAAATCTGTCAAAGGAAACTAAAATGAAGACAGTACATCTGTGTAAGTATCATATAGTTCATCCTACCTACATCCTACATATCCCGTAGTCTGTTAGACCGTTATCATGTTATCATAGTTCATATTCACATAATATAGTTTATACAGAATAGAGATAATACATAACGGGGAGGAAGCGAATGGATAATAAATTAAATATGATGATTTATTATTATAACATTTATTACATGGGCAATGAATGAGAAAAGAGCACGCTCTGTGTGACCTGTGCTGAACCTGTGCATTTCCGTGGGTACGGAGAGGTTATTAGCTAACTGGACAGACACCAATGCCCCCAAAACAATAATACTAAATCTAAATTAACCGACAAACAAACATAAACAACAAAACTAAAACTAAACAATTCAAACCAACTTAAATTCATTTTAAAGCATTACACAACCAAACATTTTTTTTTATATTACCAAATAACCACACTCAGATCAACACAATTAATTACATTCTAACCTTGAGCGAAAATACAATAATACTATTATTTTTTATGCATACTATACTAAAATTGCATGGAAAAAACAACAACGGACGAGCCTTCTGACTCTTGCGTCCATAGCGTATCGATGTTCATGCCTTTGGAACCTCAACCGAGGGGATTTATCTACACACCCGTTTCGATGGTAAACTATTTAACCTGGCCAGGACGACGTCTAATAAGAGAGCAGAGATTCTTTTGGTATAAAGGAAACCTTACGGCGACTCGACCGCGGAATATATTTTTCAACTATACTTACATGAGGGAGTGGAAAGGGGGTATGGGCGTGGAAGGTAATCTTTCAGACCCCCCGTGTTATGCACGTGGGGGTTGTACACACACACTTGATACTCTTCTGCATGACGCATGGCGGATTGGCTTTGCAATAAGCGTGGGCGGTTTCTCCTTGACATACATAATGTAAGCATGGAATAAGCATAATAATTATACATGAAAGTATAATGTAACTTAAATGAATACCATCAACTAGCAACCTTTCGTTCCATTCGGAGCTTGACAAAAGGATCGGCTAGGCATCCACAACACTACCTAGATTATTACCCTTGACTTAGTTTGGGAGACAAATTGAAGCCAACAACAACAAGAAAAGGTATATACAGCAAATAGTTTCAACTTAAACATCCAAATTAATATAATAAATAATAGTTGTATAGCAACACACACATACATTCTTTCCCTCTTGAATTAATGTACATATAACATACAGAGTCAGATAATATCTATTTCTCTAGCTTAATCTTAGTCAAACCGAAATGTATTGATTAATTAGGTTCCTTCCTCACAACGTGACGTGGTTGTACAGAATATACATTACGCAGAATCGCATTAGATCATTAATACATGTTTTACAACTATAGAAGATTTTTCTATTAAAATCTAAACACTACAATTTCAGTGATCACATTTTTCTGATTGTGACAAAAACAAAAGTGCGTCACATCTTTTGTGGACCCCCACCCATGACAAAAAGTCTTACGAATGTCTACATAAAATAATTTCTTTGGACACAAACTGTTTTGTACAGCGTTTTTTTTTTTCTATTTTGTTTTGTATCTTTTCTACCACAAATAAATCCATTTACTTTGGAGATTAGGGTTTTACAAATGTACCAAGATCATTTGAACCGAAGCAAATGACGTGCGTGTTTTTTAAATATATATTAACATTATCAAAATTACTAAAATAGCCTGATGAACCTAGAGTGTTATTCTCCTTTGTTTTTATGTTTCAGAAACAAAATGACAGACAACAAGCATTACATCTTTATGCTGGTTGGGAAAACTGGAAGTGACCGAAGTGCAACAGGAAATTCCATTCTTGATGAGAATTATTTTGTTTCCAGTGATAACGGTTCTTCAACGACAAGTCAGACGTCTACAAAGACGACCTTGCGGGATGAGATTAAAGTTACAGTCATGGACACTCCTGGAATCATGGACAACAACGTCAGTTCCGATGGAGATAAGACTAAAGCCTGCACCGACCTGACTGCAGCAATGACAGGATGTCCCAAAGACGGAAAGCTGGTCATTGTGCTGGTGTTAAAATACGGAGAAAGATTCACAGAAGAAAACAGACAAACTTTGTACATTTTAAAGAATATCTTTGGGGAAACAAATTTGTGGAAGTCTTGTATCATCATCATGACACAGGGAGATTTTTTTTATATCAACAATGAGGAAAGTATTACGTTCGAAGGTTGGGCGCAAAGTCAGAGAGATGATCTTGGGAAAGTTTTCAAAGATTGCTCTTATAGGTGTTTACTTTACAATAACAAAACTAACCACCATGAGGAAAAAAAGCGACAGTTTGAAAAGCTTATCATGTTTTCAGACTTAGATGATCAGGGATACTCTATGATACATTTTTAGAAGCAAAGAGACGTCAGAATAGATTGGTACTTGAAGATAAGCTGACTGAGATAAAGAAAAAAAATGGACATTCAAATAAAAGAATTGATCTTTTCAGCACATATACTTTCTGACAGAAATGACATATATTATGTTATTTTTATTAACATTATTGATACAGTTAGAAGGGAGCTCGACATTGCAGATAATTATGGCCTGATTTATTACGCTGAAGGAGAGATGCGTCTTTTCAATGAGTAGAGAGAGGACTTAGATTACTTAAAAGAAGATGTTGAGGTTAGAGTCAACCTAAATGACCTAAAAAAAGAAGCTCGTGCGTTGGAACACATAGATACTAGACTTATTCATGACCGGTTAAAGGCTCTTGAATATTCAATCGAGTGTTTGGAAAAGACAATTGACAGTAAGGCTAAGTTTGGGAAGTATAAAAACAAAATCGTCTTATTGCAAGAGAAATCGAATTCTATGAGACTAGACATAAAACGTCAGGAAACTCGTGATTGTTATGAATTGAAAATTAAACAGTTAAACAGACAGATCAATGTTCTGCCAGTTACAACTCATTTGAACGTGTTGCTCTCTTATTTTGCACAGGTTGATCGATTAGATACAGAATTATCCGCAATTGAAAAGGAACTTGGAGATTTACAATGTTTCCCCAAAACAGAAGAATTAAAGAAAAAAATCCAGTGTAAAATACAAGAAACTTCCTTCATAAACATCCGAAACATATGTATGATTGTGTGTGCAGTTGCCATTGTACTACTCATTATTTATAGAGTCTACCAAGATTCTCAAGTGATTGATTTTGTTTATCACATTTCATCTTTAAGTTTTTTACAACTTGTTCAAATGTTTGCACAATCAATTCTAGCGTTTCTCCAAAGACCGGGTCAAGAAACCAAAATTGACAGGCCGCTAGAAGAATGAAAGTTATTTTGAAATTCACATTTCTGTTATATCACTTACAGGCTATTATAGTCGATAAAAATGTTACCGGGTTGTCACGCGTGACAAAGGACACAAGTAAGATATTTTGAAAACCGCTACATTTCGGCTAGATTAAGATAAGATATAAAAAAACTAGTATCTGACTCTAACCGTTATCTGTACACTAATTAGCATCACTTGATAATTGCAAGAATGAATGAATGTATGTAATTATCTGTCACTATCATTTGTTAAACTCATTGTGTACGTCTCACTTTATGCCATTTTATGCATACCATTATATCTCCATTTATTATTATGCTTTCATTTATTCTTATTATGTTTAACCCGTGAATGCTTTCAATTTTCAATAATATTCATTTTTACTATTATATGTTCAATCGAATCCCCCCTCCCGTGATATATGCACTGCCCAAGCGTTAATTTCGCAGTGTGTTAACTTCGGAATTCCGCGATCTGACCCCCCCCCCCCCCCTCTAAGCCCTATGTTGAAAAAAAACATGAACATTTAAAAACTTTCATGATAATAGCGTAAGGATGTGGGCCTAGCCAGCAAATAGCGTAAAAAATGAACAGTTAAAAACTTTCATGATAATAGCGTAAGGATGTGGGCCTAGCCAGCAAATAGCGTAAAAAATGAACAGTTAAAAACTTTCATGATAGCGTAAGGATGTGGGCCTAGCCAGCAACTAGGGGTGGGAAGTTGGACTGGAGTGGGCGATATAAAAGTAAATTATAAAAGATGAAAGCAAAGTCGAAGGGGAGAGAAGACTATGTGTTGACAGATGACGTGTTATAAACAAATATTTATGTATATATAAGGTTTCATACAGTGCTTTTTTGGTAAAAAAAATAGGTGCCGGTACTCAGTGATGGATTGCCTAACTTTTAAAGACCAAGTGAAGAGCTTTTTATCAAAATTGAGTTAACATTTGATTTTGATAGTAAACAGTGTATTCAGTATCTGAATGTTAAAAAAAACATTTATACAAAATATCAAAGATACATTTTAAGTAATTAGTTCAATATTTGCACTTAAATGTGTGTGTTTTTCGGATGATTACTCCAAATCTCGTAGCCATTTGAGATGTTTTTATTTCCGGCAATATAGGAAAGTGACGTAACATAAAGGATTCCGACTAGGAAAAATTAATATTGTCACGTGTTTTGAATCTATTGCCACATGTTTTGAATCTTTTCCCGGTTCTTATTTTTAACAAAATGGTTAAATATAGATTTATAGCGTCTATTTTTATTTATTTACAAGCTACATTGCCCGGCTTTGCCCGGGTGAAATAAAAAAAGGACTGTCTGGGGTGCAGATAACAAATTTATAAACTAAACTTACTGAATACTTTTAGGAAAGTAAATAAATATTGTAATAGGGTAAAAAAAATAGTCAAATATTTTTATTTAACAAAATCTATATTGCCTATAGATTTACAATGTCTTTTGTTTTGAAAAGTTTGAAAAATTAATTGTCGAAAAAAAAAAGTATAGTCTAACTGGAGAATCGAACCCTGGTCGCCCGTATAGCAGTCCACTACGTTTACCACTGGGCTATCGAAGACACATGTCCGATGTGAAAAATTATTAGACGGTATATTGGGCTAGGCCTAGATAGGTCAGTGACAAACGTGTTTTCAAATTGACCAATGGGGATCCTCGCGGGGCTTAACACTGTCTTTTTATATATATAGATTTCCCTTGTGATACGTCACTGCCGTATGAGGCTATTCCAAATCTCGTTCCTTTGAGAAAAACCTCTTCACTTGGTCTTTAAAGCACTTTCGCATTTTATATTTTAATTCTTATTGCGTGCAATTTTAAAATAATTTAATTTTAACAAATTAATAATATAATGAATTAATAATAAACGTTAAACACAAGAAAAGTAATAATTTTTTCCCAACATTGAAAAAGGTGCCGGTACGCCGTACCGGTGCGTACCGTCACAAAAAAAGCACTGCTTATATATATATATACGTTTAAGTGTTAGGAGCGATATTTTATGTATGTTTTCAAACAATGTTAGCTTTTATGGCGTGCATGGGCTAGTAATGTTGAAATAAGCTTAAAATATTGTTTGTAGTATTATACGTTTGACATAGGTTTGTTCAGTTTGTTTGCACTCATTGGTTTTGTAGTACGAGTTCGGTTAGTTTCCGTATTAAAAAAAAGCTACAGTTCAGTGTGTTCGGCACAAATTCAATTCCATTCCTATATCTACTTTAAATATGCACATAATTTATCGCGCAATCAAAAAACTCAATTTTTATGGTTCTAGCACGGTCCAGAAGTTTGAAAAAATACAATATTTGACATTTTATAGATTTCAATGAAGAAAAATATTAGTTCCTCCCCTTACCCTTTCACGAACCATCCAGCAAATAATAAGCCTGTTCATAGATTTATTATAATTTAATACAATGAAACATATTAAAGAAATTTAATGAGAAACATATATGAACCACAGTGTTTTTTGTTGAGAGATCCATCTCCGGGCCAAGGTTGTTTTGGGAGTTGACTTTTGTGGCAAGTGTACAGGGTCATGATGCTGAAATGCTTTATAGAAAATGTTGGTTCTTGACAATGTCAGGACACATGGAACTGCTTTCAACACTATTAAAGGATATGTTTTCTTTAATGTAAGGATTAAGTCATAAAAGTATCGATTTTTTTTTCTCCAGCGACGTTCGGGTAACGAATGGGTGACCGGAACTAGTCTAGAAAAAACAACCAACTTTAACTTTATTTAAGACTCTTGCCAAAAGGCAATGATGGAATTAAATCAGGACTATGTTTAAGACCTGTAAATATACACCTTCTTAGACGTTAATAACTTAATTTGCAACGGATACACCTGCAAAAATTGACACCATGTTGTGTTTATAGAATATTCCTAATGACAAAGAATACAAGGAAAGACAGTGTTTGATGATCAGTGGCACATTAATACTTTCCCCCCTCTCCCTCCGCATGCTAATAAAAGTCGCTAGGATGTTCCGTTTAATGAGCTGACTCTGGTGCCCAATGTAACTTACTAAAAGATTAGATGCAATTCAATAAAATGTGTTTACATTGGAGTTAGTTTCTAGTTCAAAGCTTGAGTTTCTCTATTATTCTTTCACATTGTCCGTGGCTGCAACAAAATTTCTCTATGCCTCCCTGCCCTATGCATGCCAATTTTCTTAATTCATGCCAATTTTTGTAAATGGCTATCACTGCGTTTTACACGGTTCTTCTCCATGTTCTAAGCGATCTTTCCTTTTTCCCGATGGTGTCCCTCTCAGTGCCATGCTAACAAGTCTTGTTCTGTCCATGAAAACAAAGAATGTTGCCTTGCCATCGCCATATTCTTTTCCTTTATTTCGCCTAAAACTTATTTTTTCATGTTCTCTTTCTTTTTTCTTTATTGTGAATTTAGAATTTGCCGGAGAAATGACTCGTGGCAACTATTTTGAAAACATTGGTTAACTAGCCAAAATTACTAGATTATAAAATATGGTATTCGAATGTCCATGAAGAAGGCCTAGGATATTAGGCCTATGTCTACTTGAATGTTAAACTATTACAAAATAAACCTAAAAATAAAAATACGCTTATTATAAAATATTTTAAAGTCTTGTTAGGAATGAAAGAAAAATGGAGAGTAACAGTAGGCCTATAATAAAGTTGAATTTTTAACGAAGGAGAAATACAACATAAATCAAGAAATAGTCAACGTAGGTCTAACAATGGGTTTAGAAAAATATCTTTGCTTGCTTACACACATGGCTTGATAAACCATCGTCGAGTTTTAGCATGTTCCATACTCCTTATTGCACAATACTACACAAAGCTGACCCAGGATCCACAGAACAGACCCCTGTTGAAGTATTTGATTTGTAATATAATACGTTTTAGTAGAGAGATTAAAATATAAATATCTCTATTCCAATAGGGCGTTTGCAATGACGTGACAAAAAGCACGTGATTTTTGTTTACTTTAAGTAATGGTGTACAAGTAACAATGGCCGCTGTATTAATAAAGTTTCATATAGGCTCGAGCTTTTTTAAAATGATGTTTTGTGTTTTAAGTCTTGTTAAGATTTAAGCTGTATTATGTCTGTTAAATAAAATAGGCTATTTTATTATTATCATAGACATAGATCATAGACGATGTGAGCATATTAGTGACTTGACTAGATAGCCTATTCACCAACACTATCACTTGGTATCCCTACATAGCCAAAAGCCTAGCCTACGAAACATTAAAAGTTAGGCCTACAAAGTGAAATTGAAAGTGTAAATAGGTCTAGCCGGCCCTAGCCTAATCACATTAATCAATTAATCTACAGTACTACTATTTACCTCCTTATTTTTGAGTAGGATAGCCAATATTCAGATGTGAATTTTGCATGATAAAGAAGTACTTCACCATTTTTGTACACCAATAGTGGCTTCTATTTACACAAATACGTCACTAAAAAATCTAAGCCACGCCCATCGGGAACGCTCTATAAATGAGGAAAAAAACACTTTTAAAAATGGAAATCTTAATTTTATTATTTTTTTTAGTAAAACATGAAGATTCATAGTAAAATACAGTATATCTCGCCAACTATAAAAATAATTTAACTATCTGCTGCAAACCCAGGCTCTCATCTAAGTCAACTTACTGACTAGCATATTTTACAGTCATTATTTCTCTCCTTATAAATATCTTATATATTACATTTTTTACGCTCCTTCTATAAAGAAGATTATTGCGCCCTACGCTCATCTGCGGTATGAGTCTTTTTTTGCATTTTATCAGTGTTTTAAATGATGTTAACTTACTGGTTTTCCTTGTTTGTTCAGGCAACCCATTCTATGCCCGGATGTAAATGGGCGGTGGAGATCAATCATGCGTAGCCGAGTTCCATTCATTAATGACTTTATTTATAATAACAAACACTACAGTTGCTAAGCATATATGCAAACACACAAACTTTATTTCTTTACACTCAAAATAACATTCTACATCTCCCCCTTCAATAACACGCCAGCAAACTTTCGACCTTTACTTAAATAGCTGACAAAGGACCCCACAAAAAAATCTTATCAAAGACTTCACCAATTAAATAAGTAGGAGAAAAAATTCAAATAGAAAATGTGAACGAAACAAGAACATAACAAAAACGCATTTGTTTCCATATTGAAGTAAGTTTTGTTTAATTGCAGAAAAAAATGTGTATGTCATATAATATGGTTAGGCGTATAAATATGGTTTATATTTTGAGCTACTTATATGGGCCTACTCGTGGAAGAAAGAAGGTTGGAAAAAGGGGGAGGGGGGGCATAAAACTCTTTTTGAATTCTTAGTAGTACTAAGGATCATAATCCGGCCCTGCTTATCCCTGACTCCTGACTCCTGATACTAAAATAGAAAGAGAGAGAGAGAGAGAGAGAGAGAGAGAGAGAGAAACACAGAGAGAGAGAAAGAAAGAACTAAGGCCTAATATGGTTCCCAACGTTGTACATGTACTTGAATTCAACTGTATAAAAAACGATAAGTAGTGCCTATAGAGCTGTGTGTTGTCATTAGATAGATTAAAACTGGTTCCGGCGTTTTGAAGGTTATATTGCGAAATCACAGGACCAGAAAGACTGCAAATATTGTTGTAGACTTTACTTTGTGAAATGGGTAAGTTTGTATTAATTTTCGGCCCAATATAGTAACTAGGTAGTAAGGCCTATTATAGGCTTTATATCTATAGTCATATAATGTGCCAATATATTTACGGATAGGCGCCTATTATGTTGATGCGGAAAAGAAGGAAAATAAAGATGCTTTTAGTAGGTCTTTATTTAACTTATTGACAACACCTGTAATCAATTTTATTATACTTGATTAGTTTAATTTTAAAAAAATGAACAATTAGCCTCTCACGGAATCCATGTGTTGGAGAAGTAGGCCTAATCTTATCTTATGAGCCTATGTTTTAGACGCGTCTAAGGCCTATATCTATTACGTCCTATTCAATCCATGGTTTAAGTCTTTTCCTGTAGAAAAAAATATAGGTCTACGCTTGTTCGCGCAAAATAGAATAAGAAAAGTGTTATTTCCCCATAGCCTCTGTATTATCGAGAAGGCTAATTGTAATCACTAATCTTATCTTTTTGTAGATGAGTACTTACTTACGCCTTCTATCCCTCTCAGGGCATAGGCCACCAATAAGGGCTCTCCAGCCATCCCGGTCCTGAGCGAGTCTTTTCAACTGTCCCCAAGAATGACCTGATCCCTTGACGTCGGCATCCAGGTCACGGCGCCAGCTGTTTCGAGGTCGCCCCCTCTTCCTCTTTCCTTGGGGGTTCCACAACAGGGACTGTCTGGTGATGTTGGAAGCTGGTTTTCAGAGTGTGTATCCCAACCATCAATATCTTTTTTGCATAATCTCCAGGTCGGCTGCCTGTTGATCTTCGACTCCAGAGCTCATCGTTACTGATCATGTCCGGCCAGCGTATATGCAAAATTCACCTGAGACATGAGTTTATGAAAGTCTGGATCTTCTTGGTGTTGGTAGCTGTGGTCCTCCACGTTTCAGCATCATAGAGTAAGACAGACTTCACATTTGAGTTGAAGATCTTGATCTTTGTTTTCAGGGATATTTCTCTTGAGCTCCAGATATTCTTAAGTTGGAGGAAAGCTGTCCTGGCCTTGCCAAAATTTGCCCTCACATCGGCGTCGGTTCCACCCTTATTATTGACGATGCAGCCTAGAGAGGTAAACTCTTCTATTTCTTCAAGCACTTCACCATTGAGAGTGATATGCGATGTGTTTTCTGCGTTGATCTTAAGGAACTTGGTCTTCCCTTTGTGGACGTTGAGGCCAAGGCGAGTGGAGTTTTCTGTCACGATGTTAGTCTTTTCCTTCAGCTGTTGCTGAGTATGTGCGAGTAGTGCCAGTTCAATCCACAAAATCTAGATCACCCAGCTGTGACCATAGTGTTCACTGGATGCCATTACGCTTATCTGCTGTGGATGTCTTCATGACCCAGTCTATCGCTAGTAGAAACAAAAATGGCGACACTAAACACCCTTGTCTCACTCCTGTCCGTACTTGGAATGCCTCTGTTGGGTGCCCTCTATGGATCACTCTGCATTTCATTCCTTCATAAGAATTCTTAGTTATAGAGGTAATTTTCACAAGGACCCCGTAGTGTCTTAGCAGCCACAAAGTGATGCCCTGTCCACGCTGTCAAATGCATGTTCTTAGTCTATAAAGTTGAAATATAGGGGGGAATTCCACTCGAGCGACTGCTCCAGGATGATGCGCAGTGTAGATATTTGGTCATTGCAGAATCTATCCCTGCGGAAACCAGCCTGTTGATCTCGCAGCTTCATATCAACAGCATCCTGCATTCTGCCAAGCAGAATCCTGTTGAACACCTTTCCTGGGATTGATAGTAGGGTAATTCCTCTGTAGTTGGAGCAGGAGTTTAAGTTTCCTTTCTTAGAGAGTTTAATGAGTAGTCCATCTTTCCACTCAGTTGGGACTTGCTCCTCTTCCCAGATCTTTTGGAAGAGGGGGTGTAAGAGCTCTACTGTAGTCTCCAAGTACGCTTTCAGTGCCTCCGCAGGGATATGATCTGGTCCAGATGCTTTGCCGCTTTTAAGTTTCTTGATAGCTTGGCATATTTCTTCCTTTGTAGGTGCATTGCAGTCTATCGTCAGGTCTATGTCCGCTGGCTGGATATCAGGTGGGTCTGGTGGGGCTGGCCTGTTGAGTAGCTTTTCAAAGTATTCCACCCATCTTCTCTTTTGTCCTTCGTCATCGATTATCGGCATTCCTTCTTTATCTTTCACCGGTCTTTCAGGTTTACTAAACTTCCCAGATAACTTCTTGGTGATGGTATACAAATCTTTCATATTTCCCTTTCTGGCTGCTTCCTCAGCTTCTGCAGCTAAAGCATCTGTATAATTCTTTTTGTCAGCTTTGATACTCTTCTTTACACTCTTGTTTGCCTGTGTGTATTGTTCCTGTGCCTTGACCTTTTCTGCACGTGTCCGGCTGTTGTTTAATAATGCCTCCTTCATTTCCCTTCTCTGATCTATTTTCTTCAGGGAGACTGTTGAGATACATTCCTTGTGGTTGTGTTTCTGTGGGCCCAAGACTTCCTGGCAGACTGTCATTATTGTAGTTTCCACTGTCCTCCATTCCTTGTCTATTGTTGTTTCTTCTTCATCCATCATTTCATGCAGGACTTTGAATTTGTTTGCAAGTGCCAGCTTGAATTCCTGGCGTTTAGTTGGGTCTCTTAGAAGTATTGTGTTGAACTTCTTTCGCTGGTTTAATTCTCCTGTTCAAATCCTTTTAAGTTAAAGCTTGACACTTAAGACAAGAAGGTGGTGTTCTGAAGCCACGTCCGCTCCTCTCCTAACACGTACATCTTGCAGGGACCTCCTGAACTTCTTGGAGATGCATATATGATCTATCTGGTTACTGGTGTGGAGGTCTGGTGAGAGCCAGGTGACTTTGTGTATCTTTCTATGGGGGAAGATGCTACCAACCTTGGGTGTAACGACTGTTAATGTTGGTCAGTAGACCGTGACCGGTCATTGCGACCAGGACTGTGTTGGGCACAGTCGTTTGACCAGTTTTGTACAAACACGGGTTATGAGAAGGGGAGAGAGAGAGGAGTGGAGAGAAAAGCAAGAGCGAGTGTGTAACATAGAGAAGTAATCGTAGAGTGAAGACATATTTTGATGATGTTTGTGAGACTATGTTTTTTGGATGTACAGTTATAAGGACTGTATAGAAGTGATTTTTGGAACTATGGAATTAATGTTGAAAAGTGTTACTTGATGTTTCAAGAACTATTTTGTATGTATCGTGAATAAAATATATATGTCTAAGCATTGGAGTTGTATTCTGTGTATGAGGTGAAACATATGAAGTGCATCCCATGTTTGTTGTGAGAGCTGTCTTGACGGTTGGAAATAATGTAACGTACAACACATGGGGATGTTACATAATGGTGTCAGAAGTAAAAGCGACATGTTACATGATGCGACACGTTGGAATTCTCAACGGGAATTGCAGTCCTACTAATGGATATATCAAGGTGAGCTGAAGAATGTCATAAACGTTATGATTGTGCATGACGGACGGGACTAATTGATATATCACGTAAATATGAAAAGGAGTATCAAAAAAATGAACATTGCATTGAGCACGGAAGAATTTCGTTAAAGTCAGTGACATATGTGAACGACTTAAGAGTAAAAAATAGTAATATTGCAATGGGAGTTGTACCATATGACAACAGAAGGTGAAATGAAGTTGTGTTCATGAACTCAACAATAGTTGTTACGGACTAAACTTTTATGTTTATATATACGCAACGTGGATTTAAAAGAGAACTTTTAGTACCTATGAATATAACAAGAATTTAATTGGAGCTGTTCGATGTTGTTACGAATATCGGTCATAGAGGAATGACGTAATAAGGCATTGACCTCTTAACAAGTGCGTATTAGAGTCCAAGGTTTGACCTTTCTGCTCTGAGGGCAGTTTAAATAAAATAATTCGTCCAACCCCGTGGAAATTGAAGGATAATTCTGGATCGCAGATTGAAATGCGTATTAAGACCCTGTAGAACCTTCGATAATAGTTTTCTTTGGAAAGTCCCTACCTCCTTAAAGTTAGTTCAGTTTGAAAGTTTGTAGAGAGAAGTCGCTATATTTATACTTGTATATTTCATGTCATTTTATTGAAACACTTATGTTGCCATCAGTTGATGCATTTATTTAAAGTTTATATTGAGTCTACAATTTAAATAAAATTGTTTATTCAACAACTGGAGTTGTTTGATCTATCATTGTTGAGAAAGGTGTTGAAGATAATTATACCGAATATAACTACATTACTGCATAGGCCTGTCAGTCAAGGAACCCCTAGATTGGACTTCAGATCAGCAGAATCTAGAGACTTCTAATAAAGATACAACTATATTCATTGAATCCGATTTAACGGGTCGTAATAATAGTCATCATAGTGACAGTCCATAACAATGTGGAAAGACTATAAACTTTGTTATATTGTTATCTTACATAAGTCAAGATGGGAGATAAGTAATCATATGGACATTTATCGTGAATTGAAAAGAGGAGGAATCACGTGGAAATTTCAGATTTCACAATCGGATTAAGAACTGTTTAGCTTTACAAACTCTATTAGTATACCTTGTATTTTCTCAACTTGAAGGAACGTCTACACTGGTGATGATAGTGTTGCAGCCTTCGTTTTGTTAAAATATATAATTAATTGTTTAGTTGTATAGTATTTTGTTTGTAAATTGTTTATACATGCAATTATATCTTTGCATTATTTGTTATTTTTTTCATAAAGTGTTTAAATTTGTTGTTAATATTTATGTGTTAAACTTGAGTGTTATACTTTGTTATTGTTATTTTTGTTGTATTCTTCTGTTTACATATTCTTCTATTTGTTGTTCTAAAAAGACATATATATTGGTCGTTTATTCATTGTTCTGTTTGTATACATATTGTCTATCTATTTGTATTTATATTTGTACTTTGTTGAATTATTGATTAGTTATATTTCACTATTGTTCATTTATTCTTGTATTGTTATTGAATTTTATAAGTGCAGCTTTCGACGTAATTGACCATGAGCTTCTTCTAGCCAGGCTTAAAAAGGAGATGGGCATCACGGGTAATGCGCTGCGGTGGTTCACGTCTTATTTGGAGGATAGGACCCAATATGTTGTGGTAAAACAAGCTTCTTCGCAGAGCACACCACTGAGGTGCGGAGTACCACAAGGCTCTGTATTGGGACCTATACTATTCTCTATCTATACTAGTAAACTCGGCAAAATCATTAGTACCCATGGCGTAAATCGTAAGCTATTTGCTGACGACACGGAATTATACATTAGTTTCAATCCTGATCCTGCTTCCTGTGCTGCGGCTGTAAAATCTCTTGAAGACTGCTGCCTGTCAGTGAAATCGTGGATGGTGGAAAATAGGCTAAAGCTAAATGATGATAAAACAGTGGCAATATTGTGTGGGTCTCATGCTAAACTTAAAACCTCTAAGCTAGAAGAAATAAAAGTTGGCACTGCTGAAATTACCTTATCTGACTATGTAAAAGATCTTGGCTTGTTTATTGACAGTAAACTTTCAATGACTACCCATGTCAGCTCTGTCGTCCGGGCATGCTCTATGCAATTACGAGCCTTAGGTCAATTGCGACCTCATCTAAACAAGAAAACAGCAAATGCTGTTGCCGTCTCTCTTATTCTCTCAAGACTTGATTACTGCAACAGCTGCTTGTGGGGGATTTCAAAAAAGCAGATTGAGAGACTCCAGAAGGTGCAGAACAATGCTGCACGCATAGTATCTCTGGTCGAGAGGTCCGCTCACATCACCCCTATACTTAGGGATCTCCACTGGCTCCCCGTGCAAAAGCGAATTGAATTTAAGCTTCTTTCCCTGGCATTCAGCTGCTTGGATGGCACTGCACCTAGCTATCTTCAAAACATTCTTACAACATATGTTCCAGCAAGAGATCTCCGTTCAAGTGAAAAGTCATTACTTAGGACTCCCAGTCTTATTGGACATAGAAAGAAAACCTTTGGAGTGCGCGCCTTTGAGGCGGTGGCGCCCGTATTATGGAACAATTTGCCTATTTCACTAAGGCAAACTGAAGCAAAGTCTTTTAAAAAGAACCTAAAGTCCTATATGTTTAAGTAATCATTGTCTAATTTGTGCTCTTGTATCTATGTCATGACAGCGCACTGAGCATGCTATTATAGCATGGATAGTTGCGCTATAAAAGTGCTCATTATTATTATTATGATGCATACAATTACTAAGAGAAAATAATGTTATATATTCACAAACTCATTTTTTTGATTTGATACTTTTATTCATGTGTGTCATATTATTTGAATAACTTGGTTGATAACATAATTGTACTACAAGTAATTTTTGACAATGGACAAATTTGAAAAATTATTGGAATTTGGAGGTAGATTGGGATATAAGGGTGAAGAATTGGTAAGTTGGATAACCAAAATGATTACAGAGGATGATGAAAGGGAACAGAGACTTTTTGAAAGAGAAACAAAAAGAGAAGCAGAAGAGACTAAAAGAAAAGCAGAGGAGTTTGAAAGAGAGGCAAAACGAAAAGCAGAAGAGGAAGAAAGAGAAAATGAAAGACTTAAAGAAATTAGGAAACATGAAGAAAAGATAGAAGAACTTAAACTGAAACAATTAAAACTCAGTCAAGGGACTATGACAGAAATAAAATCATGTAGAAGCAAAGAGGATACTATCAAAATGAAATATTTCAATCCAAAAGAGGAGAAAATCGAGAGTTATCTGATGATGTTTGAATGTCTGGCGACACAAAATAAGATTGCGAAAGAAAAGTGGGCAACGCTTATATTGTCTAAAGTGACAGGTGAGGCAATAAATGTAATTTCATACATAAAAGAACATGAGAGGAACAATTACGACATTGTGAAAAGTAATCTGTTAACTCATTTTGGCCAAACAGAAGAAACATACAGGAAGAAATTCCAAGATATCATGTTAGAGAGAAACAAAGATCCCAAGGCATTAGTGCATGAAATCCATGCATTACTAATCAATTGGTTAGAAATAACAAAGATTGATGTACTCAATCCGCAGCAAATCTTAGAAATGTATGTTGTCAACAAAGTTCTCACCAATGCATCACAAAGTCTATTTACATTTTTGAAAGAAAGAAAGATTAATAGTGAAGAAAAACTGATAATTGCATTGTCATACTATAAGGATGCACATCCGCATGAGGAAATGGATAATAGAAATAATACTATTGCAGCTATGTCAAGTCCTCGATTCAACAACAGTGGCAATTTTAATAACAGTGGCAAATTCAACAATAGCAATTTTAATAACAATGGCAGATTCAATAATGGCTATTTTAATAACAGTGGCAGATTCAACAATAATAATGATATGAACAGACATCATCGTAATGATAACAAGAGATTTCTTAGTTTGCCCAATTACAATAAGAAAAGGAATATCATTTGTTGGAATTGCAACAAAATGGGGCATATACGGAGAAATTGCAGAAGTAAAGTTACACAAAAGCCAGTGGAGAGAACATCACCAAATCAAAGTCCACAAAGACCAAGGAATGAAGAAAGAGGAAGACGAACTCAGAGACAAGACATACAAGATGATCAGCAAACAAAAAAAGAAAGAGCAGGCTAGTGATAATGGTGAACGACATTATGTATCAACTATCCTGGATACACAGGGCAAGTTGAAGTTCTACCCAGCATATGTTAATGGGAAGAAAACTCTATGTTTGCGAGATTCAGGATGTACTACAATTGTGATTGATGAGAAGCTAGTAGATGATACACACTACACAGATAAGCTCACAGACATAAGAATGGCAAATCAGAAAGAAATGAGCTGCAGAACCGCAAAAATTATAATAGATTCGCCATGGGTTACAGGAGAGGTGATTGCAACAGTTATGACAAACGCAATATGTCCTCTGATTATAGGCAATATCCCGATCTTACCAGATGACTCAGAGCATTTATTTGAGCAATGGTTACAAAAGCAGGAGGAAAAAGAGTGCAACGCAGTATATGTTGCAATGACTAGAGCAAGAACTCAGGAGAGTGAAAAAGAAACACAAGTATCAAGCATAGAAGAAATATTAGAGATCAAAGAGGATATCACTAGAGAGAAGTTAATTGATATGCAAACAAAGGATACCAGTTTGGATAAGATTAGACAGAGAATTGATCAGAAGCAAGCCAATTATAGGGGACATACATTCTATTATGTAAATGAAGTACTGACGAGAAAGTTTCAAAACAAGAAGGTCACTTATAACCAAATTGTGGTTCCTACAGAATTGAGAGACATTGTTTTGCGTGCGGCTCATGACAGTCCATTGGCAGGGCATATGAGCGTACGGAAAACGTATCAAAGGGTAGCACATAATTTCTTTTGGCCCAATATAAGAAAGGACATAAAAAGTCATATAACCAGATGCAAATTGTGTATTACTAAAAACCCTATGCACGGGAAACACAAAGCACCTATTCAACCTACAGATAAAGTTGGGAGACCATTCGAAAAAATAGCGATAGATATTGTCGGACAAATGTGCCATACCTCAAGTGAAGGACACAAATATATCCTTACTGTTATTGATACTGCTACCAGATGACCAGAGGCTATACCTCTGCGCAATGTGACATCGGAGAAAGTTTGCACAGCTCTACTAGATATATTTAGTAGATACGAATTCCCAGATATAATATTATCTGACAATGGTACACAGTGCACATCTCATATCACCAATGCCATAACAAGACTATTGGGTATAACGCAAGTATACTCAACCATATATAGACCGCAAGCAAATGGGATGAACGAAAGATGGAACAAGACATTGAAGATCATGTTAGCTAAGGCGAGCAATGATCATCCGAACAACTGGAACAAATTCATTCCCATGGTATTGTTCACATATAGGGAAGTGAGACAAGATTCTACAGGATTTTCCCCTTTTGAATTGATGTACGGTGCAAATCCTAGAGGACCACTATCCATATTCAAAGGAAGAATGTTAGGACAGAGAGTGGCAGAGGATGACTCGTTTGAAGTTGTGACAGAGGTGAGGGAGAGAATACTGTATGGAATACAAAACGCACAGAGAATGCAGACAGAGAAGCTAAGAGGCAGATGAATATTATTACAAGGCAATTTATTCACCATAATAAATTATGGATGAGACCTTCTATTTAGATCACACAAGTATAATTATGATTTATAATGTTATTACGGCTAGAGCCCCCATTCAATTTATGAAAATGATAGTTATAGTATTGTTATTGTTAGTGTGAGTATCCTTGTATTAGTGAAGATCTTATTACATCATTCTGAAGTTTATTTGTAGTTGTCTAGAGTATTCCTGATTCTTATAATCCCCTGGCAATTCACATAGCGTAGTTTTAGAGTTTACAGTTGATTTACTTCATGTATAATTATTTATGTGGCTCATATTATACAGCAAGAACCTTGATGTTGAGTGGTAGTGTAGATTATTAATATAGTTGAATAAACATTACACATACACACATGTATATAACTTTGAAATATTGACGTTAACCAAGTTGTGTAGAAAGCAACGATAAATTTGGTTTAATTTACAACATCAATCCAGTAGGAATCCAAATAATATTATATATACAATCAAGAAATACACATATTCCAATTAGTAATGAATATCCTCAATGAACATATAGCATTGTAGTTAATAGTAGAATAATAAATCTTTCATAATACAACTCAAATAGAAACGATTCTCAGAGACTTAATAATAGATGTTATCCGAACGGCTGTACGCCAAGAACTGACTAAAAGTGTCGAATCGCGTAGAAATATATTACGGGTCAATCGTTGGAAAAACCAGACAGTCTAGTGACACGAATATTTTAATCAAGCCTGCATGTTGACTGCGTGATCAGATACTTTTTATTAAGAACAAGCAATAATGCTCTAACAAAATAAGGAGAGACCGATCGACCTTGACATGCTGTACTCGCGTGAACAGTTCATGTTTTTATCGAGGTTAATAAAAAACAATAATGCTCAAATTAGGTTAGGAAAAACCCGGGGGAAACTTTGAGCTGAGAAATATTTATATCGTTTAAACGCAATTCGCTTAAACGATTTAGTTGGTTTATTAACATTACAATGTAGGGAATTTACGTTTCGTAACAGTCGCCCATACCAAAAGGAAAAGAACATTGCATACTAAACAATAGAAGTGTGCAATTTCTTTTAGAACCGCCTGCACTTAACTTTAGTTCTAAACAATATACAAAAAAAAAACTGACTCCACCTGGGTAGTCCGTTAAATAAGACAAGTAAGGGAAATAATTTATTCTATTAAACCCTCATCATATAGGATCTCAAGTTATCCTTAGACCATAACACATGTTCGCGTTATTCTAAAAAAAATTATACTCTCTGAGATATCATTCCTTATAAACATCATCATCTTATTTATAAGGTAAAAATCAGCATAACTAATGTTATCATATTAAACAATTCAATCATTAATTAATTCAACTTAAATGAAATTAATATTTAAATAAACTTAAGAGTAAGAATTTAATCTTAAGTGTGTAAGCATGTGAAGTGTATGCACATTACTCTATTTTGGTTTTTACATAATCACAACTATAGTTTGATTGTTTCAAAATAAGGATGTACATTTCTGTTCATTCATTATCTTACTAATAAAGAAAATTTATGTTCATAAATCCATAATATTTATAAGTAACTTATTAGGTTCTTTTTTTTTTTTCTCTACAACAATAATAATATTTGTTTTAGCAAATGGAAATATTCATGGCATAAAATAAGGCATAAGATATTGCATAAAATAATCACAACATATTCATATATTCATGCATTTATTTTTAAATGATCCAATTCTCTTAGTTAGGATTATCAGAATATATACATGAAGTTATCCCCTTATACATTTGTTACATACGCGATAGGGTGTCCGCGACGATGTTATCTTTTCCAGATAAGTGAGTTATTTTTAAGTTGTAAGCTTGAATAAACAAACTCAATCTTAGGATGCGCTGATTTTGTTTGATGCGGGAAAGAAATACTAGTGGATTGTGATCAGTGAATATCTCGATTGGGAACTGAGAACCATTGACATAGTAATTGAAATGTTTCAATGCTTGGATAAGTCCTAGTAATTCCTGCTCTATTGTGCTATAATTTACCTCATGTGGGTTAGTTAAATTTTTTTGAACAAAAGCTAATGGGATGTTCAAGTGAATCATCTCCTATTTGTGAGATTACCGCGCCCATTCCTGTATTACACGAGTCTACCGTTATTCTGAAGGGTTTAGTATAATCAGGTGAGACTAATACTGGTGCCTTGGTCAGTATGTCTTTTATATTATTAAAGGCTTGGTCACATTCCTGATTCCACTTAAATTGATTTTTCTTTCTCAAGAGATTTGTCAAAGGGCAAGTGATAATAGAAAAGTTTTTACAAAACTTCCTGTAGTACCCGGCCATACCCAGAAATCCTCGAAGTTGTTTCTGCGTTTTAGGGACAGGGAATTCCTGTATAGCTTTGACTTTGGCATTCACTGGTTTTACTTTGCCATTACCCACTACATGACCTAAATATTCAATTTCTGCATGGCAAAATTGACTTTTAACTAGGTTTATAGTAAGATTAGCCTGTTTTAGTTTTTGGAATAATAGTTTTAACTGATCTAGATGATCATTAAAGTTATTACTGAACACTACGATATCGTCCAGATATGCATGGCATTGTGGGATATCATGGATAATAGTGTTTATTAGTCTTTGAAAACTAGCTGGAGCATTGACCATTCCGAATGGCATTACTTTAAACTTATATAATCCATCAGGAGTGACAAAAGTTGATACCTCCTGAGCCCTATCTGTCAATGGGATTTGGAAATAAGCTGTTAGTAAGTCAATCTTAGTTACATAGTTTGCAGTGCTTACTCTATCGATTAAATCATCTATCCGTGGTATGGGATACGAATCTGTTTTTGTCACTTGGTTTAATTTCCTATAGTCTACACAAAAGTGTAGTGAACCATCAGATTTGGGAACCAACACACATGGGGATGACCAATCACTGTTACTGTGAGTAATTATATCATTGCTCAGCATATAATCAATTTCTTTACGGATGTGTTCAAGTTGTATGGGATTAACCCTATACGGATGTTGTTTGACAGGTTTAACATTATCATCTTTTAAAACTACATCATGGGTAACCAAAGTTGTTTTGTTAGGAATATCACTAAACAAATTTACCTGATCATAGATTAAACCCTTGATAGAAGTCTGTTCACCTAAGTCTAGATGTGCCAGTTTATCATTGAGGTTTTTAAGTGCTTCAGTGTTCTGAAGTTTACTTTCTATGATTGTCTTTTTAAATTTAGGCGGGGGTGTTTCAACAGTTTTGATAGCACTCACTGGCCTAATGTCAGTTTGTTCTTCCCTAACAACATAAGGTTTTAGCATGTTTATATGGCACAGTCTCTGTGTTTTCCTTCTATCAGGGGTTTTTACAAGGTATGTTACATCACTGATTTTATCCAAAACCTGATATGGTCCTGTATATTTTGCACTCAGGGGTTGTCCAGACAATTGGGTCAACATGAGGACTTTATCACCAGGATGGAAACATCGGGATCTGGCCTTGACATCATAGTACCCTTTCATTCTTTTCTGAGCCTGCAAAAGATTATCTTTAACATGATTAAAAGCATGATAGATTCTATTGCTAAATTGTTCCACATAAGCTACGAGTCCAGTCTCTTCATCAGAATTTAACAAGGTTTCCTGCAACAGTTTTAGAGGTCCTCGAACTGAATGTCCAAACACTAACTCGAACGGACTGAATCCAAGAGATTCCTGCACAGTTTCTCTAGTCGCGAAAAGAGCGAATGGAATACCGCGATCCCAGTCTTCAGTGTTCTCAAAACAGTATGTGCGGAGCATGGTTTTCAGAGTCTGATGATATCTTTCTAGGGCACCTTGGCTTTGCGGATGGTACGCAGTTGAAGTTGCATGTTGGATGCCTAGTTTCTTTAAGACCTGGTTAAACAGCTTTGATGTAAAGTTAGATCCTTGGTCTGACTGTATAGTCTTTGGAAGACCGTATCTTGAACAAAATGCAATCAGTGCGTCAGATATCTTATCTGCGTTAATGGTGCGTAGCGGAATAGCTTCAGGGTATCTCGTGGCAGTGCACATTATAGTGAATAAGTACTGGTGTCCTGTCTTTGTTTTAGGCAAAGGACCTACACAGTCTATTAGCAAGTGGCTAAATGGTTTTGCAAAGGCAGGTATTGGCTTTAGAGGTGCTACCGGTATAGTCTGGTTAGGTTTACCAACTATCTGGCATGTATTGCATGACTTGCAGTATTTTGTGACGTCACGATGTAGTCCAGGCCAATAGAAGTACGGAAGAATTCGACGGTAAGTCTTGTTCACTCCTAGATGACCAGCATATGGCGTATCATGAGCCATGTGTAAGATGTCATTACGATATATGGCTGGTACCACAATCTGACTTCCTTCTCTGCAATTGTCATTATCACATTTCACATCTCTCCATTTTTGCATTAATATTCCCTCCTTCAGAAAAAATCCATTTCCTTTAATTTCTGCCTCCTGTTCAGTTATCACCTTTTTCTTCAGGTGTTTAATTCCTGAATCTCTATTCTGTTCTAATAGGAGTAATTGTCGAGGTGACAAATTACTTTCAGTAGTCTTGACTGAGGGACCACTCAAGATGTCAGCCAGGAAAGTTGCCTGTAGGTCAATTTCTGGTTCTATTTTTGACTTTGACATGGTTTCGACAGACTTTTGTTGTTGGGCCATACCTCTAGTGACGATGCATATAGGTTTGATAAAGCTCTCACTTTTATTAAGGCATTGTTTTTTCTTGGAGATGGAATGCACCACATCTCCAGCAATATCATTTCCCAGTATTAAAGAAACACCTTTAAACGGAAGTGATTTGTATACACCCACAACTACATTTCCAGTGAAGTACGCACTCTTCAGCTGTATTTGATGCAAAGGAACTTGTACATTTTTCCTTGATACACCTTGAATAGTAAGATCCTGTCCTGTATATGTCGATTGTGACGTAGGAACAGTATTCTCTAAAAGTAGTGAAACCTCAGCCCCTGTATCACGGAGTATTCTGATGTTCTTTTCACTAGTGACACCATTTATTATGGATGACACGGTACCTTCTTCAATGAATGGTAAACAATTGCTTGGTATCTCAGTATCGATGAGATCTGTATCCAAGTTATTTTTGTAAGAGGTATGTTTAGTACTCATGGTGGTTCTATCTGATATAGACTCCTTGGAGCTCAGATTAGCATTGGAATTATTGAAAACCATTGTCTCTATTTCAGGAACTATTTCTGGTTTCAAGTTTCCTAGATACGTGTGTTTTGTCAGGTTATCTGCATTAGCACTAGGTATCTCTGTTTGAGTTCTAATATCCTTCTTTACATTTTCATGAGTTCTTTGTTTTGGCATTGCTACATACGATAAGACAACATTCTTTTTATTCGGGTTCCCATTCAATATCCAGCACTTTTCCTTAGTATGTCCAATTCGTTTACAATGGCTACAGGTTGGCTTGGAATTTGTTGGACCTTCATTGCTCTGCTGATGTCTCTTTGATTGATAGGATTCATTTGGATTCATGGTTTTCTTTTCTACCTTCATATCTCGATTCTGGAATTTAGATTTATCAACTGTTGTAAATTTATTGCTGGAATGGATAATAACGTATTCGTCTGCCATTACTGCTGCTGTTTCTACTTGTTCTACACCTTTGTCTGCTAAATGTATTCTTACATCACCTCTGATGTTATTGTTAAAGTCTTCCATTAGCATAAGATTAGCTAATTTATCAAAGTCTTTGTTTACACCTTTGGATCGAATCCATCTTTCAAAATATTTCTTTTTCTGTCTTAGAAAATCAACATGGGATTGTTCCTGTTCTTTCTTAGACTCGCGAAAAACTTTTCTATATTTTTCAGGTGTTAATGCATAACTTAGCAGTACTCTATTCTTGATCAGTTCATAATCATACAATTCCTCTTCAGTAAGACTTAATACAACATCAAGTGCCTTTCCTTTGATCAGAGCTGAGCGTAGAAGTATAGCTTTCTTGCCCTCGGGAAATTGATAGTCTCTAGCGTTTCTCTCGAAAATCATGAAGAACTCTTCCACCGAATTATCTTCAAAAACTGGAATATATTTCTTAAACTTATACAGTTCTGCATCTGCTTCAGAGCTTGCATTCGAATGATTTGACGTACGAGACCTTGCTAGCTCAATTCTTTCTTGGCTTGCTATTTTCTCTCTTGCTATTTCTCTTTCCATCTCAATTCTCTTGTTTTCTCTTTCCATCTCTAATTCCATCTTTCTTAACTCAAGTTTAAATTTCAATTCTTCACTTAAGTCACCAGTTGTATGCTTTACTCTTTGTTTTATAGGAAAAGGTAATTCATCATCTGATTCATCATTAATGTTATCATTAGCAGTAGTTTCTTCAATAATTAGTGTACCTTGTTTTCTTAAACACTCAGTTACCTCTTGAAGTAATTTAGTTTTTGATGGCCTAGTTTCTGTGATAGAAATGCCCAATGATTTAGCCAATTCTTTTAATTGTATCATTGACATTTTATTAAGCTGTTCTGAGGTTAGATCAAATATCTCTGGATCCAATGTAAGATTATTTGTGGCTTCCATTTTATATATTAAAAGTTACTATAAATCTTGTTAATAATACAATAAAGAGTCCAACTTACTTTCTGTCCTTTGAATAATTCACTACACCACACAGTTCAGATTTGTCACAACAAGGTCATAAAAATAATACTTTCTTAGAGTTACTTTGTTTGATAAGGTAATACACAAGATAATTTTCCAGGCTGAATAGTTAAGTTTTCCGATTCTCAATAGCAATGTTCAATTCAATCACAATCTTTAGTATATTGTATATTGTTCATATTTTCCAACACAATCCATCCAAGTTACGAGTATGTATTACGGCAGTTGTAAATAGTTTGTGTAAATAGTATAACGATTCTTGAAGTTGAAGTAAATCCTCTAAACGTTTGTTAGTAAATCACTGACGAGCAAAACCCATTTTATTACAAGGCAATTTATTCACCATAATAAATTATGGATGAGACCTTCTATTTAGATCACACAAGTATAATTATGATTTATAATGTTATTACGGCTAGAGCCCCCATTCAATTTATGAAAATGATAGTTATAGTATTGTTATTGTTAGTGTGAGTATCCTTGTATTAGTGAAGATCTTATTACATCATTCTGAAGTTTATTTGTAGTTGTCTAGAGTATTCCTGATTCTTATAATCCCCTGGCAATTCACATAGCGTAGTTTTAGAGTTTACAGTTGATTTACTTCATGTATAATTATTTATGTGGCTCATATTATACAGCAAGAACCTTGATGTTGAGTGGTAGTGTAGATTATTAATATAGTTGAATAAACATTACACATACACACATGTATATAACTTTGAAATATTGACGTTAACCAAGTTGTGTAGAAAGCAACGATAAATTTGGTTTAATTTACAACATCAATCCAGTAGGAATCCAAATAATATTATATATACAATCAAGAAATACACATATTCCAATTAGTAATGAATATCCTCAATGAACATATAGCATTGTAGTTAATAGTAGAATAATAAATCTTTCATAATACAACTCAAATAGAAACGATTCTCAGAGACTTAATAATAGATGTTATCCGAACGGCTGTACGCCAAGAACTGACTAAAAGTGTCGAATCGCGTAGAAATATATTACGGGTCAATCGTTGGAAAAACCAGACAGTCTAGTGACACGAATATTTTAATCAAGCCTGCATGTTGACTGCGTGATCAGATACTTTTTATTAAGAACAAGCAATAATGCTCTAACAAAATAAGGAGAGACCGATCGACCTTGACATGCTGTACTCGCGTGAACAGTTCATGTTTTTATCGAGGTTAATAAAAAACAATAATGCTCAAATTAGGTTAGGAAAAACCCGGGGGAAACTTTGAGCTGAGAAATATTTATATCGTTTAAACGCAATTCGCTTAAACGATTTAGTTGGTTTATTAACATTACAATGTAGGGAATTTACGTTTCGTAACAATATAAAAAACGCTAACAGGTGCTTACCGACTCTGAGGGAAGGTGACCAGGTATATGTGGGTCTTCCAAAGAATAGAGGTGAGACAGTATGGGAAGGACCATACATTGTCATAAAAACAGGTCAATAAAGTTGACTACATAGTTAACATGAAGGGAAATCCAAAAGTGTTACACATTGATTTATTGAGAAAATATGATGACAAACCCGAGAGTTTAACAAAAGTAACAGAAGAAATGACAACAACTGTGGACAAAGATACCACAAATGAAGGAATTAATGGACAAGTCCAACTACTACAAGAAGTAAGAACAGTAGCTACAGTGGTACAACTAGACAATGACATCAACAATAGAAATATAGTACCTGTTAAATATGAAGGGCAATTGCGAAACTTGATGAAGGAATTCAGAGATGTCATAACAAATGAAATTGGTCACACTGATAGGATACAACATAGAATTGAAATCATCAGAGATACCAATTTGAAACAAAAGCAATATCCAATACCATATGCATACAGAGAAAGTGTCAAGAAAGAACTGGACCAATTGATCAGGATCAAGAAAATTAGACGATCAAATGCTTCATTTGCATCACCGGTAGTGGTAGTTAGGAAAAAGTCGGGACAAATCAGATTATGTTGTGATTTCAGAGAACTGAATAAAGTCACAAAGGTTGATGCAGAGCCGATTAGAGATACCAGAGAACTTTTAGAGGAGATAGGTTCTTCTGAAATATATACACATTTTTGGCAGATAGCCATGGAAGAAAGTTCAATTCCTTACACAGCTTTCGCAACAGACGAAGGACTTTTTGAATGGACAGTAATGCCATTCGGATTGGTAAACTCTACAGCTACTTTCTCACGATTTATGAGAGAAATGTTAGCAGGCGTTCCAAATGTGGTACATTTTGTAGATGATATCTGCATTCATACAAAAGACTGGAAATCTCATATTGCTACAGTTAAAGAAGTATTAACAAGGCTGAGACAATATGGTGTCACTATTGCACCAGAGAAACTAAAGTTTGCACAGAGTAGCATTGATTTCCTAGGCTTTAGAGTAGGAAACAGTAAGATACAACAACTGATATAAACAGAGACAAGATACTAAACATTAAGATACCAAAATCTCAGAAAGAAGTCAAAGGCATACTTGGTTTATGCAACTTCTACAGTACTTTTATAGCCAATTTTGCTGACATCACTGCACCACTGAGAATACTAATAACCAAAGATAAAAAGAAACATATAGAATGGACGTCAGAATGTCAGAACGCATTGGATAAGATACAAGGAGTATTTCAGAGTGAGCAAATTCTGATTACACCAAATCTAAGCAAATAGTTCATACTTGTTACAGATGCCTCAAACATAGCTTTGGGTGCTTGTTTGATGCAGGAAGTAGAGAATGTACTGAAACCAATTCTATATCTCAGTAGATCTTTAACCAAGTGCGAGGTTAATTACTCAACGATTGAAAAAGAATATTACTTTATCAACGTGTGGCATCCATATATTGTCATTTATTATCACTCCTAACTACTAGTTAGTTACTAGTCATGCTATAATATTGTTTACTTGCTTAGTTCCATGGGTTCCTCGTGAAACATAGGAACTCCACAACAGCTCTCCAGGGCACTTGATTCTGGGCAGCCTTTTTAAGTTCACCCCATGAAAGGTTGTAGCTTTTCATTTCCTCTTCACAGGAGCGTCTCCAGGTAGTCTTAGAGCGACCAACCCGTCTCTTTCATGGCAGAGCCTTTCGGGTGATGTCCTGTGGGTTTTTTTCGTAGGGTGTGCCCAATCCACCGTCACTTTCCCCTGGCTATCTGCTGTCCTGGTCCTGGTTGGTTTGCCGCCACAAGTCGAGGTTCTTAACCTTTTCTGTCCACCAAATGTTGGCTATAATATGCCAGGACACATTCATCCCCATTTGAAATTGGAACCTGGATTTGGTTAAAAAAGAATCCTTTAAAATCATCTAAAATATATTATAAAATTCTGGACAAACTCACACCAGTGACACCATCACGCGATGCAATAATTTGTGTATAAAAAGGAGCAACTGTAACATAAACATGAGGTACAAGAAGCGCCTACTGTGGTACCTCGAGTTACGCACGCCCAAGGACACGAACGATTCGTGTTTTGAAAAACTTTGAAATAATTTCTTTGTCTCGGGTAACGAACAGTGCCTCGGGTTACGAACGAAGACGAGAGAGAGAGAGAGGGCATGGAGCATAACGTTGGAGATTAACGATCGCATACAGTACAAACGAAGGCCACGCAGTACTAACATAGCTTAGCGCTAGCCTAGTAACCTAGTTTTGCATGCGCAAATGAAAAAAAAAATTCTTAGTAGTCGTACGGTGTACAGTTTATCTATTTTATTATTTACTTTGTTAAACCTTCAATTATGAGATCGAAGAATGGTAAAGGTGCTGCTAGTGCTAGCAAGCCAAAATGTATAACAGTGGGAGTATTGAAAGAACTAATTATGGCGTTCGTTTTGTGTGGCATCGCTAATAAGTATAGCATGGCAAAATTAAGTATACCCACTATCATAAAGAAAACTAATTTACACTAATCACTAATCAGATGTTGTGGCTACATGCGTAGGTTAACTAGGATGCAGAATTAAATATTTCAAATTGTATTGATCTGGATTAATGAAAAGAAACTTGCAGAAGACTGTGTTAGTGAGACAATAATCTGTAAAATAGTGAAGCAGTTGCACAGTGATTTATTATAGAAACCACTAAATGTTAATAATAATGAACGATTATTTTATTTTGAAGCGTATTGTCTCTATTTCACTGATTTTTATGTTTCGGGCTACCAACGTTTCTGGTTACTAGCCGATTTCTGGAAGAAATTCATAACCTGAGTTACCACTGTGATAACAGTTAGATAGAGGGATAGATAGATGACAAGCTGGTAGATTGGTAACTATGTACGTACGTAGGGATACAGGAAGATAGACATATAACTTACTGAACCCGGAAACTAATTTGTTTTATAAATTGCTTGTAAAAATTAAAGTTGTTGATTTCTTCGACATGAATTCCTCAAACTTATCTGTTTTCTTTTTTTTTATAGCTAAAAAGACAAACGCAAAGGATATGAATAACCTAAAAAATATGTCTAAGGAAATTAAGATGAAAGTAGAGAGCAGTACAACTTTGTAAGTACCATGGAATTAATATTCACAGAATATAGTTTATACAGATCATACAGAATATAGATCCTACAGAAAATAGATCCTTCAAATATAGATAATATAGATAATACAAGCTATAGATTAAAGTAAATATATGTTATGCAGAATATAATCAAACAGAAAAAAAAAGATTGTTTATATTATAGATCTAACAAAAATATTAGCTGTACAGAATAGACATGACATAGAAACGCATTAGATCATTAGTCATTGTTTACAGATATCGAAGATAATTCTATACAGACAGAAATTGAATCTAAACACTACATTTTACAGCATCAACCATTTTCTGGGAAAATGTAAGATGGTATGGAGTTTGTCGAAACAAAAGATGAAAAGTTGATAACACTTGTTGACAAATGCCTTTAAAGTCTCACTAATGTCTATATGAGAACATTTCTATTGTCACAAACAGTAACTGGGTTTTCGTTTTTATTTTGTTTGATTTGCTTGATTACAAGAAAACTCATTTGGTTGGGGCTCAGAGTGGGTGGTTTACATATTTAAGTGCCAAATGTATTTTAACCAAATAAAGTAAAGTGTATTTATAGGACATATAAATTTCGTTGCCAACATTACTAAGATATCACAAAGAACCTAGAGTCTAGTGTGTAAGCCTTTTTTATCTATTTTTCAGAAACAAAATGACAGATAACAAGCATTACATTTTTATGCTAGTTGGGAAAACTGGAAGTGGCCGAAGTGCAACAGGAAATTCTATTCTTGGGGAAAACTACTTCGTTTCCAGTGATAACGGTTCTTCAACGACAAGTCAGACGTCTACAAAGACAACTTTGCGGGATGAGATTAAAGTTACAGTTATAGACACTCCTGGAATCATGGACAACAGCGTCAGTTCTTATGGAGCTAAGACTAAAGGCTGCACTGATCTGACTGCAGCTATGACAGGATGTCCAAAAGACGGAAAGCTGGTCATTGTGCTGGTGTTAAAGTACGGAGAAAGATTTACAGAAGAAAACAGACAAACTTTGTACATTTTAAAGAATATCTTTGGAGACACCAATTTGTGGAAGTCTTGTATCATCATCATGACACACGGAGATTTTTTTTATATAAACAATGAGGAAAGTATTACTTTCGAAGGTTGGACGCAAAGTCAGAAAGATGAATTTGGGAAAGTTTTCAAAGATTGCTCCAATAGGTGTTTACTTTACAACAACAGAACTAACCACCATGAGGAAAGAAAGAGACAGTTTGAAAAGCTTATTATGTTTTCAGACTTAGTTGATCAGGAATACTCAATGACTACTTTTTTAGAAGCAAAGAGACGTCAGATTAGATTGGTACTTGAAGATAAATTGACTGAGATAAAGAAAAAATATGACAATAAAATTAAAGAATTGATTTTTTCAGCAAGTTGTATTTCTAACAGAGATGACAGTTATGTTGCTTTTATCAAGCGTGTTAATGAGGTTAGAAACGAGCTTAACATTTTAGATAATTCTGAACATTTCTATTATGAAGATGGAGAGATGCGTTTTTTAAATGAACAGAGAGCGGATTTAAATTACTTAGAAGAAGATGTAAAGATGAGAGTCACTCTAAATGGCCTTGAAGAAAAACTTTGCAAGTTGGAATTTGAGTTAAACCATTTAGATGTAAGTAATCCAGACCGGTTGAAAGGTTTGTTATGTTCCATCGAGCGAGTGGACAAAAAAATTGATCGTAAAACTGAATTTCAGAAGTATAAAAACAAAATCGTCTTATTGCAAGAGAAATTAAACTCTCAAAGTCTAGAATTAAAACGTCGGAACACCCGTAATTGTTATGAATTGAAAATTGAAAAGTTAAGCGAAGAGATCAATGCTCTGTCAATATCAACAACTTTGGACATCTTGCTCCAATATTTTGCACAGGTTGATCGATTAGATATAGAATTATCGGCACTTGAAAATGAACTGGGAGATTTACAGTATTTTCCAAAAACAGAAGAATTAAAGGAAAAGATCCAGTCTAAAATACAAGACAGTTCCCGCATTAGCATCCGAAACATATTTTTGATTGTGTGTGCAGTTGTCATTGTAATACGAATTATCGTTGCCATGATTTACAAGTGATGGCTTAAGTTGAACACATTCTTCATTGCCATTAAAAACAAAAATTTTCACATGTCTATTTCCACAATCTATACCAATTTTTCTCAAATTCCAGGTCACAAAAGCAAAATTGCCAGATCGCAAGAAGAATAAAAAAAATATTGTTTTTCAATTAATTTTTGTTATGTTACTTACAGGCTAGTATAGTCGATACAAAGTGTTAGTGTAAAATTAAACAAGTTCGGGAAACGATGCTGTATCCCCCTTTCTATATTTTTTAGCCAATTTTCGTAAGAAAACTTTGGATTGTGACAACAAGAACGCATAAAGTCTGTTGTTTTGAACATAATCCTTCTGATTACAGCCTTGATAAAGAGATGTATGTAAATGAAGATTGTGTTGTAAATTGATTCTGTATTAAAACGTTATAGTTATTGTCCTTATCTTCTATTCTTTTATGTTACAGAAGCTCATCCTAAACCTTCTCCTTCCCTCGGAAAGAAAGAGAGAGAACGTTTATCCGTTAACCCTGGCTTTTAGAATAAGAAAAGAGTGCTGTTTTTTTTAATGACCTGTCAAGTAAACAAGATTGAATACATTAAGAATGTCAGTGGCGTAACTATAGAGTGTAGAGGAGTGCGGAGGGGCGGCCGTCCCAGGAGTTAAATTTTGCTTAGGTGTCGTAATGATACTTTAACAAAAAATTAGGCCTAATATGAACAATGAGTTCATCACATCAGTCTTTCTTACTGAGGGAGTCAGCTGACATTTTGCAGACGTGTCTCAACCATCTCCATCTCCTTGCTGAGATGCTCTCTGCTAATGGGACTATTCCTGTTTTCTCACGTAGGTCCTCGTTTGATATCGTGTTTGGCCAGAAGATCTTGATGACGCGTCATAAGCTTTGTGTCTGAAAGACCACCTGTTTCATTTCAATGGTGGTTGTACTATTTCAGCATTCAGATCCATACAAGAGGACGCTGAGTACATTTTTCTCTTGAATATCCTCATTTTGGTGTGGCGACTGAAGCCCGTCGTCCTCTATATAGGTCTGAGCAGTGCAAAAGCTTGTTTTGCCTTCCTGATTATGGCGCTGATTTACAGGTTACAGTCAACATCTGTTGTCATTTTACTGCCTAGGTAGGTAAATTGCTTGACTTTTACTAGTTCTCTCTCACATATTGTATATAATATATATCTATAAGCCTATATATAAAGCTCTGTGTGTGTGTTTAACCAATGAAATTGGTGTAATTGGTTTATTTCGACACACGTGACCTTATTGCCTAATGTTTTACCTTTGCAATTTGATTTAGCACATGTGTTCTCGCTAGCTGAGATATCGTATTGGACTGCCATGCGGTCGACCTACCTGCTTTTAATTATTAAATTTCTCTATACCTTTTTTTCTTGTCTAAAATGTTTTTTTTTCAAGTAATATTAATACTTAGATGTAAAAATTTACTTAAAATAAGCCATAGGCTACAGCTCTCTAATCTCAAATCGTTCTGTTTTCTTAATGTTTTTTGTTGCTGCATGTCCTTTTCATTCTCTTTCCCTACATTTCGTCCTTTGTCTCTCTCATCCATGTCGTTCTCGCTCTCTCTCTCTCTCGCTTTCTCTTTATTTTTAAAACGAAATGAGATAATACATGGTTTAAGAATCAATAGGAATACATCTCAATCGAATATGGAAAAAGTCGAACAAAAAGGTTATCGAACTTTTCACAGACAAATTTTTCCTTTTCCTGACCCAGTTATTTAAAAGTGTCTATTTCGTGACCTTCGAAAAATTACTTCGTCTATATCTACCTTCTATAGCAGACACGAATCTCAAGACTGTTATAATAATCGGTTTCAAATATAACACAATGTTCATCTGGGACCCAAATATTATTGGTATAGGCCTATCGATAGTACATCATGATAACATGACCTAGTTTTTCTGCGACCTAATAATTTACTTACATGGCTTGACACCGGGTCTCCATCTGGCGATTGGGATAAGCTTATACATCACCCCTCTTTACGCTTGTGGGGAAATAACTTAAAAAGTCTACAAATTATATAGACTGGTTAAAAAGAAAAGGAAGGCATTTTGAATTGAATTTAGCATAACACTAACTCGAGAGAAAAATTACACCGAACTGAACACCAATTTATTAGAAGCGATTCATTTATTAAATAGACCCATTAGCCATAATAATTATAATACTACGTAGGAGAGAGGTGGGTAATTCGTACCGGTGTGTAATTCGTACCTCTGCCGTTTTACATACTTTGACTGGTTGTAATTACGATTTAAGCCCGTCAAAACATGCGAGCACATTAATTAGGACTTCCATAGAAAAATGGCGGACATTGACAAGAATGAAAAGCGGTAAGCACGATTTATATGTTTTTACACTAGTTGATGTTATTTTGACCATTGTCTCTATTCGTACTATGTAGGTCTGGTGAAACATAGCTTGTTTATACTTGTTATGTGTACTGACTATCCAGTCTTCTTAATTAATAAGTATAATTTGATCTATTTTGTATTGGCAAGAAAAAAATAGAAGTGGAAAACAATGATACATCTGAGTCGGCTAAATCGTACCACTCTATGGAGGGCAATACGTACCGGTACTAATTACCCGCAGTGGTACGTTTTAGCCGCATTAGACTTTGTGAATTGATTATATCATAACTCATAATAAAACCTATTTATAAATTCGGAGTTTCTGGAACTGTTGAGTCATATCTGTGCTCAGGAGTCTTAAGAAGTGTGTAAACCACCGATACGCTCCCCTTAAGAGTACACATGGGGAACAGCTGGTGTTACGCCTCTGAGGATCATTGCACTGCCGAGAGGCTCCGAGACTCGGTGGTAGGAAGCAGTGAATGCCTTATCGACGTGCCGAGGGGTGGCTAGTTTTGGACAGGTTCACCCCCTCCCCCCTTTCACCTTCCCACTTGTTTATCCCTTAATATAGAACATAAAAGCTGACATTTCGAGGCACTTATATTTAGGAACTGGTGAGTTCGTACCCTTTTTTTTTTACCTGTTTATAATATTTTAGAACTTTAACGTGCTAGCTATACAAATTTAGTTCACTATGTTACAGTGGATTCTTACATTTTCTTTTCATAAAACAGGCAAATGCATGGTCAGAATATGTTATGAAAAAGGCTCTTCTCTTATTAAAAGAGGGAATCTGTGGTATAAATGAATGCTCTAAGATGTATGGGATATCCAAACCCACTTTAACTCGTCATCCTTTGAGTAAAAACAAATACGCAAAATATGCAGTAAAGGTCATAGGGAGATCAACAAGTCTGCCACCTGAAGTCGAGGAAGATCTTGTCAAGCATATACAAATGCTTGAGGGAATGATGTTTGGAATCACAAGAAAGGACCTGATGCAATTAGGGTATCAGTTCGTTGAGGCTAATAATTTGCTACATGCTTTCAGCAAGACCAAAAGAATTGCAGGTAAAGATTTGTATAATGCATTCATGAAGCGCGACCCAAATTTAAGTTTACGCCAGACTGAGCCGACATCTATTGCTAGAGCGTCTGGCTTTAATATAACAGGTCTCAATGGATTTTATGACAAGCTTCAGAATATTTTGGACCTACATTCCTTACAGGCGGCTATGAAATTGACAATATGGACGAGAGAAACTTGTCAACAGTGCACAAGACATAGAGTAGCAGCGGCAAAAGGAAAGCGCCAGGTCGGGTCTCTGTCCAGTGCTGAGAAATTAGGCATCACAACCACAGACGTTTTTTGTATGAATGCTGCAGGATATTTTCTTCCACAAATCGTGATTTTAAATGCAAAAAAAGAAAGAAAGATGAGATGAAAGACACTTCTGGAACACTTTTTGCATGCAACGAAAGTGGATGAATTCAGAACTATTTGAAAAAGTGGATGGATGACTTTATATCTTTTGTAAAACCATAAAATATTCACACTATCCTTTTGATTTTAGATGGACATGATACCCACACATAAAAACTTAAACGCCACCATGAAAGCATGTGAAGCGGGTGTAATTATGCTAAGTTTTCTCCCATATACAACATATCGCATGCAGCCTCTTGACATCTCTGTTTTTTAGCCGTTTCAAACCTATTATCAAGGTCGGTTTGTCCATGTAAGCAACCTAGGTGGCCGCATAGGGCGCAAAATTTTGGGAGTTTATTGGGGGCGGCATAATTGAGGATTTGTTTAAAATTTGGGCATTTAAAAATATAAACTAAATTAAAGCTTATTACTTTTGCGAGATACTAGCATAGGCAGACGAATTACTAGGTAATGAAAGGCGAAGGGTATTTTATTTAAGTTGTCTTAGAAAAAGGAAAGTATGCCTTAACACTTCAGTTTCTCCCCGCCGAAGGCATTAAAATGAGGGACAGAATTTTTTTAAAAAGCTCTAGCTGATTCACTAAGTTATAAATAATATGTGCCAACATTTTAGTGAATATGAGGGGCTTGACAAACAATTCTTTGCTTTGATATGCCACCTCACACAAGATACAACACCTTTTCAGAGAGACTCGAGTACATGTTAGGCCAATCACTATGCATGGAGAGATGGAACTAATTGCGAAGAGCAAATGTTAAATAGTTCATAACAAAACAAACAGTTCTGTATTAAAGTATGGTAGGAAGAATATTCATCTTTAATTTCAGTTGTTCTCTTGTTCACAAAGATTGGAAAGGTTGTAGGTCACTATGACTGCTTAGTTCTATCCGGGCCTCAAGCTAAAGACGCTCCAGATCATTACATTCATAAGAGACAAATCTCACCAATACCAGTGCCAGTTACTAGACATGGACAAAGTCAAAGGGAATAAGAAATCTTTCAAATATGGACATCAATCCATTATAAACGACAGCTAAAGCTAAAAATACAAATAGTCGTTTTGAAAAAAAAAAAACACAAAATATCAAAAACAAAATATCAATAAGCCTACAAGTAGTGCGAAAGTGCAATAAATGCTCCAGAAAAAAAGACCTAAGGTCTATCGGCCCCAAAAAAAGATCTCCTATGGTACTGCTTTATGTGCGATGAGAACCTTGAGGACGACATGATACAATGTCTAATCTGTAGAGAATGGGTACATGTTGCATGCTGTGCATTAGCATCACAAAATGGATCAATGGATAATTATATTTGTGAATTATGCCAGTGAGTTTATTTTATACAATTGAGATAAAGATTATTACTTCAGCTTCAACATTCCAAAAAAAATTTTTTCTTCATTCCTTTTGGTACTTATTATCCTCCCTAGTGGTACGAATTGAACGCTGGTGAGGGCAATTCGTACCACTTGATCTTTTTTTTATTGTATTAATTGTGCTCTTTGTTTTCATAATAACACGTTGAAATCTTGTATATTCATTATTTTGTCAAAAATAATTGTTTTAACCTTAAAATAAACTTTTTTCTACAGTTAGTTTTTTTATTGTTCGTTTTTTCCCTTAGGGGGTACGAATTACCCACCTCTCCCCTAAATTTATAAAGCACTGTCAACAAACATATTAAAAAATCAGAGTGCATTTAACACCAAGCTAATACACTCTGTAGCAGTGGTCGGTAACGTACGTACGCGTGCCACACTTGTCACTCAGAGCAATTTTCAATGACACGCGGAATAGTCCCAAAATGGCGACTCATCTCCCTTCTAAAAAAAATTGATTGTCAGAGCTTGATGGCTTGTAGGCTGTTGGCACGCTGAATGAATTGGAAATCCTACTTTGCTACGCTATTATCAAACGGTTGCCTACTCTAGGCACTATAGGCCTATCACTAATGGCTCGGTCGTCTACTTCCTACCTCCCCACTACCCATCACCATCTCAGGTCGTCTATAAAAGTCAGACACCCCCCCCTCCCCAAATACAATCCTTTGTCCAATATCGAAATTAGCTTGTTTTAAAATCACTTTTATTGTCATTGGTGTATGTGTATTTATTTGAAATAGCGCATCACTCAAAAAATATAGGTATAGATAAATTTAGAAAACGTTAACATTATTTTTTTGAAAACATTGGTTATCTAGCTTAAATTGTTAGATTCAGAAAATGATACTGGAATTCAAATGCCCACGAATGAGGCCTACTTGGTAATTAAGTTATTTAAAAAATATGTAAATATATAATTGGCCTACTGTAAATGTAAATATTTAAAACGTTATTATAGAAGCGAAGAAAATTGGAGAGTAATAAGAATGCATTTAGACTGAACTTTTAATAGTGGAGAAAATGACATAAAACAAGGACTATTAAACATAGGTCTAACCATGGGTATAGAACAAGCTCTCTTCTTGAATACACCAAGGGCTTGATAAACCATTAAACCAAAAGTAACAAAAATATCAAGTTAGCAGGGCAATCAATGGCAGGGCAATCAATGGCAGGGCAATCAATGGCAGGGCAATCAAGGGGTAGGAGAAAATGTTCAAATAGAAAGAGTAAAAGTAACAAGAACAAAAAAAACATTTGTGCCCATCTTGATGAAAGTTTTTTTAATTGCAGAAATAAAATACTATTATATGGTTAGGCTTATAAGTAGGGTATGGTTTGTGTTTTGAGTTACTTATATGGGCCTAATGGGGGGAGGGATGTAAGGGCTCCAAATATCTTTTTAAGTGCCTAGTGCCACTAAGGCACTTAAACCGGCCCTGCTTACTCTTGTTACTCAAATACAGAAATATACCTAGACAGAAATAGAGTGAAATAGAGAAAGCAAAATAGAGACAGAGTGAAAGAAAGACAGAGAAAAATAAAGAGAGAGTGAGAGAGAGAGAGAGAGAGAGAGAAAGAACTAAGGCCTCATATGGTTGCCAACGTTGTATTTGTATTTCTTTATACAAAAACTATATGAATAGAGAAGTGTTGTCGTTCAATAGAACAGTACTATTGATCGCAATGATTTCTTACTTCGCTCTCTGTTACCTTAAGAATTGATTAAAACTGGTTCCGGCGTGTTGAAGGTGATATTGTGAAATGACAGGACCAGAAAGACAGCTAGTATATGTCTAGACTACTTTGTGAAACGGGTAAGTTGGTATTGATATTAGGCCCAACATAGGCCTAGTTAGTAAGTAATCAGTAGGCATATTTTTAACATAGCCTATATGCATTCAAGGCCTGGGCTTTGTATTTATCAATATTATGTTGAAAGCAGAAAATAAAAAGAAGCAAAATAAATATGCTCCTAATAGTTCTATATTTCATTCGACAACTTATATTTAATATTTCTAGGGAAAGTGCTATGGTGTAATTAAAAAATGAACAATCCCCTTGTTGGATTAGTAACCTTATAGTGTCTATGTCTATATTTTAGAAGCTCCCCAGGATTATATCCAGAAGATTATTGCGTACAAAATTTATCTGTGGTTTAAGTCTAGTCTTGTATTTTATTAGTGTTTTACATGATGTCAATTTGCTGGCTTTCCCGTTTTGTTCAGGTAGGCCTACAACCACCCCGGGTGCCGCTCTGAAAAAATGCCTAATTATTTTAATAGATTTTCGTGTTGAATATCTCAGAATTTATGCCTTTCGTATTATTACCGGGCCTGATTTGCGTTTTGCCATTCTTTCCGCTAGTGTTTTAAGATTTAGTAATTTAGCTATATGTGTTACACTTGTCAGTTGTGCATATTCACTTAGCCCTTGTAGTTCTTTTATGAATTAAGAGTAGGCCTAGTTTTTTTCTATTATCCAGTTTTACATAATAAGTTTAATGTTTTCTTTAGTTGATGGGTCTCATACAAACGATGCATAGGCTATTCTAGTATAAGTCTAACTAATGTCAGGTAGCATTTTAGCTCATGTTCCTGTTACTTTTGTAAAAATTTCTTTTTGAGAACCCTAATGTTTTTTTTTTTATTACATTATCAACATGTGGCATCCATGATAATTTGTCATTTATTAGGCCTATCAGTCAGTGTGTATTTATTTGTTTCCTTTTAATAGTTGGGGCTTTTCTGATTGGAAAGAAATACTCCAATTGTAAATTTATCTAGGTCTTTTTGTAAGATGTCTGTAACTTTTGCTGTCTTTATGGTGCTATGTATTAATATGTATTATACAATTTAATCCGTCTGCAAATAACATTAGGCCCACTTTTGTTCCTGTATTAATGCTATTAGATAATTAAAAATTATCACGGAATATCTTTAAGTTGGTGAAGTAAAATAGAAAATTTTGGATTTAAATTTAGACATGTAGACAAAATATAAGTCAGTTAACATTATTAATTAATGTAATAATGTATGTATTTTATTAATAGGACACATGAAAAAAAGATAACAGTTAAATCAAATAATACACAACATATTCAGACACGAGCTGTAAGATGGATTATAAGTAAATGCTTACAACTAAGACTTAAGGCTAACACTGTAAGCTTAATAAAGCTTAATTAAGCTTACTAAGAGTAAACAATTTATAGGAAATGATGTTAAAAGCAAAACTAGTAGTAATATATGCAGCATAAACTCGTAAATTTATATATCAAAATGATCTAATTAAAAGCTAATATAGACATACACACGTACACACACAACACACAATAAATATACATATATACATATATATATATATAAACACTTTATATATTCTATGTTCAGGGACAAAAATCTTCCCAATTGGAATTAGAAAATAGATTGTTTGAAAAAATCCTATAAAAATCATCTAAAATATTTTTTAGAACAGGGACGAAATTCAAACCAGCTCAAGATGCAATCTTTTTCTGCATAAAAAATAGCAATTGTAAAAAGGAGATACAACTATGAAGATAGCTAGATAGATGGATAATTAGATGATATTTAAGATATTTTTTCATGTATTGCTTGTAAATATTAAATATATTTTGTCGTTTTTTGGGAGACGAATAGCCCAAATGTTACTCTTTTCTGTCTTTACAGCTAAAATGTCTGGCACAAAGGGTATGGATTTAACACCTACTGTTCAATGTCATTGGCTTCAAGATAACCAAAAAAATCAATCTAATGAAACTAAGATGAAGGTAGAGAGCAGTACAACTTTGTAAGTACCATGGAATTAATATTCACAGTTTGTACAGAATAGAGATCATACAGAATATAATGTACATATACAGAATAAAGATAACATTTAATATAGTTCACACTGAACAAATTCAGAAAAAATAACTACTACATAAAAAAGATCATACATAATATAAATAATACAGAATATCGGTATAGATCAGATAGAATATAGATAATACATGATATAGATAAGACAGAATAATGACAAAACAGAATGTAGACAATACAGAATATAGACAATACATAATATAGATCAGACAGACTATAAATTAGACAGAATATAGATCATACAGAATATAGACAATACATAAAATAGACCAGACAGAATATAGACAATACATTATATAGACAATATATATACAGATCAGACAGAATATAGATAATACAGAATATAGACAATACATAATATAGACCAGACAGAATATAGACAATACATTATATAGACAATATATATACAGATCAGACAAAATATAGATAATACAGAATATAGACAATACATAATATAGACCAGACAGAATATAGACAATACATTATATAGACAATATATATACAGATCAGACAGAATATAGATCATACATATTATAGATAAGACAGAACAAAGATAAGACAGAATACAGATTAGACAGAATACAGACAATAAATACATATGACAGAATATAGACAATACATTATATAGATGGGACAGAATATAGATCAGACAACATATAGACAATATATAATATAGATCAGACACAATATAGATTTTGCAGACTATCGATTATACAAAATATATTGAATGCAGAATATAATGTTACAGAATATAGATGGTAGATAATATAGATCATGCTGAATAGGTCTATAGATTGTGTAGTATATACATTTATATAGACGCATTAGATTATTAGTCCTTATTTTACGGCTATAGAAGATAATACAATTAAGACAGCATTGGACAACATTCTACAGGATCAACCATTTTCAGGAAAAAAAAAGTTAAAATGTGCGTGACATCATTTGTTGACCCCCGACCCACCCATGCCTTAAAAAGTATCCCTAATGCCTATTTAAAATCATAACTTTAGTCACTAATAGTTTTTTGCACTGGATTTTATTTTCTATGTTGTTGTGTTTTATTTTATGTGCGGAGTGTTTGGGTGGTTTACACACCTGAAACGTTTATTTTAACCAAAACAATTAAAGTGTAACCACACAACATATAGTTTCTAGTACCTTTACTAGCATTACTACGATATCACGAGAACCTACAGTGTAAAGTGTAAAGTCTGCTTTGTTTTTATTATTTTTCAGAAACAAAATGACAGACAACAAGCATTACATCTTCATGCTAGTGGGGAAAACTGGAAGTGGCCGAAGTGCAACAGGAAATTCCATTCTTGGGGAGAATTACTTCGTTTCCAGTGATAACGGTTCTTCAATTACAAGTCAGACTTCTACAAAAACGACCCTGCGGGATGGCATTAAAGTTACAGTTATAGACACTCCTGGAATCATGGACAGCAGCGTCAGTTTCGATGGAGTTAAGACTAAAGCCTGCACTGATCTGACGGCAGCAATGACAGGATGTCCAAAAGACGGCAAGCTCGTCATTGTGCTGGTGTTAAAGTACGGAGAAAGATTCACAGAAGAAAACAGACAAACTTTGTACATTTTAAAGAATATCTTTGGGGATGAAAATGTGTGGAAGTCTTGTATCATCATCATGACACACGGAGATGTTTTTTATATCAACAATGAGGATGGTATTACTTTCGAAGGTTGGACGCAAAGTCAGAGAGATGATCTTGGGAAAGTTTTCAAAGATTGCTCTTATAGGTGTTTACTTTACAATAACAGAACTAACCACCATGAGGAAAGAAAGCGACAATTTGAAAACCTGCTAATGTTTTCAGATTTAGTTGATCAGGAATACACAATGACTACATTTTTAGAAGCTAAGACGCGTCGAAATAGATTGGAACTTGAAGAGAAGCTGACTGAGTTAAAGAAAAAATATGACAATAAAATAAAAAAATTGATATTTTCATCAAATACACTTTCTGACAGAAATGACAAATATAATGCTTTTATTGGCAGTGTCTTTGATGTTAGAAACGAGCTCAACATTGAAGATAATCATGGACTGATTTATTACGCTGATGGCGAGATGAACTTTTTGAATGAGCAGAGAGCGGACTTAGAATACTTAGAAGAAGATGTTGAGATTAGAATCACCCTAAGTGACCTTGAAAAAAAGGCACGCGATATGAACCATTTACCAGATTGTTTAAGTAATCTCGACAGGTTAAATGATCTGGAACAATCAATCAAGTCTTTGGAAACGCAAATTGATAGTAAAACTGAATTTATGAAGCATAAAAGCAGAATCGTCTTATTGCATGAGAAATTGAACTCCAAAAGATTAGACATAAAACGTCGAGATGCTCATGATAGTTACGATATCAAAATTAAAAACTTAAATAACGAGATCAATGCTGTGCCACTTTCAACTGCTTTGGACATGCTGCCTCCTTATTTTGCACACGTTGATCGCTTACATACAGAGATATCCGCCACTGAAAAGGAAATAGGAAACTTACATTGTTTTCCGGAAACAGAAATGTTGAAGAAAAATATCCAGAGCAAAATACAAGAAAGTTCCCGCATAAAAATCCAAAAGATGGGAATGATTTTGTGTGCAGTTTTCATAGTTGTAATAGGAATTATTGTTGCAATGATTCTTAAGTGATTGCTTAACTTAATCACGTTTCCCCCCCCCCTTTTTTTTTTTTGAAACATTTGCAAATGTTGGCACAATCTTATCCTAGCCTTTCCCTAATGTCGACCACGGTAGCGAAATTTTTTGTTCGCAAGAAAAAATTTGTACAAAATTTTTAGAAACGTTTTTTTCTCATGTTACTTATAAGCTAGTTTAGTCAATAAAAATGTTTAGAAATGTATTTCTGTTATGTTACTTATAAGCTAGTTTATTCAATAAAAATGTTTAGAAATGTATTTCTGTTATGTTACTTATAAGCTAGTTTAGTCAATAAAAATGTTTAGAAATGTATTTCTCTCATGTTACTTATAAGCTAGTTTAGTCAATAAAAATGTTTAGAAATGTATTTCTGTCATGTTACCTATAGGCTTGTTTAGGTGATAATGAATGTTATTGGGTAAAGAAGTACAAACAAAAATTAATATGTTATGGGACACGATGCTGTATCCTTATTTTTTTTTTTTTTTTGCCAGTTTTTTGTAGGATAATTTTGGATTTTTAACTCAAGAACGTCTATAGTCTGGTGTTTTGAATATTTTTTTGTTAAAATACATCCTTGATAAAGGGATGTATGTAATTGAATATTATGGTGTAAATTGATTCAGTATTAAAACGTTATAGTCCTTATCTTCTAATATTTTTTTGTTACAGACGCTCCTCCTAAACTTTTTTCTTTCTGGTTTATTCAGGTAATTCCATGCCCGGATGACACTCGGGAAGAAAGAGATATTATATGCGTTTTCTCTAGCATATGGAATAGAAAAGTGTTTCTATTACATGCCAAAGTGTCAAACTAATAACCAAACCGCAATGGATTGTAACACACTATAGTTTAGGCAGAGAACTAGGGAGTGTGGAGGTGAAGGGTCGGCCGGATCTAGGGCGTACAATATTTTGGCTAGATGCCGAAATGACACTTAAATATTGGGCCTATTGTTTTAAAATATATAACAAGTTGTCAAAAATCTGTTAATTTGTTATCAAGTTTTAATTGATGAAAAACAATGAGTTCATAACATCAATCTATCTTACCATCTACTTACCGTAGATTTCTAATAAATTCATTTTTTAAACATCCGCCCGTTTCCACGATTTTTCATCCGCCCTCAGCCCGGGCACCAATGTCCCTAGTAACGCCACTCTTCTTCTTGAAGAATTTATCAATCCTAACACCAACTGTAGTCAATAGAACATGCTTAGGCCCTAATGTTGAAAATAAAGACAAAGGGCTAGGAATAATACATTATGAACAGTTAACTCATTTCATGAGAATAGCGTGTGGGATGGGCCCACTGATCTATAAAAAGATTGGATAACGCATCTATATTAAATGTGTATGCGTAAATGAGGTCTATGCACAATTCCTTAGAGACATAAAAGTGATAATGTGATCCTATGTAAACTAAAACAAAAATGGCTGATTTTACATTGATCTTAATGGCACCTATGCTTATTAAAAATTGTAATTTTTCACATAACCTTGAATATTGTGATATTATTATAAATGATGCTCGCGGAAGCAACAATAATTATAGACATACAATTATCAAAGAACAACACCTATTTGTTGATCTTTCAAAACGAAAAGTTTATATATACATGGAAGTACCAAAAATATATAAACTTTTCGTAATTGCGTCATTGATATTTGCTAAAAATGAACTCTTTTATACCGAACAAACGTTATATATATATTTATATATACTCTCTTATACGAGTAAATTGTGTTAATTTTAATGAGTACTGGATTCATTAATTTAATGGCGAAGTCGAATAATGAAATGGTTGATGATTTTTATGGATAATGCTTTGAATACCACAAATATGTTAACTGAGTAAGTAATTTAAATGAATATTTATTATGTAGACATGTATATATAGCTCAGTGCCCAACAGTGCACTTATCTATATTTAAAATTTCACATTTCTCCTACAATTCACTTCCTTTGAGCACTCCATATATTATAGCTCAATGGGGCGCAGTCAGCAACTCAAGTTAATTCTTTTCTTTTATAAAGTAAAATGAAAAAGAAAATAGGGAAAGATTTAATGAAATTCAAACTATGAAAACCTATCGAAACAAAACAGGCTTTCCATAGAATTGTATTTTTAAACATGCCCCGTTATTTTTTTGACTAGCCAATTATTTTGATTAGTTTATCACATCACAGTTCTGTGTTATTCAAAACATTAACAAATAACTTTCTTGAGATTAATATTACAAATCGCCCCTTTTTTCTTCCTTATTGTCAATGTTTTCATTTATGTATTGGCTCCCAATTGAATGGAATAAAATTTGAATGCAAGAAAAAGTAATGATGATATGTAACACCTCTCCCTGTCTTAACATCTTCGTCAGGTTACTTAAAAATGTAAATATGGTAAATGTAATTGGAAACGTTTTACATGCTTGATAGTTTACTGATTTCACTCTATTTGCCCTGCCACAGGAGTCATATTTTCCTAAATACACCGCCCCAGAGTGTTATCATCTTATTAGAATTAGCCATCTAAAGAATCAACATCAGCGAATAGCTGATTGTTTAGGCAATTGAAACGTGTTTCTTTATTTAGTAATGTTGCTCTTTTGGATATAGATATTAAGGTTGAGGTGTAAATATTTACTTGCAATATTAAACCTTACAGCTGTAATTTCTTTTTTTTCTGTTGTTTTTTTTAAAATCGTTTCAATGTCTTTCTTATTTTCTTTCCCTGGTTTTCTCTTATATTTCTCTTTCTGTTTCTCTCTCTTTCTCTCTCTCTCCAGCTATTTCAATATCTTTATTTTTAAACCGAAATGAGATAATTACGATTTAAAAAACAATCGTTCAATAGAAATTAATCCCGATCGAGTATTTTAACATTCGATTAAAATGGTTATTGAACTTTTCTCAGACAAAATTTTCTGTTTCCAGACTCAGTTATTTAAAAGCTTCTATTTCGTGACCCACTAAAATTAATTCGCCTATATCTAGCTTATATAGCAGACACGATTCTCTACTTGTATTTCTAGACCAGTGTAATATATACTTTAAGAATGTTACTATAATCGGTTTCAAATATACCACAATGTTCATCTGGGATCAACTTTTATTGCTATAGACCTATCGATAGTACATCATGATAACATGACCTAGTTGTTCTGCGACCTAATAATTTTACTTCCTTAGCTCGACACCATGTCTCAACCCAAATAGTATGGTTATAAGCCTATCGATAGTACATCATGATAACATGACTGTAACTTCTGACATTATTGTAACTTTACACATGTGTGTAATTGTTATTATTTTATCTTTGTAGGCGTTTTTTGTATGTAACACGAAACTGTACAGAACAGTACACTACTCACAATATATAACACTGTATTCCAGCAAAAGTAAGTTTATTAACTTACACAATACACGTTTAATAAAACATTATACAATCGTTTGCAATGCCATAATTCTACCAAAAAAACATCGACTTTCCACATATCACACTGGACACTGAACTCCCCTTTACAGATCCCGTGCGCAAACCGCTGGTCACGCACTACTGCCCTACATTTATCTGTGGTTACAAGCCCCTTCTCCTATATTATGTAGGTTTTTATACTGCTACAACGACCTAGTTGTTCAGCGACCTTATAATTTTACTTCCTTTGCTCGACACCGGGTCTCGATCTGGCGTTTGGGAAAAGTTAATACACAACCCCCCCCCCCCCCACACACACACACACTCACACCCTCACTCCCCAACCCAATTTTTCTTTTAAAGAATAAAAACCACAACGTTGATTTTACGCTTGTGGGGAAATAACTAGTCTACATATTATAAAGACTAATACAAAATATAAGGAAGGCATTTTGAAATGACTTTAGCATAGCAATAACTCGAGAGAAAAATTACACCAAATTGAACACCCATTTTTTAAAGGTCAAATAGGCCCATTAGCCATAATAATCATAATTATAATAAGTAGATTTTTATAGCAATGCCAACAAACATATTACAAAATCAGAGAGCATTTAACACCAATCTTATACACTCTATAGCAGGGGGTCGGCAACCAACGTCAGGCGTGCCAGACTTGGCACGCAGAGAGATTTTCAATGGCACGCGGAAAAGTCCCAAAATGGAGATTCAAGCCCCTTCTACAAATAATTGATTGCTAAAGCATGATGACTTTTGGGGATGTTGGCAGAGTTGGCACACTGAATGAATTAGAAATCCTACTTTGGCACGCTATTATCAAAAGGTTGCCGACTCCTGCACTATAGGCCTATAACTAATTTTTATGCAAGAACAGGGTAATGTTTTTCTAGGCCAGGGGTCGGCATTTGGTAAATCACTGAAAAAAATGTCAGCTCTGCTTATAAATGTTTCTTTCAGAAAATCTGTGTATGTAATAAAAAGTTTACCTTTTAACGCCACACACTGAGTAATTTTGTTATTACATTCTGTAAGCCTTATTCTCCATTCTAAAAGATAGATGCAAAATACTAGTTTGCTTTTTTAATCCCGAATTTTGATGGCTTCAATGTTTTTGGGCAGTTTTAAATTTTGATTTGTTTGGGTTCAAAATGTCTTTGTACACTGGGCGTACTACATACAACACTTTCACATCAGAAAACACATACAGCGCGATCCTTTTGTTGGATGAATCCATATTCCATATTTTGTCCAAATTTCTTGAATTGGACGTTGGTCTTTTGTCTTTATTTCTGCCATTTTATGGGCACTGTTTAACATATAGACCGCCGCATAATATCACATCTTGGTTAATTGTAAAAGTTTTCTATCTATAGGCCTACATATATGATGAAATTATATTCATTAAAAGGATATCCTCTTGTTAAGATAAATATCAAATCTGAAATCGATCAAGTTTTTGAGTGTGTGAGTGGGGGGGGGGGGGGGGGGAGATTCATTGCGGTGTCACACTATTTTTTTTACGTTAAATTTAGGGAAATACTTACAAATAACATTATTGGAATCGCGCAAAACAATTCAGTTAATGAATAATAATACTAATTATTTGTTTTTGATATTTTAACGGCTTGCGATATAATACAAACAAAAGCCACCAAAATGTAGAGAAGTCGGCACATTCTTTTGATGTAAGCATCCTTTGATGTACGCACAGGAAACGCAAAGACTAAGTTTTATCCGCTGAAACTGAACGCTTTAGAACAGGCAAACGACAGAATGAAATGGCTGGGCTTTGATTTCTTTAAAAGAAATTGTACTTCTTTTTAATTAAATTATATTCAGAGTCTGGCTAGCGAGAGCTAATGAAAAAACATGATATGGCACGCAGAAGCCATTAAAAAACATATTTTTTTCGGGAAGTCCTCCGCGTGCCACTGAAAATGTCTCCGCGTGCCAAGTTTGACACACGTACCGTAGGTTGCCGACCCCTGCTCTAGGCTACATACGATTAAAAAAAAACACAAAAAAAAAACAGTTGATATAAACAAAATACTATAGTTTTCCGTACATACGGTAACCAAGCCTTAGGTCACTGTAGCTGCCATGGACTTAACATTTAACAGTGTCGATGCTAGTGATTAAATATTTGACAGTTGTCAGTAATATAAGATTGATGTTTGACATTGGACAATGTCACAGCTATGAACTAGAACTTCGATAGTTTCAATGCCATTGGGCTAGATCTTTGACAGTGTCAGTGTTACGGACTGACTTTTGGACAGCGTAGGTAGATGCCGTGCAAGAGGTCGTTGACAGTATCAGGACAAGTAGTACACAGGTGCTCACACCTTGCAGAAGACATGCATGAAAGACGCGTTCAACACACGGCAGATCGCCGCTACGCCAACCAGACTTTATTGCATAAGTTGAAAAATATAAATTCAAGGAAGGTGAATACAAAAAAATATTAAAAAATATAAACATATTCGATGCCACGAAGAACTGCCACAAGGAGAGAATCGGTAACAAAGACAGACAGAAAGAGAGAGAGAGCGAAAGAGAGAGAGAGAGAGATAGAAAGAGAGAGTAAAGTGAGTAAAGAGAAAGAGAGGAAATAGAGAGAGGATTTAAAATATATTGCCACCGGTGACGCAGCTGGTTTTGAAAGAGTGGGAGGGGAGACAATCACTTGGCGAGTTCGATGGACTGGATTGCGAGTTGTCCGCCCCACCAAGCATTCATCGGGTGATGTAGCATGGCGAGAGCTTGGCGTTTCCAGATTCTCCTAAGTCTTGGAGGAGCGAGGGAATAAAAAGTACTTTAGCTTCATTAAGGATTTCTTTCAACTGATAATCGGCAACACATTTAGAAGAGCGACGTGTGATTTAAGTAGGCAATTTTTGTTTAAAGTCTTTGACTAGAAAAAAATAAAGAAAACTAAACAATATTTCTTTCCTATCTATTAAGACTCATTCAAAGATTAAACACATCTTGAATTGATATAGACAACACCTGTGTGTTCTGGATTATCGTTCTTGGATTTCTTTGTTGTTGTTTTTAAGCAAAAGTTTCTCAGTCAAAAGTCAAAAGCACCAAGAAGGTGAGTGTTAATTACATTTAGACTTTAAAGAGTAATTGAAGAAATAAAAACAACACACCAATAAAGTAACTTTAAAGGAGATTTCTTTGAAGAGCATCAGCAGTGTTTATATTTGAACACCTGTTGGTAAATGTATACTAGTTCATTCAGGATTTTTTTTTAAAGATAGTTAAATGTGTAGCTAAAGCTAAGCTATTAACAACATGGGCAAAATATTGGCTCAACATTCGGCCAAAATTTAAATACTGGCAGAATATTGCGCAAGAAAAAAATTACTGTTAGGGTTATGTTAACATATTTTTTTATTTAGCCAAGCCAATGTATTGTAAATAATCTTCAAAATTGAGTAAGATAAGCTTCTCATTTCTGTATTTTGTTCTCTTTATATCATTTAAAATGTTATAATACTTAATTAGATAACTTTTTGGATTAGTCGTTCTGAAATGAGTATATAGTGGCACACTTTTCAGATAGGGATCATTGGGGCACTGAGCAAGCGTTGTGTATACGTTTCGGTCAATAAACTGGGTCTATAGCAATTTTATAACAACAATATCTATAGCCATGATGTACCGTCAACAGTCAGTTTTAGTCGTCTACAGCAGCGGTTGGCAACTTAAGGGACGCGTGAAAAACCTGGCACGCATCTAGATTTTCAATGGCAATCGAAAGATCTCCAAAAGGTGTTTTTTATTCATGAAAAAAAAAACATTTTTCCGTTATGAATACTGACTGTTAAAACCGATGTTTCTGAATGACATAGCGATACATTTCAGTGAGTTGAACGCATTTACAAGGACGGGGTCAAACAGCACTTGAACCGTTAGACCACTGGAATGGATTTGCATATATCTTGAGTGAAATCAATTTCAAAATAGATAACTATATGTACTTATATTAAGATTTATAGTTCGGCTTTTTCAGAAGTACATCGAAGCGGATTTTTCTAAACAAAGACAATACTTTCAAATTCATGAACTCGTTTTTTCAAACCTGATCAGGCTTAACAGGCTAGATCTAACTACAGCCTTCTTAGATGTAGATGTTTTCTAAGTGGATGGGAATTGGTAATTTTAAAATGTATCAATTTAAATTTTAAACACCCCCCAAAAATGGGCATCAACAAATGCCAATACTGCTATTCTCAACTGCTAGGCATTTGCTATACTTTCAGCTTTTGGTTCAAATTACACTTGTGAACAGTATGTATTGCATATGAAAAATGTTTTAAGCATTTTAAAAGGTCACTTACACTTCACTACTAAGAAATGACTAAATATGCATCCGCCTTTATAAATTAGCGATGAGCATACAAGAGAAGGCGCTCATTAATTGATACAGACTAATTACATTTAAGAAGGTTTTCATGCTCATCTTTTAAAATTAAACATAAATATAAGTAATTCTAAAAATAATTTTGTTTTTATTAATTTAATAAATATAAGAGACATTTTAACATAATTATAGAATGCAAATGTTGTAATTATTAATGCTGAAAAGATAAACTCCTTAAATGGACAGACAATTAATGCTGGAAATATTTATTTACAACTGTTTAACGTAAATTAATTTTATACCTCTAATAATTGAATCTTGCAATTCTGGATTTATATAAAGAAATAATAATTAGTCAGATATACTTGTTATATTACAAAACATAACTTGTTGGGCATCATTATTGAATCAAATTAAGATATTTTAATTTTCATCAAAGGGAGACAATTAACCCGTTTTATTAGCTCTAATATTTATAATATCTTTTTTTTGTTTTATAAAAGACTAAATGGCCTACAACTTAGAACTTTATAATGACCGAACTGTAAAAAGTAGTTGAAAATTATTTAAATATTATAGACAAATAATTTATATTATGCACATGTTTTAAACATTATATTTACTACCCAGTTTGTATGATTACTACGTATGAATTCCGCTTGATGAATGATGATTGGCAATGATTGAAAGGGCAAAGCATATTATATAAAATAAAGAAAATCTCAGTTAGACTGAGAACAAAATAATATAATCAATTATAACAGTTGCTAGTCTAGAGTCTAGATCAATTTTCCTTAACCAAATAACGTTTACAAAATAATTACCATACATGTGAAAGTTTGTTCAGAAAACGTTGTGTTTGATATAATAATAATAATAATATCTGTATAGCGCTGCCAACAAACATAATGTAAGCTCAGAGCGCTTTCAACATACTACTAAGAACACGGACATTACTCTAGGCTAGGAGACAAAACTAACTGATAATATACAAAAATATAAAAAAATCAAATAAATGTAGCATAAACTGACCCAACCTATAAGTAAGACAGTAGGGGTCTAAAGCATGTTAAATGTTAACTAAGGTAAATCTTGAAGTAATGCAAATAAGTAGAATGATAGTCACAGACACGTTAATTTTGTTTTTAAATATAAAACGCTTTAACAAATTTCTCTAAAGATTTCCTTTGCTTTTGGGCTTGGTCTTGCTATGGAGTTAAATAAATTGTCTTATAAAAATAATAAAACAAGTATAATAGAACAGGTTGACTTTTAGGCTGTTGGCACGCTGAATAGTTTAGAAATCCTAGTTTGGTACACTATTAGCAAAAGGTTGCCGACCCCTGGTCTACCTGGTCATTTTGTAATATTTACGTTACATTATGAAACGACTTTAATAAAATTCGGCTAGTATAGTTTGCAGGTGATGTTGTAGCGTCTATAGCTCTTGTTGTACGATCTACGTTTCATGATGTATAGTCTGCAATTCAGGGTGTATTATTGACGTTTCATTTGAAAACGACTACAATAAAATTCGTATTGTAGCGGGATGTTGTAGCGTCTACGGTTCGTTGAAATTGTGTATTTTTTTTATGTTGAGGTCACAATTCGCTTATCTGAATGTTTGTTTTCTCAGTTTAAGTATATTCAAACTCTTATTAGTACAACTATGCTATATATTGTAGTCTGAATGTCTTATCTTTTTAAGTATATTCAAACTCTCATTAGTACAACTATGCTTTATATTGTAGTCTGAATGAATTATCTCTTTAAATATAAATGTAGATGTTTTGTATGAAAAATGTTTGTGATCCCAATTTTCACTTTGATGTTCTAAACACATTGCTTATAATTCTTAATGTGTTTATCGAGGCTTTTATATTTTGTGCGAGCAAACTAATTTCATACCAGGTTTTGTTCCTGGCTTTCTTCTGTGGTTCTTGTCCATATGTCCAGTGGTTTTCTCTTTTTTTTCCTGGCGGTGTACTTTATCTCTGGGATAGGTTTGGAAGCCTTGTCCTTTCCATGCGGAAAATATCACACAGCCAACTTCATCTTCTCTGCCTTATTCCGTCAATGATATTGTTTTGTTTAATTTTCTTTTCTAATTTCACTGTTTGTATTGTGTTTACTGTTTGTATTGTGTTCACTGTTTGTATTGTGTTCACTGTTTGTATTGTGTTCACTGTTTGTATTGCGTTCACTGTTTGTATTGTGTTCTTCACGGTGGATCTTTAGAATTCTCTCCGAGACATCTTCAATGAAAACCGCTGAGATGGCTTTTTCAAAAGCTCATTATTTCCGTATAACTGCAGTATAGAGAAAGGTTCCAAACCACTTTAGATTTGTATAGTTTTAGCTATTCAAGTTGTCACGACCTAACTTGCGCCAGGTTGGACACAGCATGCAATAAACTTAGAATAATGAACATGTTCAAAACATGGAGAATAATTCCTTTTAGGTGTTGGTTAAGATAGTATTTATCTTATTTATTTACATATAATTCAGAAATAAAGAAATATTATTGAGGTCAGCATATAACATGATATATAACAGTTATAACATTGCATCATCACAGTACAAAATTCTCCCCTCCTTCGTTAACACACTATCAAGGTCCGGTTCCTGGTGAGCTCTAGTCAACAGACCTAACACTCATCAATGTCCGATCCAGGTGATCTCCGGTCAACACACATTGCACTCATCAATGTCCGATCCGGGTGATCTCCGGTCAACACACATTGCACTCATCAAAGACCGATCCATGTGATCTCCGGTCAACACACATAACATATATCAATGTCCAATTCACTCGACCACGGCGACGTCTAATTCAAGATCACACACTATGCATCAACAACCACCTACTCAACATTTCGTCAAGGAATGTGAAAAATAATCATTAACAATTGATTTGAACAAGAGACTGCAAAGCATGGGAATATATTTGACGTCGAATGTTAAATATATACAAGGAATAATTCTAGAACAAGGTCTAGAATTATTATACATAAAACGCACAAAATAATAAGTGAAAATACTATTAATACAGGACCATCCAATACAAATTGTACATCATTCTTAACTACTAAACTTTACCTAATATGCACTCTACTCATTCTAAAACGTCCAGGTATTGACCTCCTCCCTTTCCAGTCACACATTAAACTGTATACCGTAAAGGAGAGTAGCCCCATACACACAATATCCCCCAGTGAACACTATTCACCTTGACTCCGTGTTGGAGCATCGCTAATAGGGAGACGGGGAGTGTGAAATATGGCAAGGCAGGGGATGGGGAAAGGGCCACCAGTGTAAAGTTTGGGAAGGGGGGGGGGAGCAACAATTGCCACAAGTAAAATAGTGAACCAAACTCACTATTTGACACAAATGAACATGTACATTCGAATTCTTCCTTCAACTGAAGTGTAATTGACAATATATTCGAAAGTCTTTATTTCTATCTCCGTTCCATTGACAAGCGTCTTTTAAATATAATGCTCAAAATGTAAGGTAAAAGAAGGATATTTTTCTTTCTAAAATAGAAAAACATATTTATAAAGAGAAATCTTAAACGAAATCAAATGAGAAATAGACAATATCCGTCAATCGACCTACCATTGGATTGAAAAAAAAAAAAAAAAAGTTTTTCTGAGGAAGAGAAATATAAAGAGAGGAAAATGAAGAGAGTAGAGTGTGTGAAATAGAGAGAGAGGGAGAGAGAGGTGTGTGTGTATGTGTGAGAGAGAGAGAGAGAGACAAGAAACAGAGCAGGAGAGAGGAACAATGTTGGTTACCAAAATATGTCCTTTAACTTCTTCGATTACTTTCAAAGGAAGAAACACACAAAAAGCAAAATTAATGTTTCTATAAATAATTTTAAAAAATAAGGAAAAATTCATACATATTCATGTCAGTAATTTGCATTAAAATTATTTTTTAACGCAATAAAAAAAAAAGATTCGTAAGTGCGCACCAAAATGAAAAAGAAACAAAATAATGATTTTGGTAGGGTGGAATGTTAACGGTCTGAATGAAACTTTGAAAACAAGAAATGGTATCGTTATAATCTTAACATCTATGTGCCAGGTTTCAGCTCGATTGCTTTGCGTCAAGTGGGTCAATTAGACCTCCAAAGATCCGGCCACATGTAAAGAAAAGTGTGGTCGTCAGAAAGTATTACGAAGCTACTATTAGGATTTATATTAATAATATTGCTAACTGTTTTATAACGAAAATGTTGTAATTTACTGTTGGACCTGTGTGTTTGTTTGATGTGGATCCTGGTTCAACTGGACAGAACTAATGTTTTACACAATTTGGGCCAGGGATTTCGGGAAATTTCTGCTATGGAACATTTCCATTGTGCTCTTGATGCCTTAAGCACGTGCTCATATAGTGACCAGAGTTACAGTAAAGTACTCCGTCGGACCAAATTGATACATAGAGGCCGGTGAAGCAGCGTCCACCAGTTAATTTGGCCACGGCATACTAGGTGATTGTGTGGCCAGCACTATCAACGGCCACCTTTAATTTACCCCCAACTAAGGTCAGGTAACCATCAGAGCTGGCTGGACTCAGAGGCGCCCTCCAGATCCGGGAAAAAATTGTAGCCTGCGCCAGGATTCGAACCCAGGACCTTCGGTCAGGGCCCTCGAGAGAAAAAAAAGATGCCGGTACGAGATCTTTTCTGGGCCCCCTCCCCCCCTCCTCCCCCCCCCCCCCCACACTTTTTTTTCTAAAACTAGTCATATCTAGATGATTTATTTGTATTACATACGTTTGAAAAATCATGAATCTTTTTAAAAGGTCTGTGAACCATTTTGTGAAAATGTCATATAAATAAGTTTTACCATTAGAGTGTAATCATTTCAATCACAGCTTTAAAGGTCTATTACAAAAATACTTTAATCAAGTACATAGTTCTTAGTTTAAATTAGTGTAATTGTTCCTCTGCTTCAGTATTGATCATGCAAATAATATTACAAAGATGTGTAAATGGGAAAATGTGACTCTCACTGATGATTGATGATTAATTTGGTTGAAAAGAACTCCTTGATAGAGAGCACACCGTTACCCAGATAGGTACATCCTAAATAGTACAGGTCTACACACGATCGAAGCATTAAAAAACACTGTGAAGATAAGAAACGGTTCATTAGTGGTCAACAGGGGATAAGTTGTATATATGCTTTGATAGATGGCATACACCCAAAATCTGACGATAATATATCGTTATAATATAATGGATGTGACGTTTACCATGTCTGATCAATGTACCTATTATCTTATTCATTACATAAGCTCCTTCTATAAAGAAGATTATTGTGTCCATGGTTTGAGTCTAGTCCTGCATTTCTATTAGTAGTGTTTTAAATGATAAGTTACTGGTTTTCCTGGCTTGTTCATGCAACCCATTCCTTGCCCGGATGCCACTCGGGATGAAAAAGTACTTGTGTGCGTTTGTTATCGTATAAGTTCGCATGAGAGATAAGGAAAGTGTTTTTGTCCTTATGTTTATCTGAGCATTGTAACATATTATTTTTTGTGTAGTATTTCTAAATAAGAGTTTAATGCCTTATGTATTATTACTAGGCCTACTTTACTCGTTGTCCTTCTGTCCTCTAGTGCAGGGGTCGGCAACCTAAGGAACGCGTGCCAGACTTGGCACGCAGAACGATTTTCAGTGGCATGCGAGAGACCTCCAAGAATATTATTTAATGCAAGTCAAAACAACGTATGTCAGCATAATTAGAGGGTGCTGCATGGCGAACTACATGGGAATTACACTGGACGTCGACTGTTTAAGTTCAGGAATGTTTTTATGCAAAGCTCTCATCATTGGACTTGCAATCTGTGATTGAATCTATTGTTTCTCGAGTCTCTTCTAGAAAAAAAGTGATACGGAGTATAGGTAAAGTCTTGGATCTTGGATAGATTCGTTTCTTGTCTGGAAGCAATTAGGGTGTATTTTAATTAAAAAATATATTTTCGGTATTAAATGAGGAGAACTGACTGTTGAAGCCGATGTTTCTAAATGACATGGCGACACGTTTCAGTGAGTTAAACTTCCATTTACAAGACTGGGTCGAACAGAACTTGAAGTGTTGGGCCACTGGAATGAATTTACAATGAAACTGGACATTTCTTTCCGTGAAATCAATTTCAAAACATTTAACTCTTTCCCTAATTTAAGGCAAATTAAGATAGATGAGCATTTTCAGAAGTACACTAGTTATATTAAAACAATTTTAACTCGTTTTGTATCACTAGCATCAAATTTGGAGAATTTAATTGAAGGGAGATAATTAACCCTTTTTCTTTACATTAATAAGTAAAGTACCCTTCGGACCAAACTGATCATAGGGCGTTCACCAGTTTCTTTACATTCAAATTCAAATTACAAAAGATAGTTGAAGACTATATAAATATTTTATGACTAAAGAATGTATATGTACATTTTTAAACATTACAATAACTACCCAGTTTGTATGATTACTACGTATCTCTTCCACTTAACTGTAGTATGAAATCTCTTCTGTTGAATATAGGTTGAAATAATTTGTTAGCGTAAATCTTAGTCATGCTGAGATCAAAAGATAAAGACTTTATAGCTATGTACTAGAATAATATCTTGACAACTAAATTCAAATGTTGAAAACTATTAATGTGTAGATCTAAGTTTAGTAATGAAATTGTGTATTTTCTTTTTAAAAAGGTGATAAAAACAAAAAGGTTAATTTGTTATTTAATTTATCAAACGCTTTAATGATTTTCTCTATTACGCTACTTTTCTTTTGGTCTTGCTACGGCACTAAATAAATTGTCTTATAAAAAAAAGGTAGTTGATCAGTTTGACTTTCACGCTGTTGGCACGCTGAATGATTTAAAAATCCTAGTTTGGCACACTATAAGCAAAATGATGCCGACCCCTGCTCTAATGTTTCTAGGTTTACTGATTGAACTATTGGTGTTACTCTTGCCAGTTACTTGCGTAATTGCCAATTTAATTTTAAATTTTAATATTCATGGGTCCCCCTAAACTCTTATGGGCCCCGGTACGGCGTACCGGCTGTACCCCCCTCTCGTGGGGCCTGCCTTCGGTACGCCAGCTATGGGTCCCATTCAGTAACAACGCTTGCCCACGAAATCCTCGAAGCGGAGTTCGTTGTTCTGTAGGTGACTTCGTGTCAAACTGTGTCAATGTGATTAAGTTATATTCAATGAACGATCATAAAGTAAGCTTACCAATACACTTTCTGTATTCACCTTGTGTCACGTGTTACCTCAATGCTCGTGATAAGAGAGGTAACAAAGGTCAACTGTGCAAGTTGTCATGTGCTCACTTTGACCCCAAGCCAGTTGTACTTTCAATTCGCGAGTCGAATAAAATAAAAAGTGAAAGCATAGGGAATGTTATTTAGGGGAGAGTGGGGAGAAATGGCCAGGTGGGAGAAATGGCCCACCCCTATTATATCCAAAACTGCTGGACCTTAATGTTTAGGATGTAAATGAATGTATTAAGTACATTCTTTTTATGGTCCTCCATCAATTTCCGGGAGAAATGTTCAATAATTGTTGGACTGGATATGTTTGAAATTTTATGTCAAAAAAATATACTTTTTGAACTTTTACATTTTTTAATCAAAATTAAGTCTTTTTTGTCTTAATAATTGGAAAGTCATTTTCTTAATACATCAATTATTTAGATATAACAATATGATATTTTAAATTATCTTTTATATCATGTAATTTTTTAAAAAAATATTTTTATATCACAACCCCCCTGTGGGGAGAAATGGCCCACAATTTGTGGGGATAAATGGCCAACCATAAAACTAACTTTTTTAGCAAACTATCTTTATAAAACAACTGTTTTATAGTAAATTAATTTCAATTGACCACTAATATTGATAATAATTTAAATTACTAATTAAATATATTTTGATATTAGAAACTATTGTGTTTTTAAAAGATAGTTTTTTATCATTGCAAAGTCAATAGCCAATAATAGTGAATGTAGCCATATATATAGTTTATAGTAAACATATTCAATCTATTGCTATTAAACTATGATTAATATGATTATAATAACTATGAATATATTAAATAGTCTTTACCAACATGTTATTTCTAAATGAAATTATGAAATTATAATTTTTCTAGTCAAACATCAAGATTTTAAAAGGACTCCAGATACCATAGCATTCAGCGCGATGAAAGAGTGGACTAAATACATTTTTTTTATATTATTAAATATGTAAAAAGCTTATGCTAAGATACAGTTTACATATAGCCTACTTTTCAAAAGCTAAATGGTAGGAAATAGCAAAAAAAGCATTCAGGGCCATTTCTCCCCACCTAGTGGGCCATTTCTCCCCATGCTATGGCCATTTCTCCCCACTTATATGTACATCAATTGTTATTTATTATATAAAAATATATATATAATTAAGGGATAAACAAGGTATATTAACTTGTATTATTGGCTAGACTAACATCTATTACAATTTCATAATTATATATACATATTTTTATAAATTAGACACAGTTTATCAAGAAAGACTATTTGGTGGGCCATTTCTTCCCACTCTCCCCCTAAACATTAACTGAATGTACACAAAATACAAGTTGAACAAAAAGGGGATACCATGCGCGTACTTATCTATTGGTTAAAGGTGTTACCCTTTATTTGCATGCACCGTGGGTAGGAGATTTTTGATTGTCTGTTGTAGTTGTTGTAACTGGTTATTATGAAGGGGGGAAGATGGTGCAACCCATAGATAAGCACACAAAGGTATCCCATAACTAATGAAGAATGAAACTGTTAAATAGTGTCAGACTTAGTGTATACTTAATTTAGCTTGACGGCATGTGAATTCATTAGTGAGTAAAACAAAATATACATGAACAATTTTTTACCAAATAAAAAATATTTACCTGCGATTCAACCATATTTTCAAAAAGTTACATTTATCAAGATAAAAATTGATTTTATTGAAATTTGTTTATAGTATTTATGATTTTTAGCACATTTTAGACAACAATGCTCTCCCTTTAAAAACCATTTATTGTCGTGGACTGTTTGCCCAGCAACGGGAGAAAACGCTGCGCATGCGCCGTTGTGACATCGCTAAATGATAAATTTTAATGTAAACAACTTTATAAAGTATAGTATATTTCATGCCCCATGACTAGTGTTAGACTGATGCTGATAAAGTATAGTATATTCCGTGTCCCATGACCAGGCCCCACGAGAGGGGGGTACAGCCGGTACGCCGTACCGGGGCCCATGAGAGTTTAAGGGGCCCATGAAGCCCATGAATATTAAAATTAATAATTAAATTGGCAATATAGACCTATGTGCCTTACAGGCTTACAATTCTCCCTGTTAACTTAGTATCCTAGACCTACATACTCTATATCGCTACATACTAGTACGGCAGTCAAAGCTAGTATCCTAGACCTACATACTCTATATCGCTACATACTAGTACGGCAGAAGAATCTAGTATCCTAGACCTACATACTCTATATCGCTACATACTAGTACGGCAGTCGAAGCTAGTATCCTAGACCTACATACTCTATATCGCTACATACTAGTACGGCAGTCGAAGCTAGTATCCTAGACATACATACTCTATATCGCTACATACTAGTACGGCAGTCGAAGCTAGTATCCTAGACCTACATACTCTATATCGCTACATACTAGTACGGCAGTCGAAGCTAGTATCCTAGACCTACATACTCTATATCGCTACATACTAGTACGGCAGTCGAAGCTAGTATCCTAGACCTACATACTCTATATCGCTACATACTAGTACGGCAGTCGAAGCTAGTATCCTAGACCTACATACTCTATGTCGCTACATACTAGTACGGCAGTCGAAGCTAGTATCCTAGACCTACATACTCTATATCGCTACATACTAGTACGGCAGTCGAAGCTAGTATCCTAGACCTACATACTCTATATCGCTACATACTAGTACGGCAGTCGAAGCTAGTATCCTAGACCTACATACTCTATATCGCTACATACTAGTACGGCAGTCGAAGCTAGTATCCTAGACCTACATACTCTATATCGCTGCATACTAGTACGGCAGTCAAAGCTAGTTAGTCGATCCATTTACACTTTAACGATCTCTTGTGCGGTAGCCAAGAGGGGAGGTTGAAGGTATCAAATTTTACACAAATGTAAATACACATTATTCACATTATTCAGTTGCAGCCTCAAGAGGTGGAAAATACTGCATAAGCTTCATGGAATTTCTAGCACAATATGGCCAGATCGAGTTGAAATTGTAAAACAATTTGTAGCTCATCTACCAGATTAAGTTGGCTTTGGAAGACCTGTTAAAGCTGAATCGGAAAACGAAATCCACGGAGCTATATGTTATGTTGGTTCTTTTACTTGCATCATAATGTCAGTCGAGTGGGACAGTGTACTAGTTTCTATTGACTTCTGCAACAAAGTCTCTCAAGTTTATGATGCGACTATAGATTTGGAAGTTGAAAACATAGAAAGCTTATAAGCTTATTATGCACAACTAGGGGCTTGTGGAAGCAATTTGGAATGAAGCTAAACTTGTTGCAGCGACCTACAGATAGAAGTACAATTGTTTAGGAACAGTAATACAAATGCCAGAAAAAGAACAAGATTTCATGATGAGGATACACCTGATAAAAATGTGAATGAGATGAATGAATCAGAAGAATGCCCTGAGGAAGCCCACTTTCGAAAACACATATTTTATGTTGTATTGGATATTGTTATTGGAGGGCTTACAGTTCGGTTCATTTCAGTCAAGATTTTTCTGACAAATTCAGCTTTCTTGGGAACTTCCAAAAGATGTCAGAAGAAGACTTGATGTATAAAGCTGCTTAGTTAGCAGAAAAGTATTATAATGATATAAGTTGTGAAGACTTTCTTCAGGAAATAATTCACCTAACATTGTTTCACGAATTTTGGTAAAGAACAGTTGGGTGAACAGTTGGGTGCATTGGAACTGTTAAATGCTTTGGCAATTCCAAGTTAGAAAATATTTTCCTAACATAAGTGTCAGTTCGAGTATGTCCCTTACAGCACCAGCCACAGTAGCATGAACAGAGAGGAGCTTCAGTAAACTTAAGCTAATAAAAAATTACCTTGACTAGGCTCAGTATTGAATCTGTCATTGCAAGAAAAATAAACTTTGACACTGTAATTCGTAGTTTTGCCAAGAAAAAGGCGGCCCTATTTTAATAAAAACTAGTATTTTTCTTCTCTGTTTTTCTTTATCATTCATGTAGGCCTATTGATGTATTTTCTGTTGACTATATCTTTTCACGAAACAGTAAGGATTCAAAAGATGAATGATTTGGGTATATTTGTAAATAATTAATGATTCGACAGACATGCATAAAATGCGATTAAGATGTATATTTATGTACTTTTTTGTTATAGCTATAGTACCGTATTCAAAAGTTGTGAAGTTGTTAATCGTTTATACTTTATATAAATTCAATTTAAAACGCATTGAGCTTGAAGTCTTTTTAATTAACTTTTCACCTGTCATAGACATGTCCCCAATTATTAAATCAAGTAGCTGTTACAACTACAAGTAGCTTACATTAACATATGTCTCATATTCTCAATTTACTCTCTCAATTTTCAAATTTAAATTGATCCATATTAAAATGAATTATGACAAATTGACAATTTAATTGTCCAACTTTAAAACCTACAATACTTCTCTAGTTCTTTTCAACCCAATTACTCATCAATTATCAGCGAGAGTCACTTTTCCAATTTTACTCATCTGTGTAATATTTGCAAGACCAATTCTGATTAATACTGAAGCGTAATAACAATTATATCTAAAATAATTTAAACTAAGAACTATGTACTTGACTAATGTATCTTTGTAATAGACCTGTAAGGCTGTGATTGAAATGATTACACTCTAATGGTAAATGGTAACACTTATGACAGTTTCACAAAATGATCCACACACAGACCTTTTAAAAAGAGTCCTGATTTTTCAAACGCATGTAATACAAATATATCATCTAGATATGACTAGTGTGTACTAGTGCTAGAAAAAAAAAGTGTGTTGGGGGGGGGGGCGGAGGAGGGGGCCCAGAAAAGATCTCGTACCGGCACCTTTTTTTTCTCTCGAGGGCCCTGCCCTGCCCATGACTAGTGTTAGACTGATGCTGATAACGAATTGCATAATCGACTTATTCTCACTCAAACGCTGAATTGAAGGGCTGAACGGAACAATTTTCTGATCTAATGGGATTCAAGGGTCAAGGTCTCAAATTTTTTAATGTAGTCTTTAAAAGGTAAGTCCGCTCGGGCCTTCCTGTGGTTTCAATGCGACAGTCTGGACAGTTCACAGATATGTGAAGATATGCAGTTTCTAGAACAATCGCTTTTAGTCAGGGTCTGACCTTATCTCCCCCCCCCCCCCAGGGGAAATAATCCACTTCAACATTTCAATTACATTTCCTTACCCGTCCCTTACTTTTCTTCTATTCTAACCCTACAGGCTTGAAGTAAGGGAGAAGAAATAGATGGAACGCAATGTAGAAATTGATGGAAATAATGTATTTAGAGTTGACTCACGGGTCAGCGTTTTTCATCTACTGTATTTAGGTGATTGGAACACACTGCGTTGGTGTAACATGGGATTTACAATTCCTCCTTTTCGAAATTGATAAAAATGTTATTTGTTTTGTTATAAAAATATACCCTTTGTTTTTCTTCTCTAAACCCGATCAGTGAAAAGATCCAGTGCAGGAAAACCGGTTCCATCATATTATTTATTATACATCAAGTTCTGCAAGTCTTAGTTCAGATGCACTTACTGAACTCTATAATATATAGGCCAGTGTTCGGATCGCACAATTACTGTTGTTGAATAATATGACAACACAATGAATGTATAAATAGATCAGTACCATTAGGTGTTGGATCTTATTACTTTCTTTTGTACAAGAAAATATTTTTTTTTACAAATAATATAATAGCTGTTCTATCACGTGACATCATCGGTCCACGCACAGTATTCTAAAACTAAAAGATAAAAGTAGATTATAAAACATCTTCCCCCCCACAAAAAATGAGGAAACTTGTTGGATATCGACAGACGCAATATTGTAAATGTGTTGACCAAGTAGTCCACAGTTTGTCCATGGTGTTTATGGTCAAACATTTTTATGAAACTATTATTAGTCATCTCAGCGGACTTTTTCAGAGTCTTTCTTTTCTACAGTAATAAAAACAAATCCTTTAAAAAAGCTTGAAATCCGCTAAAATTAAACTACATGTGTCATAGTGTTTGGTTGACATGAGCTGTTACATAGTATTTTATGTATCCTTTATTATTCAACTATTCGAATGGAGCGTAAGAAGGCAACAAAATTCCGCCATGCTTCTCGCCCTTACCGAGCCCACTAACTTTATACCAGGTCTTGTTTATGGCTTTCACTTCTTCTTCCACGGTTCTTCCCCATGTTACCTGTGGTCTTCCACTTTTCTCTATGTTCCTTGTGGTCTTCCACTCTTTCCAAAGTTCCCTGTGATCATCCACTTTTCTCTATGTTCCCTGTAGGCTTCCACACTTCCCCATGTTCCCTGTATCCTTCCCATTTCGCCCAAACTCCCTGTGGTCTTCCACTTCCCCATGTTCCCTGTGAACTTCCACTCTTCCCCATGTTCCCTGTGAACCTCCACTCTTCCCCATGTTCCCTGCGGGATACCACTTCCCACATATTCCCTGTGGTCTTCCCCTCTTGCCCAAACTTACTGTGGTCTTCCACTTCCCCATGTTCCCTGTGGTCTTCCACTTTCCCATGTTCCCTGTGGTCTTCCACTTCCCCATGTTCCCTGTGGTCTTCCACTTTCCCATGTTCCCTGTGGTCTTCCACTTCCCCATGTTCCCTGTGGTCTTCCCCTCTTGCCCAAACTTACTGTGGTCTTCCACTTCCCCATGTTCCCTGTGGTCTTCCACTTTCCCATGTTCCCTGCGGAATTCCACTTCCCACATGTTCCCTGTGGTCTTCCCCTCTTGCCCAAACTTACTGTGGTCTTCCACTTCCCCATGTTCCCTGTGGTCTTCCACTTCCCCATGTTCCCTGTGGTCTTCCACTTCCCCATGTTCCCTGTGGTCTTCCACTTTCCCATGTTCCCTGTGGTCTTTCACTTCCCCATGTTCCCTGCGGACTTCTACTTGCCCCATCTTCCCTGTGGTCTTCCACTTCCCCATCTTCCCTGTGGTCTTCCACTTCCCCATCTTCCCTGTGGTCTTCCACTTCCCCATCTTCCCTGTGGTCTTCCACTTCCCCATCTTCCCTGTAGGCTT